>JAUMHP010000078.1:7988007-8002233 GCA_032361065.1 Enteromius trimaculatus | reverse complement strand
TATATATATTATTTATTGATTGATTTACTGGTAACATGTGTAATTTTTAATTTCACCATGTTTTTCACAGATAGTACAGGATGAGCTATTATATGCCACAGTGAATTATTCAGGTGCTGGTGAAAACTCTGCTCCTGCAGTGAAGTTTGAATCAGGAACTGATTATGCCACAGTGGTCATGCACTGATCCTGCAGCACTTAATGGATTTTTTTTTTTTTTCCTTCAGGGATTTAATCCACCACTGAAATAAAGATTATATGTGATGTTTAAGCAAATCTCTTATGGGTTTCATGACTTGCTTTTAGATATATAATATATTCACCAGAAAGAATCTGATCACTTGATTAATGCACATCAGAAAGTGGTTGACTTAGTAAACCTAGCAGAGCTGACATTAGGTTTGCTATTGGCATTCTTTCCATCAACCAGGGAAGTCTTGATGACAGATCTTGACACAACTTGATAACAGGTAGACCTGTAGTTAACATTAAACTGTTACTCTTTCATTTTCTTCTGAGGTTAAACTACAGATTCACTCTCCACAAAGTTATTCTGTAGGCTAGGTTAGCATAGGATAGGTTAGCACAACACAATTCATTTGTTTGGTAAATTTGTTTTCAAATACTAACTTACATGCAGCATCAAGAAAAAAAGTTTCTCTTTTTCGGTGTATATAAACCGATAATAAAATGTTTGGAAATGCCCCCATTATGTCCTTATCGATCGACTGACTGGCCGTATTAAAATCATGTTGTACTGTATAGAGTCCACTAGATGGCAAACCGAGATTGCTCTTTACTGACATGTGAGGTATTAAACGAAGCTTGTTGTAGTAAAACGGTATACGTTAGTGGAGACTGCCTGGGTCATGCGAGTACATCTTAAGTATAATTACGTAGTAGCCCTCTTATTGATTTGTGAACGTGTTAAAATGTGACGTGAGTTATATTTCTATCACTTTCTTACCACACGATTGTTTTCGAGTATGTTACTGTTATGTACACAAAGACGGATGTGTTTTAACGATAAATTTTACTTCAGACTAGTAGGCCTAACGTTACCTGAGCAGTTGTAGGCAAAAATATCACTTCTAAATCTTTGATCTAACGCTAATTTCAATGAGATGGCTTTTTTTACATATTAGAAGTTTTACACATAAGTAATATAATTGCATACTTGCATGAGATAAAGTTAAAAGTCACATCAGTCGCCTCGAAATTAATATTTACTGTACTGGTCGCCTCATGGGGTATCCATATTAGCTGCTTTCCCTGCTGAAAATAACAGCATATGCTATAACTATGTTTTGAAGCAGGATGTTGGTTTAAGCTGGTCCTTTTGATCAGCAAAAGTCCTGCATAAATCAGCAAAAGGACCATCATAATCCAGCATCCCAGCTTCAAAACATACCTAACCAGCTGTTTTTTTCATCAGGGTTACCCATAACACCTGTTGTTCGACACCTTTTTGAAATAAATCAAATTAGTTGACTGTAAATACCTCTACAATGGAATTAGTAATGAAAATGTTTGCTTTTATGAGCAATGACATACTGTTAGGTGTCAAAATACAATTTCCATATAAGCCAGCACAACATAAACCCTTTAGATATATAAAACCTGACGAAAACTGTCTGCTAGTATTCTCATTCATCAATGTCAGCTGAAATCTGCCAACTTTGCTAATGCACAGCTTTTCTATCGATGTGACTAATCACTCTGAAATAGCAGAAATATCAACACTGATGGGTCCAATTCTGAAAAATAAAGTAACTGGGAAATAGCTATAGCTATATGTATTTATGCTATCTGTGTTGATTTATATGTTAGTGCAACCCTAAAACATCTGAAAGCATCCAAAACCAACCTAATTACCAGATTTCCACCAAATGTCCACCAATAGTTTTACATGGATACAAAATATTTTTTACCAAATACAGTATGTGATGTGAACTAATCAGAGACTGTGACTGCAATTGCAAAGTTTTCCCCCTTTCCCAAAGGAAATCAGTAGATCATTTTGATTAGAGGAAGAGAAATCAAGCAGCTGAAGGATAATGTACAGTCTAGTGTCATGACAAGCATAAATAAATATGACTGATCTGTCACATGACTCAGACATAATTCTCAGAGGCAAACGCTTGTGCCTGCATTTCACTTCAGATGGGCTCTGAATTGTAATGCACTGGAACCTTTTTACATAGCCATTACTCGACAATCTCACATTTTGCACATAAACCAGCAAAAATAAACACCACACTGTACCCCATATGTTCAATAGCAACACAATAATTTTTCATTGCTGTATAAATGACAAAATACAAGAGAAGAACAGCATGAGAGCTCTGGGAAGAATCTGGATGGTGCTATAGGGTTTACCTTGACATAAAGCGACTGGTACGTATGCAATAAACGAGTGACAATGCAGCCTCTCTTTCTCTCTCTCTTTCTTTCTCTCCCTCTCTCCTTGTCATATACACTCATTGTCTTTCTCTCATAATCTGCAGGTCGAAAAGGACCAAATTACTGCATAGACAACAATGGAAAACCACAGTCTGGTGAGAGCGAGCGAGATTGTACATGCAGTTTTTATGAGGTAAGCTGTTATGGCTCTAAACCCATTCACTCTCAGCATTCAAATGGGAACCTGCCTTCACTTAGAACCAGAAAATGAACCCAACTGACTGCATCACACTAATGTAAACTAGAAACCAACAACAGACAGTGGTACGAGAGTATTTGATCAAACAAAAGATGTTTTTTTTTTGTTGCAAAACCAGTCTGGTTGGAAACATATACTAAATTTGTGCACTGATTGTTTTCACCTAGATCCTGCGGATCTGCACAAAGAGAACGACAATAATACAACAGTAAACAGTTGGCAGCATCTCTGCTGAGAAAAATGGGAGACTGTGAGTGAGAAAGAGAGACGGAGGGAGAAAAATCGAGCTACTGCAGTATCCCTACACTGCTGAGGCTAGGACTGCGTGACTGACTGGTGTGTTGCAAGAGAGAGAGAGAAAGAGAGAAGGGAGAAAGAGAAAGAGAGAGAGAGAGAGAGAGAGAAGGGAGGGGGGATGGGAAGGATCTTGCTTGGATGAGGTGCAAGCAGGCAGGCAGGCAGCAGCATCATCTCTTTTGTAGCGTGCTGCTGAGGGAACTTGCCGCCTAGAGCCGTGCAGGGTGCTCACTCCTCGCAGGCGCGCATAGCGCCAACGCCTCTCCCGCACTGGCCACCGCAAGGACAGCGACAGCCTCCGTTACAGGCGCAGCACTGCTTGTTGCAGCGGCACCATGGCGCAAGCCGCTAAGCAGATCCGCAAGAACAAGGACCTACAGGAGCTCGCAGCCCAAGAGCTGCGAGAGAAGGAGGAGGAGAAGATCAAGAAGAGGAACCGATCGAGAGACCGTAGACGCAAGGTAACGGAATAAAAAAAACAACAACCTCCTTGCTCTTTTTTTTTTTCGTATCGAGAAGGATACACACACCTTCACACATATCACAGAGTCATTGTGTTAACCAGTCAGCTAGAGCTGGTCGTTCACCGATTATGTTTGAGGGAGATGCTGATGTCTGGCAGGGCGGACGAGGGGGGGGGGTCATGACTGAGATGATTGGTTAAGTAGCTCCTCGGTCCTCGGGGGGAATATCCTGCTCGATCAATTTAAAAGCAGATGCTGTTTGTGACTGCATTAAAGCAAACACGATTTCTTTATGTATTCAGATGTACCCACCACAGGCTCCATTGTTGTCGCGTTCCCGCCGCCTGCCATTGGCATGGCACACCACCTCATATCAATGCCGTAAGCGTGAACTTTGGCAGAACGTGAGAGTAATGTCTACTCCTGCTTCTGCGCCCATACTCATTACAGTTTGTATGATGGAATGGGAGCTGAAGTGCATCATGGGAGCTCTGCTGCAGCTTCTACCTACTTACTTACCTTACCTTCCAATGTGCATACAATGCTGTATGGTCGCGTGCATGCATGGCTTTGCACGAGAGCAGAAGTACACGTGACTCAGGTTAGAGCTGAAGACAAAACACAGGCCGGGGTGATGACTCTGCTCCCGTCTGCTCACCAAGGCTCATAAAACCTGTCAGCTTAGCATTTATCAGCGTGCTCGCATAACTACACGATCGGGCAGAGATATGTGGCCGGGGGTGGTAGCATGTCAGTGTAGCGCCAATTAACAGAAGCGAGTTGCTGACACACGCGCAGTGACACAAAAAGATACTGGAGTCTGAAGATCACTCTGAGGGGGACTGTCCTTGAGGGTTGGCTGTTTAATCTTTGGTGGGACGTCTGATGAAGCATTTGACAAGGCTGTCAGTGACCTCTTGGGATTACACAGGGGTCTGGAAAATTGAAGATGGGACGTGTACGATGCTTTTGATTTGATGAAAATCGTGTTATGTTTAATAAGCGGTTCAACACTCACTCTATATATGCTACCTTTGAGCTTTTTCTATGTTAGTGCGTTTGAACTGAATTGTGTTAAAATACAAACGTTTGTACGTTTGTTTCCTAAGGCCTAATGTAATGTGACTTTACAGTACATCTAATGCAAGATGCAGATGTTTGTATGAGCCTCACTGAAAATTGTACAGCTCAAGGGTAACCAGTCACTGCACATGAGTTCAACCCTTGGCACACAGAAGGGTAAATACTGGTACATAAATAAAAACAAAAAAAGAGAGGAATATTGTATGGTTAGATTATGTTTTGTAAGTAAGTAAGTTGAAATCAGGGCCCATCATTTCTAAACAATTAGTAAAGAATTCAAGAAAGGAAAAAACAATTCAAGATTAAGCCAAGAATGATACCATCTCAAAAAATGTTAAAAATGAAATATATACACGGATAATAATTCCCAATAAGATCTGTAGCATGCATTTACAAAGTAGATTGAACTTTCGTTTAATGTCCACTTTACATTTATTACCACCATTTATCATAGAAGTCAATGTGGTGCAGCGATTACTATGATAAATTAAAAATGGCACATCATGTCATAAAGATTGTCGACCCCTAGTGTTATTGTGTTCCTGAAAACGTGTCAGTTTAGCTTAGGTCTCAGAGCTTTTTGGACTGTCTGTGGCCTTGTGAGATCTCAGCTGTTGGTGGACAAACAGTTGTGTTGTGATTTTTACACATCCCTGAGGTGGATGTCCAGAGAAAAACGATGTCAAGTGCCTAGAGTGTGAGACACTGAGAAACTGTCTGTGTTTCGATTGGAGTATACTGCATTATATACTGCATTATATACTGCATTCTATCTTTTTTTATATCTGTGTTCTGTAGCTTTTAAAATATCAAACAGTATGCAATATTGTTGTCACATTGTGCATTTAATTCAGTTTTTTTCAATTTATGTTGTTACATTTTAAATGTACTATATCTTTATCTTGTTAGAAAAAGTTCAGAAAAAATGGGAAATTACAAAGCACAAATTACTGTTTATTTGTCACACTGGAAATCGAAGTTTATGCACATTGTCGAATGTTCTTCACCCTAAGTAAATATTGTTCTTTTAAGAACTGTTCTTTGAATAGTTCTTTGCCAAAACCAGGTGTACCATACATACATTTGCTTTGCTCTACACAGTATGCATACTGGATAAACAGTAGTATGCTATTCTAAACATAGCCTTTGAGAAAAACACAAGAAGGGGGCTCTTTAATTCTTTAGAAATGGCCTACAGTATAGCGCATCATTTACTAGCTGCAATGGTGCTTTGTATTATCTTAACTTATGAAATATGGTATCTGTGCTGCAGATGTACAACACAGAATTAATTACACAGTACTTTTATGTCTCTAAGCTGATCTTGCCATGTGTGTAAGATCTTATGCCTCACATCCATATGGCTTACACACGGCCTGGCCCAGATTCCCATACAGCAGAAAGCATGCATTTGTCTTGTTACCTAATAGGAGAAGGTGAAGTCACTCATATCAGTAAGTACCTTCAGTCACGGGCTATATTTATTCTGTGCCTGAGTCGCTACCAATCTGTCCGTGATCCTGCCAACTTGAAGGGATGCGTTGCCCAGGATTCTGGAAGGTTCAGTTGTGATCTATGGGGAGATGCTTTTGTAATGCTGTGTCGGCACCACTAGAGGCAGCAGACTGGGAGAGCGAGAGCTCCACGGAGAGTGGGAGTGACAGGTGAAATATAGCAGCATAATGTCAGAGATCAGGGTTAGCCCAAGTGCATTATAATTAAGTACCTGCTGTGGTCATAATAGCATAAGACCACATTTGCTATATAAGCCGCTCTGCTTAACTTTAATACTGGCGCTGATTAAGACTTATATCTCTGGATTCCTGTCTGGCCAACAAAACATGAAATACCCTGAAAAACACCTGCATTCCTGTGTAATTGAATATTTCTGGGTATTATCTTGTATTTTTAGTCAGGAGAGAGAAAATAGGTTCATATTGTTCACTTCAAATGGTATATTTCTTTCGGCCTTGACTTGGTACATTTTCACTTTAACTTTATTGAAACGTTCATCGCAGACTAATTTTGCACAAAAATATCAGATGAATGTGGTGAATGAATAGGGAAAAAAATATCCATCAGTGCTAATTAATTAATTTCAAACCTTATAAAATAGAATATTTATCAATGTTTTTAAAGATGTATTGGTAATATGTTACCATCGTGGAAACATGTTTAAGTGTTTCATGACTCTTTAAAGGTTACAATGCTTTTTTTGTATTGTACTTCTTCAGTACAAAAATTTGTACTTTTACAGAGAAAATATTCATTTGTATTCTCATTTGATTAGTTACAGTCGAGGCACACAAACACTTTGTGGTCCTTGAAGCTTCTAGAATATTTTTGCTGCAGGCATAATTGCTTTGAAATAGATCTCCTCCAAAATTAAATATTAAAGCTAGAGCGGAGTGATTTTTTTGTCTTGACTTAAAATGGTTGTATTTCACATTTTTCCTTCTGACATATAAAGTGCAAAATTGTTTAATAATTGGAACTGCTAGACTGTAATTATTTTTACTTGTATAATGAACTTTGAGACACACTAGTCCCATGTGCACAAATGCAAATGTGCAAAGTTTGACGTCCGAGCTCTTGTAAGTACTGTTGGTTTCGTGGAAGTAGGTGTAGTATTTCACAATAAAAATATGACTCAAAGACATGTGGAATATTGTAAATGGCCACTTTCATTATTTTGATGCTTGAGTGCACAGGAATATAATAGTGAAAAAGTGTTGAGATACGGTTAAGGTTTTGCTAACCTGACACTGCTTTGTATGATTAGACAATAGAATTTGTTTTGCCTTTGATATGTGAACATTTCCGGTTGATAAAGATTTGATTAATGTCTTCATTACTGTCTTCTTTTACACTGTAAGAAGAAAGCAAGTTATTTAATTACGTATATGGGGACGGGGTTAGTATTCTTTGTGCCATCCACTGCCTTTTGTCGTTCTTTACATGAAGTCAACATAAAGAACTTTTGTGTTTATTTCTATGGGAAACCTTATCTTTTAACTGTTTAGAATTTGTTATTTGGTGTATACATGTTAGTGAATATACTGTATATACTGTAGATATAATTTTCAAGGTTTGTTATTTACATTTCTAAGGCTCAGCTTGTTATTTCTGCACATACAGTACAATCAAGCTATTGCAAATAGTGTAGTATGCATACTAAATGAATGACTGCGCTACATTGATTGGCCATAAATACTATATATTTATTTAGCAAACAAACAGTGCATACTACATTGATCAGAAATGATCAACTACAGATATTTACAATGCATACAACTTAGTAAGAGTATGCACCCTCATTGATTTAAATGTATGTTGAAAGGATTGCATAATATATTTACAAAACTACAAAATGTTCATTTACCACATACATTTTCAAACATTTACTTGCCATTCAATCTACAAAGATTTGCAAGGATAGCCTAAATGCATTTTGAGTAATACTACCTGGTATCACGGCATAAATGTACCTTGGTGCACTTTTTAGCAAAACACGAAATATGTACCAGCAAGTACATATCACTGCAGTTGCTAAAATCAATGAACATTAGAAGCAGTAAAACTTTGACACCTTTTATACCTTTTCACACACATTTGCAGAGTTTCGATTCATGAAGTGTAATTTTTGCACAGAAGAAATTCATGTAATGACAAAACAATATTAATATGGTGGGATATTTGAAAACTGATGCTTTCGAATAGCACCGCACATCTGTGGGTTTTTAAAGATGATAGGTCCAAAGTGATAAAACCTTAACTTTTAGCAACAGTTAACAGATATTGCAATTCTAAACCGCCACAATCTATTGAATCTATTGAAATGTTGTTTTGGCACCAGACAGTAGACATTTCTCTTTGACACTTTAGTGAAACATGTTGTAAGGCACGTAAAATGGTGTTGCTCAAAAAGTGCACAGAGGTACTTGTTTTTATGAGACCAGGTTGGAGTAATATGCATGCTAAATCTATGTAATATGTATAATATGAGTCAATATTTTAAGCATACTCCATGTAAAGCATAGTAAACCAGTAAATCATGCAAATGTTTACACACATAGTATTAGTACATTAATTGAGTATGCATGTTGCTCAAATTCTAGTATGCATACTAACTGAATTTAGTATGCAAAAATACTGTGCCTTGGATATCTTTTGCACATTTTTCTCTGATTAAGAATTTTGACAAAGAGCATATACTAAGCAAATCTATGTAGTCCAACTGTTATGCCTTGACACACAGATGTCTCATTTCCACGTTACCTCTTAGTGTGTGTTATAGTATGTGTGCTTTTCTCTGTGTATGGAACATGGTGTGAGTCTTGCTCCATTAACCTTTGCCAGTTCAACATAACTCAAACACACAACTGTTGACACTACATCATACTGACACTCACAATATGGGGTATGTTGCCTTTTGGTGGACCACTATCTCTTAAAACGTGGATCACACCAAGAACACTTCTAAGAACGCTGCAACAGTTCTAATATGACATAAATACATCAAGGACGAATAAGAGAGTTGCTAATAAAAATGCATGTAAAATCCATTTAACTGTAAAACACAAGAACCAATAGCATTTAGTCAGTGATTTTATTTTATCGTCACTGCACAAAACTCCCTTCTATAGCATACTTGCTCTTATTTCTTCTGGGATATTCCATGTAGCCTACTTGCCGGTCCCAATTCCAGTCATAATGTGCAGAAATATCGACGTTCTTTGCACATGACAGAGCAGCGTCCATTAGACTCAAAGTGCTTTGTCTCACACATTAGGCAAGGAGCCCATAAGCTACGATTACACAACCCTGATTAAATTGACGCTGAGTTCTGAATATATGTGGTGGCCCTTGCTCAATATAATGCTTCTCACATATGGTCACTTATGGAACGACATGGATGAAATAGCTTACCTATAATGTCCTTGCAGGGACAACAGAGGATAAGACAGCATGAGATGCATTCTCTAAACATGCTGCTCGCTTACACGCATGCATACTCAGCATCTTTGCTTTGAAGCAGTTTTATCGACAGATGTGGGTGGGGCAGTTCTCGTCTGTCTTCTGCTTGAAGGGGAAACAACCCAAGCAGCTCTGTTACTCTGATCCTAATCTATTTATTATTCTCAGAGCCTCCCCAGCTGCGGTGTCCTTCTTGCCCCTAACACATGCATGCAATCACTTATAAGATCGTTCTGTCCCCTGAATACTGCACTTTTTTCTTTTTTAGTGCAACAGATGACACTTGAGGTTTCAAAAGAATCGCGTTGATGCTGCTCATGATATGGATCTTGATATTGATAGGTTATTGCTTCGATTGTTTCACATTGTCTTAGCACTCCCGGTTGTCTCAGGAGTAATGAATAAAAATGAATTTCAGTAAAAGCAGCACTGAATGACTTTCTTTATTGGTTTACCTGAATAATTTGCATAATTGATGTTTCTCCACTCGTATTTCTTTCCGCATTTTTCTGTCACAATTGTGATGCTGCCTTAACGTTTTCGAAGTGTGTAGTTTATACACAACCATTAATCATTCAGGCTTGTCTTGCATATGTAGTCTAAGTATTACGTAAATATGGTATTCAGCACCCTCCTTTCAAAAATGATATTCATACTACAGTGTAGGTTACATAATTTAGTGCATTGACTTAATATGCATGTTGCACAGATTTTTTTTATTAACGATGTAGTTTATTTGTATAATCTTCACTTATGTTTGAGTGTTCATGACCAACCCGATCTCACGGCAATTCGTACATATTTTACAAGGTAACTAATTCATACAAATTCGTATGACCTCAGTCAAACAAATTCATATGATTTTTGCTAAATCGTAAGTATTTTACGAGTTGCCAATTGGTATGAATTTGTACGAATGGCCTACCCCTAATCCCGCCCCTAAACCTACCCATCACTGGGGTTTAGACAAATCATATAAGTGAGGTCATATTCATTTTTACGAACTGACACTAATTTTCCGCCTCGTACGAATACATACGAATTGGTCGTGAGACTGTGTTGTCATGACATAAACTACTTTTGTTCGTTTTTTTTTTTTTTTTTAAATTTGCCTAATAAGTGCTTTGTAGCTTATAATTACACTACTTTTCAAAAGTGTGGGGTTAGTAAGCTTTATGAATATATTCTATTCAAACAATCCAGAATGAATCAAATATTAAGCAGAAGAAGAACATTTTCTTGATTTCCAAATCAGCGTATTACAATGGTTTTATATATTTTGGTCGTAAAAAATATTTCACCATAAAACTGTTTTTAATTGTTATACTTTACAATATTACTAAATTATTACATTTTACTGTATATTTGATCAAATAAATGCAGTCTAGGTGATGTTTTGATGCAAAAGAGATCAAAACATCTAAACATTTTTAGGGTTAGGATTATTTTTTCAAAGTTTTGAATGGTAGTCTATAATTTAAGTATGTAAAAAAGTATTTTAACATAAATCAAGTACATACTTTTCTTTTCAGCTTGTCCAGTTTCTACACAGTCACTAATTATTTCTGCATATATGCATCTGAACTCTTCAATTGCGAAAAAGTAAGAATTCAAAGTTGATGTAGAATGCAACTCAATCATTTGAATATGTATCCGAATCAGTGAGGGGTGCGTGTTATTAGTATTATGCATTGAGCTGTCATAGTTGATCAATGTAGTATGCATTCTTGATTAGTTTTGCATATAAAGAACTCTGAAAAACATGCACCCCAAAGCCTATATACACAAATTATTCATAAAGTATACTACACAGATTAAGTTTGAATTCTGTGTTGAGCAATTACAGGCTTGGATGTGTGTTATTTACCCCAGTTGCCTGTAAGGCTATCCCCTTGTGACCTCTTCAAGGGCCTGGTCCTAATCGACACAAGTTAAAAATTTCTTTCTCATATTCCCAGATTAATGTCATAAATCTTGCAGAATTATACTAATCCCTGCAAGCCTGTCTAGATACGTTAGATATGACTTGACCTTTCTTTTCTTTGCGGCTCAAATCGTGTCGTAACCCAAATGACCTTTCTTTTTTGTGACACTCTCGCTCTCAAAACGGCCAATTTCAGCAAAATTACAAGCTGTGGATGTTCAGTTGATGTATGCAGTCGAGTCTCTGCTCTGAGAGAAAGTAAACATAATATTTCCGCTGGCTATTTATGACCTCGGAGAAATACAATGGCTTAAATTCCCTCCGTCCTCTCGCTGTTCCATTATCAAAGTCTGGAAATGTCTTGTGTTTGTGTGTGTGCGTGTGTGTCGATATCTGGTGTGTTTGTGCAAGTGTTTGTGTAACTCCATTACCAAACTCAGCATTGGTGCATGTGTGTACATACGAGAAAGAGAGAGAGGGAGATGCCTCGTAAAAAACAAGAGGAAGGAGGCAATCACTAATGGAAGGAAAGTGAAGTTCAAGGAGCAGTCTTTTTTCCTTTCTTTCCATCCATGGTTTAAAATTGAATCAGTGATGAAGTATTTATACGAGCACGGTGTGGCTTTTCCAGTCCAGTGCTTCAGTGGAGTGCGGAAAGAGAAAGAGAGGAAAGATCTGTAATATTGCCAGCACGAGTGCTGTTGCCTTCCCGATATGCCTGTGCGTTTATGGGCCACAGCTACAATAACAAGAGCACAACCTGACAGTAGTAGTTGATTACGAGCAATAAGCAGGTCTGGTGGGAGAGATGAAGGGCGCGCCGTCATGTGTGTCTCAGGCTCTGATGATGAATTCACCCGCACTGCCTGTAATGATGTCCTCTGTTTACTTGTGGTGCAATGTTATGAGGTTTTGTTGGATATTGACTGTTTTTTTTTTTTGGTATGCTTTTCTGTGTTATTATTAAATACACCGTGAATTCCTTTAATATCAGCCATATTAAAGTAGGGTGACCATGATTTTGCTGAGTAGGAAATTCTTCTGGATATTTTTTGGATCTAGAATGACATTGTTGTCAAGATGTAGATGAATGTACTCCTTCGTTGAGGCAGAATTGGAGAAATTTAACATTAAATCGCTCACCAATGGATCCTCTGCAGTCAATGGGTGCCATCAGAATGAGAGTCCAAACAGCTGATAAAACATGACCTACAAGTAACCTACAAGTAGGCCTATAATCAATACAACTCCAGTCCATAAATGAATGGCTTGTGAAGTGAAAAGCTTTTTTTTGTTTGTAAGAAATAAATCCAGCATTAATTTTTTATTTATTTATTTTTTTTTACTTGAAACCATAATTTCTGGACATAATCCATAATGAGATAGTAAAACTTATGCACTATTAACTACAACCTTTCCCTCAAATAATTCCTAATTTGCTGGTTATTAATAGTTAATAAGGTCACGTAAAGGCATTATTATGTGCTTAATTACTACTAATAAATGGCTAAAATTCTATCAGTATGCATGCTAACTAGCAACTCAAGAGACCCTAAAATGAAGTGTTGCCATCCCGTTGTCCTCTCACATTAAAGTCCAATGCAGTGTTTGTTTAGAACTGTTTTTAGACGTTTTTCATTTATAAATTGTGCTTGATCTGTGCATATTTCTCTCCTGATTCAGACAAGATGGGTTTTTCACTGGAGAAAGCAATATTACGGATTGAGGACTTTTTCTAATAAAACATTATTAAAATCAAAGGATGTATCTGTTAATATTATTTTATGAACCCGGGACAACATGAACTAACAACAAAGAGTTGTGTTTTTATCATCAATTGCAAAAAGAGATTAATAAACCCTGTAACATGTTGCTTATTGTTAGTTAATGTCATTTAGTTAGACTTGTCATAGCACTTGCATGTTATTAGTTTTTCGTTGGATTTAAGTCACTTTGCATAAAAGCATCTGCTAAATGACAAAATGTAATAATGTTAGTTAATGTAAAGTTTTACTGACTGCTAGTTAGTGATAGCAGTCAGCGAATTACAATCAGTTAAGTCGGTTGACCAAGTAAGTCCTGCTTGTTAATCTAGTCAGTGTTGAAATAACTACTCCACAAGGCTAGCAACCAAAACACAGCAAAAGAGAGAGGTGTGTCAGCGAAGCACAGAGATACAATTTTATTAGGCCTGTTTGTTGATGTGAGAAAGACAGAAAGAGAGAGATACGCCTAGAGAGAGAACGAGATTCTAAGAGGAAGTTGTGATTTAAAAAAGAGTCTAACTACATTAGAATGTAGCCAGCGGCTTCTCAAAGTAAAAATCCCATTTGTTTTCTCCATAATGGATTTTTAACCATAACTCTTCTAGACAGACCTAACATGAGCTCTGAGGTTGTTAAGCAGATATATGCTTCTATAAAAGCCACTTATTTCAGCTTCATTGTATTTATTTATTTTTTTATATATGTAATGTATATTAAAGGTTTCATTTCAGAGTGCATAGAGAGGCGCTATCATAATTCTTGGATCCACCAATTAGAGAAGTCGCTGATAACATGAAAACAAGAACAACCACAAAAGAGCTCATTAGCAAACTCTACTGAAACACCGTGGCTAATGCCACTGAAACAGTACGTACAGTACTGTTCAACATCTTATGTGTATAAATATTGAGCTGAAGTGGCACTAAAGACATTTATAATAATACAAATACATATCTGTTTTAAATAAAGGCTGTTTTTTTTACATTTTCTTTACTATTCTATTAAATTCATCCCTAAAATATTAAAATATAAAGCACAACTTTATTTATTTAT
>JAUMHP010000078.1:7930718-7977251 GCA_032361065.1 Enteromius trimaculatus | reverse complement strand
AACATTATTTTAAATTTTTTTTCTATTTAGTGATAATTAAAGCCACTATGTGTGATTCCTGAGCCACTGCCATCATTAAATGGAGTTACAAAAATAATGTTTTTTTTTTTCAAAGACAGCCTCTGCCATTGGTCAAGTACCAGATAGCTCCTCCCGGAAACTCACTCTATTGGTTGAGCCAATGTTGCTATTTCAGGCTGGTCGAAATGCTCTATTTTTATCTGGTTTGCCAAGAAAATCAACCTTCAGTATAATAACATTACTTTGATTCCACAAATTATCTAGTTTACAAGAAATTATAAAAAAAATATGCACTTTAGCTTTAAAGCAAATGCCGATATGTCTTTAAAGGGGAAAAAAACAGAGCTTTATATAACCTCACCCTTCATATCTTCTAAAAGTTAGATGATTTTACACAAACGAAAACTGATGGGTAGCTGTTATATGGCCCCTGAACGGGCTGAAACCAGATCTTCTCATCTTCTCTGTGAAGGCGCACAACACAAAATGAATTCCTAATTAGAGCTGTAAGTCAGTCTGTATCACTGATCTTTTATTAAACAGTGCTAAACATCCAAAAGACGTTGTGCAAAATTGTTGATTAAGATGTGGATTCAGTTTTCATTTCCTGTTCTCTCTATCTATTTCAGGCAGATGCATCAACCAGTTTCCTCCGTGCTGCACGCTCAGGTAATCTGGAAAAGGCTCTGGACCATATCAAAAATGGAATAGACATCAACATAGCCAATCAGGTGAGACAAACATCCATGCACCAGTGTCATCATCAAGCATGTGAGTGTATCTGTATGTGCTTGTGTGAGTAGTATGTTAAAAATTATTACAGGTATGAATTAAACCACAAGTATAAAATATGAAATGTATGAGATTTTTAAGACTCAAACACAAATTGAGGATCGTCTTCACAGGAAGAATTAAGTGTTCCTTTATTAGTTGAGTTTCTCCATCCCAAAAAAACCCTGAATTACTGAACTGTTGTAGCACTGAAACTTTTAATGTTAAATACTATATTTACACACTTATTTTGCACATTATTAACATTTAAGTAGTCATGTGCACTTAAAAATGTAAATATGCAGGTCTAACACAATTTTTTAGTCCATGGCAAACTACAGTAGAGGTTCTATTTTATACATGAGTCAAAGTGTTCATTTTAGGCAAAGGTAAATAAGTACCTTATTTGAATTCTAACACAGAAGTTATATCCAGTTTTTGAATACAAGAGAAGGGTTAAAATCACTCTGAACGCTTTAGCAGCTGCATGGCAATGCCAGTCTCTTATCCATGCCTTGAAAGCCCAAAGTAACTTTGAAGCCCATTAATAGTACGGCCTAAATTCAGAAATTGCTATTTAGAGGTATAAATTTATCCTCCTGTAGATTAGGATCCACCTCTATGTGTGTGTGTGAGTTTGTTTGCCTATGCCAATGTGTGTGTTTTCTCATCTGTATTAACCCCCCAATGTTCTTGTGGTTGGACAGTACAGCTGTGTTTACAGTGTCAATGCAGAGCTGTGTTCAATGCCCTAATCACTAAATTGCCGTAATTAATCACGCCAGCACGTCTTCTTCCTCTAACCCCCTCACCGGTCATGTTTTGCACCCACTTGCATCATAACACTCAGTGTTACTTGCTTTAAATAGCATATTGTGTTATTTGCAGAAAAGCTATGTTTGGTTCTCAGAGACGGGTTAGTGAATGGACCAGAGCGGCTGGCTGACTTCCCGTATTGAAAAGCTCTGAAAATGAACACCCACTCTGTATGCTCCCAGCACACACACACACACATCGACTACTACAGCACCTTATAACATCATTCACAGACAGGATTCCATCGGGAACCTGCCGCCGTCTGCGATATGCAACCTAGACTATTACCATGCGTCTTGGAGGTTTTATAGTTACGTGTTTGGATAAACTGAAGGTACACGTCTCCTGTGTGATGCTGATATCACAGCGTGAATGTCTCTGCTGTCGCAACACATTTCGTGAGGAGCTTAGACCGGTTTTGACAGTGAGACGGATTAAGCCCTTAGCACCGGTGCTTTGGAACTAGAGAAAATTAGAGAATCAGCAAAACCCTAGTTTAAAGCTCAGAGCATGTGCTTAATTTCCACCTCAGCTCTAAGCAGGTAATTGTTAATAAGATTTTCGGACAATTGATGAGCTTGTTCTAGAGTGTTATTTCTCTTTATTTTACAGGTGACTAACTAATGGCTGTAAATGGCACTGTTGTTAAGCCTTTTCATCTATTAAAATAAAACTGTTGGTAGTAAGGACAAAAGTTCTTTAAAAACAAAAAGCCATTTGCAAAAGGATGTGCAAGAACTCAAGCACAATACATTTCAGTCATTACTTTTAAAACTGTGAAAATTAAGTCATTATTCGCTTATCCTGGCATTCATTCTGGAATACCAGTCTTGTGGACCACTTTTATTATTGTGTCGAAGGGACTGAGGGTAGAGTGGGGATCTAAATGCAAACACTTTATACCCAAACGTTGCCAAACAGGCTAGGTCAAACACCAGCAAACAGTTCAGTCCAGGGTCTGGGCAGGCAGCAAACACTCAAAACTAGGAAACAGTCCAAGGTCAAAAACACAAAGAAACATGGAAAACACAAGGAACAAGTGTGTGGCCTTGCAATAATAAGCATATAAGAGAGGGTGAGGGCTTCTGCTAGACAAAGGGGAAAACAAGACAGAACCAACCAATCGGAACATGACACATGAAACCAAGGAACCAATGGGGACACAACACATAGACAAGGGTAGTACATGACATAACACTCCAGGGTGGAGTGCCCTCTAAAGGAGCTCATGGGCACTCCAGCTGGCAATCGTGACAATTATACTTTTGTGTAAAAAAAAAAAAAGAAGAAGAAAATTTTAGAAGCTTTTCATGATCAGAATTTCTTCAGAATTGCCTCTTTTGTGTTTCATGGAAGGAAATGACTTAAATCTGCAATCCATAATGCTCTAGCAGTTAAAAAACAGAATTGTGTTTGTCTTGCGGAAGAAAATTGTAGCCGGAACTACTTCTCTCTATTTTGGTCTATGACGAATCACAGAGGTACCGGGCTACTCCGCAGTGGTACCTACCTGCACCAGTCTAAATAGTCTGAATATAAACACTTATTATAGGTGTACCATAGTTATTCAGGAAAAGCCAAAAACACGATTTGGTAAAAAGGTTTCATGGGGTACTCGCTCATTGTATAAATTATATACATTTTGAAGACAAAAAAGTTACGCACTGCAGATTTAAAAGCAAATGTAAAAGTCAAATTTAATTTGTTTTCACCTTTTTGAAATATGTAAAAAAAAAAAAAAAAAAGAAAAACCCAACATCCAGCCAAGTGAAGAACACTCTTCAGAAGGTAGATGGTCACTGTCAAAGTGGACAATGTCCCAAAAACATACAGCAAAAGCAACCCAGGAGTTTTTATTAAAGGTAAAAAAAAAGTGGAATTCTGCAATGGCCAGGTCAATCTCCAGATTTCAGCCTTGAGCGTGCATTTCACTTAAAGACAAAACTAAAGGCAGAAAGACACACAAACAGCAATAACAAATGAAAGCAGCTGCAGTAAAAGCCTAGCAAAGCATCATAAAAGAGGAGATCCAGGCTCTCTAGAGTTCCAGACTCAAGGCAGTCACTTCCTGCAAAGGATTCTCAACAAAATATAAAAAAATTTTACTATTTATTTATGATTATAGTTATTTGTCCAATTACATTTGAGCTTCTGGAAATGGGCTGAGCATGGCTTTCAATACTGGGGTTATTTCCCAAGATATTATGAAGCACATCCAGTGAATATTAATGCCAAGCAGGCACGTGTGGCTGTTTTCATCAGGGCTCCTCCCCACCGTCTGCAAGCACCCCTCCATCTCCGCTCCGTCTTCTTCTCCTCTGCGCATGCACTGTGCGGCTGCAGTAGGAGCTCATTAGAGATGAGTGACACTGCAGTATGAAGGGGATTCCGGTCAGACTAGCAGAGCAGAGCCCCCCTATGGCCGCTCCAGACTACGCACCCAGCTTCCCTACAGAAGCACACACTGTACTGTGTGCCGCTCTCCAATAGGCCTTTACCGGATTTTGTCTGTTTGCCACTCTATTTCCACTCCCTGTTTAATGAGACCTCCACAGATCTGTAGATGTCTCAGTGCTTCACTGTGTTATTTTTAGGCTGCCCTCCTCTCAGTGAGTCATTTGACAGGTAGACGGGGAGAGATAAAGAGATAGACTTGATGTGTCAGGGTGGGTTTTTTTGAGTCAGGTTTCGGCGCCTCATGTTTTCTTTTGTATTCGCAGAATGGGCTTAACGGGTTGCACTTGGCCTCCAAAGAAGGCCATGTTAAGATGGTGCTGGAGCTGCTGCACCATGGAATTGACTTGGAGACTACTACAAAGGTAAATCTGCTTTAGTCAGTCAGGCTTCCTCCAGCAGACCAAAAACAGATTTATAAATGTGATAGTAGAAAGTCATTAGCCTACAGATATTAACTGCTAATGAACTGTTACACAGTGGAAGAAATATTTAGAGTTCATTTGCAAAAACAGCTCGATTTTTTAGCTTAAATCGTGTTTTTTCATTGTGCATTCCAACTAATCTTAATTAAACTACATTTGTTTTGGGGTTTTTTGACTAGGTAAAACTAAAAAGCTAACTAATACTTTAAAAACAGTATGACATAATAAAAACATGATTTTTAACCATTTTTATAGTTATGGGAAAATTTTTGCAAATAAATAATTTATTCTGAATATCTCTATTAATAAATAACTATTTATTCAACATTGGCATTTATTACGTTGTTTTTTTTAAAAGCAATAAGCAACATGTTTCTCATTTTTGGGTGAACTACTCCTTTAATACATGCACCTTATCTCATCTGGGAAAATTAATCAAAAATATCAATGACTTGTCGTTCATTGCAATTTTTGTCCAGTGAAATTATCTGTAGAATGAGAATGTCCCTCCCACTAACTAACAGACTAATTGGCAATAACAAGAAGCACTTTAAATTAGGTGGTCTTTATTCATATAAAAACAGGTACAGTGTACTCATTGTGTTCATATTGTATGATAGGGATACAGATAAGGTTAGGTACAGGTTTGGTGGTATGGGTAGGTTTAAGTGTGGGTTAAAATGTAATGGATGGGTCAAATGTAACTACAAATGTAATTACGAAATTATTTGCAGGTATACTGTACATGCAGGTATTTTTAAAAATGTAAGTACAATGTAAAAACAATGTACATAATAAGTGCAATGTATCAAATGATTAATATAAATGTATGTAGTTATGGACACCTAATATAAATCGAGACCAAGTATGGATAAATTGTTTGATATATTAGAAATCGCACATGCTCATATCGCGTTTTTTTTTTACATTTGCAAATGCAATGCCCTTTAAACAACCAACAATTAACCCAAGTATAAAAGCAATAAAATCAAATTACCTTTTTCTAAATACTATACATGCTATAAAAGTATTTAACATGCATTGTCGCATTGTTCTCTGCATCGTATGTAAATTCATTTTGCAGAAAGGGAATACCGCCCTTCATATTGCTGCTCTGGCCGGTCAAGAGAAAGTGGTTGCTGAACTTATCAATTATGGAGCCAATGTCAATGCCCAGTCTCAGGTTAGTCAGAGCCTCAAAACATGAATCAACAAACACAGGCACGCGTTGATGAGAAGTTTTTATTCGTTTTTTGGTGTCATTTTTTATTGCACAGAAAGGTTTCAGTCCTCTATACATGGCAGCACAGGAGAACCACTTAGAAGTGGTCAAATATCTACTTGAACATGGAGCCAATCAGAGCCTTCCAACTGAGGTGAGTGACACAATGAAATCAAACTCAGCAGAAATCAAACCCAAACCCTGCAACTCTTGATTTCGTCCTCTAGGACGGCTTTACTCCTTTGGCGGTAGCTCTTCAGCAGGGTCACGAGAACGTTGTGGCCCTTCTGATAAACTATGGCACCAAGGGCAAAGTGCGTCTGCCAGCCCTGCACATCGCGGCCCGTAACGACGACACGCGCACTGCTGCTGTACTCCTGCAGAACGACCCAAACCCAGACGTCCTCAGCAAAGTATGTGTTTGTGCTCATCTGAAAGGTTTTCTCTCACCGCGAGTGAGATTACGCATCATGACTCACTGAGCTCAATGCAGCCGCTCTTGGCTCGTAATTGCAGTGATGACTATGTGACAAGATAAACAGAACTGACTTTGTTTAAAGATCCATCAGCGTAGGTGTTGCTGTTTTGTATATACGCTGAATCAATGAAATGCTACACTCTTTTCTCGCAGACTGGCTTTACTCCTCTCCACATCGCAGCCCATTATGAGAATCTAAGTGTCGCCCAGCTTTTGTTAAACAGAGGAGCCAACGTGAACTTCACGCCCAAGGTCTGTGCAGCTCTCACGTTAAATGCTTCCTACTACTATGCGAAGATTACATGAACTTCTCACTTTCTCTCCTTTTCTCCTGAAGAATGGCATTACTCCATTACATATTGCTTCCAGGAGGGGGAATGTGATTATGGTGCGGCTTCTGTTGGACAGAGGAGCTCAGATAGATGCCAAGACAAAGGTATAGTATCCATTAGGGATGTGTAAAATATTTTCATAATCAGTTTTATCTTCTCAGTTTGCAGTGTTGTTATTGTTAACTTAAGCTAAAACCATTGAAAGTAATTTTGATTTAAAGTTTAAATAAAATAAAATATAAATTGTAGATAAAAAACAATTAATATTTTTTTATATATTTTTCAAATATATATAATTTGTATAATTTTATAAATAAAATACATTTTATAAGAACATTTTAGTCACACATTACACATTCATTAAATGCAGGCTAATGCTTCACAGGCCAGAACATTTACAAAACAAAACATATAGGAAAATAAAATAGAGTAAAATGTAAATTACAACATAAAAATCAATTTAGACTGAATTCACAGCATTTATCCAACTGTAGTCACATCTCACAGTGACATTATTTACTGGCTGAGATGAAAAACGGCACTGCTGAGACTCCTGAATCTGACTTATTTAAGTCTAGCTCATGGAGAATGACCTATTTTACTTCCTCTTGGGAAAAACAGGTATTTTCTCTTTGTGACAACTCGCTGTTTTAATGGTTTTCTTTAATGCGTACATAAATAAGGACAGAAATTGAAGCTCACGTGGGATGCACTGAAACATGGCTGAAAAATCCTTCATACAGAGGATTTACAAAATTGCTTATTCTTTCTGTTTTCCACAGGATGAGCTGACGCCGCTGCATTGTGCAGCCAGAAACGGTCATGTACGTGTGGTAGAGATCCTGCTAGACCAGGGTGCTCCCATTCAGGCCAAGACCAAGGTGACTAAATTGTATTACTTAGATGGGCTACACAGTAATGAATTTTTAGCTTGTTTTGACGCCATAATCAGTCTGATCTATTCATAATAATGTGTTCCTCCTTGCAGAACGGTCTGTCTCCCATCCACATGGCAGCGCAGGGTGATCACATGGACTGCGTGAGGCAGCTGCTGCAATACAACGCAGAGATCGATGACATCACCCTGGACCACCTGACCCCGTTGCATGTTGCGGCCCACTGTGGGCACCACCGCATGGTAAAGGTGCTGTTGGACAAGGGGGCAAAAGCTAATGCTCGTGCTCTGGTTAGTGCAGATGTTGTTTTTTTGTTTTACTGTGATAGCGCTAATGTAATGCACGTTAAGTTGAACAAATTGTGTATATACTATCTGATTTTTTCAACTGTCTTTTAGAATGGATTCACTCCATTGCACATTGCCTGCAAGAAGAACCACATGCGGTCCATGGACCTTCTGCTGAAGCACTCAGCGTCCCTGGAGGCTGTGACTGAGGTTAGATTGATCCCCACCTGTCACTTTGATGGATAACCTCTATTCACTTTGCACCATCTATGCCTTTAGCTTGACCCTTGTAGAAAATAGAAAGGCTGTGTAGGAATGAACAGTGACATCTTCACGATTACTTCACAAGACTAGAATATATCAATATAATACACTTCCCTTCAAAGGTTTTTTTAGCTAATTTAATTGGTAATAATATTTTTTGATATTGTGGTTTTTACTGTATTTTTTGATCATATGAATATAGCCTTGTGCGCATTAGAGATTTATTTCAATAACAAACAAAAATCGGCAAACCATAGGCTTCGAAAATGCAAAATAATTTAATAATGGACTTTACACAAGGTAACGTTTCGAGCACACAGACTCTTTGTGCATTTTTGGAGACTATGATGTGTCAACTTTTGTTGGTTTGTAATTTATTTTCTTTGTCGAGAAGCCAATTTTGAGGATTTTTTTTGCCAGTGATGCGCTTTGATTCTGTCTTTAATTATAAATTGTACCGACCCCCAACTTTTGAGTGGCAATGTATGCAGCATTAATAATGTGTAGTTTGTTTATGGAAATCACGAATAACATCCATAAACACAAACTATTAAATTACATGTTATATTTTAGTTGATCCATTGATGAATGACAGAACTCTTAAACACACTGAAAGTGCGAAAATGCATGCTCTTGTCTTTTAGTCGGGTCTGACCCCTCTTCATGTAGCTGCATTCATGGGGCATCTGAACATAGTGAAGAGTCTACTTCAGAGAGGAGCTTCACCCAACGCATCTAATGTGGTAAGAACTGTGTAATCTATTCAGAACCGCAGAGATACCCAACAATCAAATCCCAATCCCATATTCGGCTTTATAAATGGGCTAATGTCTTTAGCAACGATTATGGCAGCGATCACAGTTTTCTTTTAAGTACTAAATGTTCTGAACTAAACTGTATTTCACTGTGCCTTTGAAGAAAGTGGAGACCCCATTGCACATGGCTGCCAGAGCAGGGCACTGTGAGGTGGCTCAGTTCTTGCTGCAGAACAATGCACAGGTGGATGCCAAAGCGAAGGTACGGCAGCTATGCAAGCTGATTTATCGCCATTTGTCTGCTTTTGTTTTAGAAGTCTTACGTGTCTGTATTTCGTTTCGCAGGATGATCAAACCCCCTTGCATTGTGCGGCTCGAATGGGACATAAGGAGTTGGTGAAGCTGCTCTTGGAACATAAGGCCAATCCAGATTCAGCCACCACGGCAGGTCACACTCCTTTGCACATCGCCGCCCGCGAGGGACATGCACAAACCACACGCATCCTGCTCGACGGGAATGCCCAACAAACCAAAATTACCAAGGTTGTTTTTTTTTTCTAGTTAACCCTTTGATAAGCCCCGCCTTAAAGTCTGGGGGAACTGGAAGTTTGCGTCCGATTTCTGTATTGTGATGTACTTTCGAGAGAAACAGAATACTAAATGAGTAAACTAGACTGTGCAAAAGAAAGCTGACAGTTGGAGGGGTGGGCGTGGTTAACGGGAAGGCCCAATCATACCAGCATTTATTGGCGGCTGCTGAAGTTTTGTGTGTTTTATTGAAATTACACAAAACATGTGACATTCTGTAAAGTTAGCAACCATAACTGAGGTGGGCGGAGCTTAACAAAGGTCATTAGCATAAATAGTAACAAAATATTCCCATCGTCGTCTGCATTTGTAATGTGTAAACCTGTGTTTACGTACAGAAAGGATTTACTCCTCTACATGTAGCATGTAAATACGGGAAAGTGGATGTGGCGGAGCTGCTTTTGGAAAGAGGGGCCAATCCCAATGCAGCCGGAAAGGTAATTCATCAAGACAAACATCTGATATCTCAGTACTCATCTGCTAATATCAGATGACGGTCAGCGGTGGCTGACTGAGGCCATGTGTCTCCTCTCTCCTCTCTCAGAACGGCTTGACCCCTTTGCACGTGGCCGTCCATCACAACAACCTTGATGTAGTCAAGCTGCTGGTCAGCAAGGGCGGCTCTCCGCACAGCACGGCGAGAGTAAGATACACATATACAGATTAAAAGATCTTGGCAGGCGACTATTCTTAGCTGTGACATTAAGGGTTGCAGTCTGTTTCGCACTTTTGAATGCCTTTCGACAAAAACAGTCACTTTTTAGCTTTCTTCCATTTGACAGAACGGCTACACAGCCTTGCATATCGCAGCCAAGCAGAACCAACTAGAGGTGGCAAGCAGTCTGCTGCAGTATGGCGCTAATGCCAACTCAGAATCACTACAGGGCATCACCCCGCTTCACCTGGCGTCACAGGAGGGGCAACCTGATATGGTGGCACTGCTCATCTCTAAACAGGCCAATGTTAACCTGGGCAACAAGGTGATACACTCTTTAAACTTAATTAAGTGGTATTTGGTCTACGTCAGAGAGAGACATACACAACAACAACAACAAAAAGAATATGATAAGGAATGCACAGGATGCATTTAATATTCCTCTGATATTCTATTTGTGTTTGTACAGAATGGGCTGACACCTCTGCACCTGGTTGCTCAGGAAGGGCATGTGGGCATTGCAGACATGCTGGTGAAGCAGGGTGCTTCAGTCTATGCAGCCTCAAGGGTAAGACACTTCAATGCACAAAGAAACACACGCAGGGCCATCTGTAGAATGTCCTAAAATGTAGACCTTGTGCAATTTAGTCTGTGCTAGTGCTGAACTGACAAGCAGTGTTAGATCTACATGTCCTTTGTAGGTTGGCCACAACAAATCTCGTCAACACTGTGCTGTACTTTGGGATGTTTTTGGTTTTAGTTATTAAGATGTTCCGTGTGTTTTAGGCCATTGTTTTGCAGTTGTTAAAGGGGACATAGGATGCCCATATTGGCGAGGTGTTCATGAAATGCCAGCAAAATAAACTATATTACAAATTCCTAAGTGGTTGTGGAATGTAAAACAACACCTATTTTGCCTTATCAAAAACAGCTTTGTTTTCAGCAACCTGCTTCGGTGCATTTCTCTTTAAATGATAACAAGCTACTGCTCATGACACCCCTCTATTCTGTTTTTTTTTGTGTGTGTATTCAGTTGCTCATTACCATAAAAAACAAAACAAATCCACTGTGTCCATATCTCAGGAGTCTTGTGTTAACTTTTGCATTCAACTACAAAATACCTGCATTGCTTACAAGACATTGTTGTTGCTGCAGCAGCTTGAGCACAGGAAAAATTGCCCACAGCGTATAACTGGCTAAGGGAGGAAATATACTAATAGTGGTCATGGGCAGCGCTTGAGCAGTAACAACTTGATAATTAGGTCTGTTTGGTGATAAAAAAAGGAGTAAGTACATTTTTATCAGTGTTGGGTGGTCTTGTCCACATGCTACTAAAACACATTTATATGCAAACGTGAATTTTGCATCCAGTGTTGTTTTAGGGTGTTTCTTGTTGACTTGTGACTTGTTGAAGTGCTCTGAGTGAAGGCAAGACAGATAAGCTTTCACAGTCCTTTTTGATATTCTGATAAAAACTAAGGCTCAGATCCCTCCTTCAATGAAAGCTTCAAGGCCTTAGGTGTCCGAACAAAAAAGAAAACCCTAACCCTATCAGCAATGCTAATAATAATGCTTGCTTTAGGAAACATAATGAGCTGTGCTGAAACTCAGCTGTGATCTTTAACTTTTTTCAATATTCATTCTTCATCCCATTAAAATGTTTTGGCCTTAAACACTTCAATTTTAATATTAACTGGCACTGATTTTCTATATGCCCTGGAACCTACTCATTTAGTGGTTCGCTCCTTACTTTCCTTCTCACACTTTTAAATCTCTCTCTCTGTTAGATGGGCTACACACCCTTACATGTGGCATGTCATTATGGAAACATAAAGATGGTGAAGTTCTTACTCCAGCAGCAAGCACATGTTAACAGCAAGACAAGAGTAAGTGCTACAACTATTTTCCTGTCCTGTACACACTACACAGGCCACTCTTTGCACACTTTTCAGTGTCGGTATGCATCTATCTTTTCCAGTTGGGTTACACTCCTTTACATCAAGCAGCCCAGCAGGGTCATACAGACATCGTCACCCTGTTGCTAAAACATGGAGCCCTCCCCAATGAAATCACCACAGTGAGCAGAGCCTCTTCCTCATACTTAAAATACAAAATTTCTCATGCAAAATACTATATATTTTTTTCGGTCAAGCTGCTATTTAATTATCATCCTGCTGAAAAGAGCAGCATGACCACAGCACAGTGTATCTTAAAAGTAAAAAAAAATTTTTTTTTACTATTTTACTTTTTATTTATTTTATATAAATCTTTTGTTGATTTTGATTGCTTCCTTTGTTCTCATTTGTAAATCGCTTTGGATAAAAGCATCTGCTAAATGACGAAAGTAAATGTAAACTTATAACTTGTATTGAATATTTTAATATGCAACAATTATTTATATAGAGAGACAGGTGAAATATTTCATTATCAGGCACAGATGTGAGATTAAGTAACCTGACTGTGTTATCTGTGGCAGAATGGGACGTCACCTCTGGGTATCGCTAAGCGGCTAGGTTACATCTCTGTCATCGATGTGTTAAAGCTGGTGACGGAGGAATCCGTATCTGTGGTGAGAGCCGTTCGCATCTCATTAACACTATCTGGTCCGAAGTTGTGTTTTCAATCTCCAGGGCTTTTTATTCCATCATCTTTCATCTCTGGGTAATCGGGTTGTCATCTTTGATTTGTGCAACATTCACCATTTTTGTTCATATATTCCCTCTCTACGCCTCAGATCACCACCGAGAAGCATCGCATGAGTTTCCCGGAGACGGTGGATGAGATACTGGACGTGTCGGAAGATGAAGGTGCGTACGGGTGGCTCAGATTGGATTTAGCCTGAAGGACCTTACTGCAGTAAATGCCGCATTAAAGCACTGATTCTCAGCTGCTGTGACAAGGTCTCAGTGCCGTGAGGTTGGTGCTAGACTCTCGATGATAAACACAAGCCAGTAGGCAGATGAGCTGGTAGGTCATATCCCAAAGAGACAGTCGGAAGTGAACTAGAGATTAGAGATCTTACCCTCATAGTGCTGCTTTGGCTACTTCATACATAGAATAATTTAAGCATATTAAAGCATTTTGTGTATAACGTTTTTCACACAAAGTTATCATATTGATTTAAAAGATTTGGAATATAGCACTTGATGGCACTTTTGTGGTGCTTTTATGTCTTTTTTTCATGCTTAAAAGCCAATTTTATTATAAAGAAAAGAGCAGCTTGGACATTTTGCTGAATATTTCCTTACGTGTTTTGCAGAAGAAAGTTTAGACAGGGCTATTCAATTTATCATTGATCCCTTCCCTTCCTTGGCTCAAATCGTTAAATGTGTTTGTTTCTTCTGAGAGATGATTGATAAATTTCCATTTATTCAGGACTTTTATGGATTGAAAAAGCAAAAGCAAGTATTTCTTGATAATCTAAATCTACTGTAAATCTACGGTAGCATCGCCAGCCTGAAATGTTCCTTCTTCCTTCCTGCTGTAGGAGTTGCTCAGCTAACATTAGGTAGGAGCGTCTCCCTCTCTCTGGCTTGGTTGTCCGGTTCTCAGTGGTTCGTGACACGTGTGCCTCCATTTCAAGCACTCTCATCTTGTCTCTGGCCCTCAAGTCTTTCTAACCGCTCTCTATTCTAACATGTCGCTTCGTGTTATTACGGCGTCGGCCTCTCATCGTCGTGTGGTCATGATGTTTCTTTTTCCTTTACTGACAGTAACATGTGTTTGTGGATCCATTATTGACAGGACTGCATTCGAAAAATTACTTTGTGTTCTCAGTTTGTTCTAAGGGTGTTTCTTCAACTATGAGCACTTTTTGCCCAGTGTGATAAATAAACATTTTTTCTGCAATTTCCACATATATTATATACATTTTATATTGAATTGATGTGTTTAACAACTATTAGCCTGTATTATATTATATTAAGTATATAAACGTACATACGCACATATATTATGTAAACAAAAAACTTTTATTTTTGGATGTTTATTGATTAATCACAATTAATCATTTAGCAGTTATATTATATTATATGTTTATTTATTAATTTTCCATATTTTTGTATTTCGAGACATGGGTAAAAAAACAAAAGTTTTAAAGTTTTACTCAATAAAAGGTATTTGAAAACTATAAAAATAAATAATAAAAAAAGTGTACAAAATAGAAAAATGCCGAAATGTGTTTATGTTAATTAGAAAAATCAACTGCTGGGACATAATAGTGCCTGTAGTTAAGAAACACCCATAGATGAGGTTCTCTTTATCCAAACACTATGGGAGTCACACTGGGAGTGGATAATTTTAGTAATTGACTAATGATGATTATTTGACTCAGCAGAGGGCTCCAAAATGAACTGTCACAGTGGCTGTTTTACGCGTCTCTGAACACCTGTGATTAAGCCCCTACAATAACACCAAACTATCTCTCCCATGCAGATAAAGTGTGATCTTCTCTGCACTACCAGGCATGCCCACTTCAGTAACCAAAACCATGCAATCTTATGGAGTGTCTTGATTTCTTCATGTTTTCCATTGGCTCTGTGTGTGTATGACTTCATTGCTTGAACTTGGTGAACGAGTGAAGGTTCTTGTATGTGCTCGAGCGGGAATGATGATGGATTGTAAATGATGAAATAACATCTAAGCTTTCCCTGTTTGTTAATCCTCCTTTTCCTGCAAACCTCCTACATCAGTGTCTCTGACATATTTGGTGCTGTATGTAGGTGATGAACTTCTCGGGATGGATGGGGCTCGCTATTTGAAGCTGGATGACCTGAAAGACCAGGATGATGATTTTTTGTCACCTAAGAAAACCCTGAGAGACTTTGAGAGCGGGATGGGCACGACGTAGGTCACAAGAGCAGCAGATTTGTCCTTTGGCTAAGATTCTATTAAAGTTAGATTACAAATATCTCCTTCATTCTCTCCAGACCTTATTCACCCGCAATTCCCAGAATTCCATGCGTGTCACCTGAAACTGTCATGTTGGACCAGGTATTATTCTTTTTTGCTTTATGTGCTGAAATAAGAAATGTTTCTTACTAAAAAAATCCAGGTCTGGTAGTTTCTAGCTGGTCACCTTTTTTAAAATTTCAGCTTCAAGGCCCCTCGTTGTTTTGTTTAAACAAGCTGTTTAAATATATGGTTACTCATAGCACATGTAAAAAATAGAATAAATTAACTGTTATGAAACACAGTAGCAGGAATTAAAATAATAAATGTCTAGTTTTTAGCTGTTTAATTATTTTAAGTCATTTCGTGCCTCACTTGAACGTTTGCTGAGGCCCTCTAGTAGACTCTGGCCTGGTAGACTTTCTTTTGCAAGCTTGTCAAGGCCACTAGATCATTGTGGCAAAGTTCGAAGGAGTTTGAGTTAGTTACCTCTGTTCCAAAACAGCTTAACTAGCTGCTATGACCTGGTTTTCCAAGCAGACTTGTCTCTTTCTCTCTCTCAGTCTCATAAAGCTGTCATTGTACCTTTGTTTATATGTGTGTCTTTGTGTCTGTGTGATCTGTGCTACTCCTGTGTGTCTGCAGCACACACCTGTCCCTTTGCCAAAGGAGTATGACGAAGACTCTCTAATCCCCAGTAGTCCAGCCACAGAGACCTCAGACAACGTTAGCCCAGTGGCCAGCCCCATCCACACTGGGTCAGTGCACATATTTTCACAACCCTTGCTAATGGCTTCTCACCGCTTTTATCTCCGTATTTATCTGTTGGTCATAAATGCTTATTTTTATACCTGTCTTCACTGTCATCAAGTGTCTAGGAAGCGGGTTCTTTTGAAGATGTTATAGCTTTATACCAGGCTTTCGAGTGTTTGCTCACTGGCTGGTTGTTTGACAGGTTTCTGGTCAGCTTCATGGTGGATGCGAGAGGTGGCTCAATGCGTGGCAGCAGACATAATGGTCTTCGTGTAATCATCCCGCCACGCACCTGCGCTGCCCCGACACGCATTACCTGCCGTCTGGTCAAACCACAGAAACTCACCACCCCACCTCCTCTCGTGGAGGGAGAGGGACTCGCGTCTCGTATTATCTCTCTAGGGCCTTCCAGTATGCAGTTTTTAGGGTAAGGGCCTGTGTGTGTGTGTGTGTGCATATGCTTTAACAATTCTGGTTCTGCTAGTTTGGTTTAATTAATACTTGTCACTGCAAGAAATATGTTCTTTGTTTATTTCTTAATATTGAGATCTTGCTTAGTATTTCTGTGTTGTTTACCAAACGTTCAAGATACATTAACTTGAGAGGCAAGTTAAATAAAGTTAAATACTTATTTTTTTAAGTGTGAACACACTTAGTTTTGATACTTTTTTTTTCTGAAAGAAAGACTTCTTAAGCCAGTCTGAATTTGTATAATGAAATGTATTAATTTAAGAATTTTTGAACATTTAAAGAAATAAAAAGAATATTTGTAAATAAATATTATTGAATTTAGTTGTCAAATATTTTTATATTATATTTTTGTGTTTTTTATATTAATTTGTTGTTGTTGTTGTATTTTACTATGTTTATTATGTATTTATTTATTTTTATTTTGGGTTTTTTTCCCCCACCATATTATAAAATAGGTTGTACATTTTATTGTTGTTATATATATATATATATATATATATATGTTTAGTTATTTATTAAAATTATTATTTTTGGACATTGTTTTTCTTTTATTTCATTTGTGCTTTTGTGCCAAGTGAGCTTTCTTCTATCAGTCAATAAAGAAACAATACAGTACAATAACTTTGGCTTTTTGCACCTTCCCATCACCTCCTTTAGGCCAGTCATAGTGGAGATCCCTCATTTTGCGTCATTGAGCCGAGGTGATCGGGAACTAGTGGTTCTCCGAAGTGAGAACGGCTCTGTATGGAAAGAGCACCGGAACCGCTATGGCGATGACGTTCTGGAGACCATCCTTAATGGAATGGATGAAGGTAGTCTTAAGTTTCACTGAGAGGAATTCCCATAAGCCTTTTATCATTTTATTTTCTCTTTCAGTTATGTAGCAGGTACTAGCAGACAAATTACATATCACTTTACACTGCAACAACAATTTCTGTCGGACTGGCCTTGTGACCTTGTAATCTGTCGGTGCTTTCATCAGATCTGGAAAGTCAGGAGGAGCTGGAGAAGAAAAGAATCCGCCGCATCATCTCCACAGACTTCCCTCTCTACTTTGCCGTGGTGTCACGTATCCAGCAGGAGAGTGATCTTATAGGTCCAGAGGGAGGTCAGCTGACAAGTAAGCTGGTGCCACAGGTTCAGGCCATTTTCCCTGACACGGCGGTCACTAAGAGGGTCCGACTTGGCCTACAGGTGAGATTTCATGATGTAGACAATGACAGTGAAGCAATATCAGCGTACAATAATGAATTTCTTATTAATCCAGAATATATGATTACAGCCCCATGATCCCATTCAAACTTTACTTGCACTTTATCACCACTTAATCATAAATTGATTTTAAGTGATCATTTAAAAAGATATTGCTTGTTAATATAGTTGTATTGCAAAAAAAAATCAAAAATTCTGTAAGCATAAAAATAAAAGACAAAATGTATATAATAATGATTACAAATATTATTGATTATATATTAATTAGTGCTGTTAAATGATTAATCGGGATTAATTGCATACAAAATAAAAGTATTTGTTTGAGAAAAATATATGTGTTTTCTGCGTATTTATATTATGAATAAAAAATGTTTGCATGTCTATTTTTTAGTCTATTATTATAAATAAATACATTTAATATATTAATATAACACATTATTCTTAAATATATACATGCATGTGTGTGTATTTATATTTATATATATAAATATACACAGTACTCATATATATATTATATAATCAAAAACTTTTATTTTGGATGTGATTATTTGTGATTAATTGTTTGACAGCACTAATGCTAATTAGTTGGCTGCTACATAAATTCAGCAGTGAATGACTGAAAATCAATTCAGAATGAACGGTTTATGAACCTTTTTTTGATTTATTTTTTCTATACACAGGCCCAGCCAATCCCTGATGAGCTGCTGACTCGGCAATTAGGAAACCAGGCCACATTCAGTCCCGTTGTGACAGTGGAGCCTCGTCGACGCAAGTTCCACCGACCAATCGGGCTGCGTATCCCTTTGCCTCCTTCCTGGAGGGAGAGTCCACGTGACGCGGGCGAGGGAGACACTACCAGCCTCCGCCTCCTCTGCAGTGTTATTGGTACGATCCGGTTCTGATCTATTTAGAAAAAAAAAAAGCATTGTCTGAAATTGATATTTATGTTTTGGAGAAAGACAGATTTTCTTGAACACCAGTCTTTTTCAGCCTCAGCCAGATTTCATGTAGCTGCCCAGCCAAACTGCTTGGAAAAGGCTGAAACAGACTGGTGTCCTGCCTGGAGAGGGACACTGGGATAAAGATAGACTCAGCTAGTTCATTCCAGATGGTGTTGGTTGAAAAAAAAAAGGTTTTTATAAAAAGCTGTAAATCTTCTGCAGGTGGCACTGCTCCCGCTCAGTGGGAAGACATCACTGGCACTACCAAGCTCATGTATTCCCACAACTGTGCCAACTTCACCACCAATGTTTCCGCAAGGTGAGACACAAAAGCAAAAAAGAATAGAGCACCCAGGGGCAAATTTACTAAACAACTGCACTATTTTGTGCATTACATGTACTTTAGCACTGAAATATGCATATTATTTACTAACTAATGGCAATAGGTTTTAACCAGTCACCATAAATATTATAGTACATAGATTGCACTGTATTCACAAGTCTCAGCAGTTTTGTTTTGTTTGTTTTTTTACGATCTGCTTTGTTGTTGTTTTTTTACTATGCTTAAAAATAGGCAGTACATTTTGTTTTGTTTTTGTTATGGTTTTATGGTACTTTGTTTTTCCACTATGTTTAAAAATTGTATTTTTGTTTAATTGTGTTTATTTATTTATTTGGCGTTTTATTTTTGTTTTGTTCTTTGTATCCACTTTCTAATCATAATCTTGTTTAGATTTTTGTTTGTTTGCTTTGGTTGCGTTTTCTTTTTTATATATATTTTTGTGTGTTTTTTTTACTGTTTAAAAATAGGCAGTAAATTTAATTTTTGTTTAATTGTTTTTATTTATTTATTTATTTTTGTTGTTGTTGGTTATATTCACATTCTAATCATTGTTTTGTTTTATTTCATTTGTTGTTGGTATTTTCTTTGTTGTTGTTGTTGGTTTGGTTTTTTACCATTGTTCTTTTTTTTACCATGTTTAAAAATAGGCAGTACATTTTATTTTTGTTTATCGTGTTGTTTACTGATTTATGTATTAATAGTTTCATTTTAGATTTTCTTTTGTTTTGTTGTTCATATCCACTTTCTAATAAAAAAAAGACTTGCACATCCTGTCTTAAATAATGCCATCACTGTTTTAATTTATTCTTGCTGAGTTCACCTGTCAGGTTCATGGTAGGCACCACTGCAAACCATAGACCTGTCATACATTTACACTTATACGCATCTACAAGTAAAAATCTTCTCTTGTGACCGTTTTCTGATCTGTATGGTACTGTATGTGTGTCTGTCCTGTTTCACCGCAGGTTCTGGCTGGCGGACTGTCCCCGAACGGCGGAGGCCGTGACCTTCGCCAACCTGCTGTACCGAGAGCTGATGTCAGTTCCGTACATGGCCAAATTTGTGGTATTTGCTAAGATGAACGATGCCAGAGAGGGCCGTCTGCGCTGTTACTGCATGACCGATGACAAAATAGACAAAACCCTTGAGCTGCACGAGAACTTCTCTGAAGTGGCCCGCAGCCGAGACATAGAGGTTAGCTAAAATAAAATCATATCTATGCAGCTGTGTGCACCAAAATAAGACTAACCCACTGCATTAAAGTCTCTGACTCAGTCTGACTCAGTGCTCTCCTTGTGTTTCTCCTTCCTTCTCCACCCACAGGTGATGGAGGGGATGCCGCTGCACTTAGAATGTTCCGGAAACCTGGTGCCTGTGAGGAAAGCCACCCAGCAGCCACGTAGCTTCAGTTTCCAAGCCTTCAGAGACAACCGGCTACCTGTCTCTGTAAAGGTCGGTTCATCTGTCTTTCCCTTTTTTATTTCTGTTCATCTGTGAGTGTGTCTTAGTAAATATAGGTTGAGACGTTCATGCCAACTTGTCAATAATATGCTTATTTCAGTCAACCTACACATATTTGTGTGTCATTAAATGTTTGTCATTTTTGTGTGTGAGTGTGTGTTAGCATTGTTGTCTGATCATCCGTAGTTTTAGTTTTATTTAGTCCCTAATGTCTTCAGTTGGGCTGCACATGTATTTAATAAAATTGTAATATGGCTTAGCGTGACCCCAGAGTGTCAGTAAGTGGTTCAGGAGGGGGCTTGGTTTGCATTTTGCTCTTCAGTTCCTTTCTATCATCCAGTGTGAATGCAAAGTGCTTCAGGTTCACTATATTTTTATATTTTTACAGTTATGTCTTTTTAAACATTATACCACTGCAAGTTATCATTGGGTCACAGGAGAGGAGATAACAGTAAAAAATACAAGTGTGGTTTTATTCTATTTTACAATAAATTCTATTATTGTAATAGTCTGAATAAGTCTATTTTGTAATAGAAGACTTATAATAATAATTTATAATAATAAATAATATAAATTTTAACAAATTACGCTATTTTATTTCCTAGACACTATTAATAAATCATATTCTAATATTAAATTCTTTTTCTAAATTCATTGTTCAGGTAGTGTGTATTTTTAAATTAGCCTGTGAATAGTGGACAAAAAAGATAAAGTGGAGAAACCTTATGTCAAATTGTTCTAAAAATCGAATGATGTGTCACAAGAGAAGAGATGAAAGTAAAAGATTATACAGCATTATACGATTATGTACTGTATATGTTTTTTTTTAAATACTTTTGGCTTCATTCTAGATCATATTAATACATTTTAATATATAAATAGATATTAATGATTAATATATTACTGTTGCAAATGACTACAAACAACTGATGTGTATTTCTCAGTCACTTTCTTTTAAGACAACTTACTGTAAGTGTAAAAACCCAGTAGTGGTAGTAGAACATGTAAAAACATTATTTGCCCTCTGGTTTTTGCTCTTTCGGTGTGATCTTATGCTTTTTTGTCGTGCTTTAAATCAGCAATATGAATTATGAAACCTTTATCAATTTCAGCTGGAATCGTAATCACAGTATTTATTTTGTCTAAACGGTGCAGTCCTAGCCCTCAGTGTCTCTGATTTCCCCCAGCGCTGTCTTTCTCTCTCTCCACTTGTCTCCCTCCCTCCATTCGTTTGTCTATCATTGTGGCTTCCACTCCGCACCTCTTTCTGTGATCGGTCAGCCTCAGAAGAGCTGCTGTGTGTTGTATTTTTGGCTCTGTGGTGTAGCGGTTCACCTCGTAACTGTTGTATTAGTCTCGTGAGCATGCCCTTAACTCTTTCACCTTCTAGCCTGCCTGCCAGTCTATCTGCCTGCCTGTCTGTATGTCTGTCTCACTGTCTCTCTCTCTCTCTCTCACGGTCACTCTCTTACTGTCTGATCTCACAGACGGCCAGGTAAAAGTGAAGGTAAATCTCTCTCTGTCTCTCGCCTGCCTATGGACTGCCTCCATCCCCTTCCCCACCTCCCGCCAACCTGTATGAGTCACAGCCGGGCAGCTGCTCTGTCTAACACGCTTTAATCTTTCTCTTTCTCTACCTCTTTCACAACCTTTATTCATCTCCCCCCTCTCTTTTTTTCTCATTCGACCCTTCGCCTCGTTTTCACCCCTCTGTTCTCCTCTTTCCATCTGTTCCTCTCTCCCTCTTCATTTCCCCTGGCTCGTCAGGTGAGAGACGCCAATAAGGAAGCCACCGGGTTCCTGTCCTTCCTGCGCAAGTCTACTAAGTACGAGGACACACAGCACGTGCTGTGCAACCTCAACATCGCCATGCCTCCCTGCGTCAAGGTGCCGTCACTGTTTATTTCCTCTGTGATCTATAACACATAAACTCAATTCAGACTAAACTAGCTTGCACGTCTGTGTTTTGTCACTCAGCCTTGATACAAATTTCAAAGCAAATTCCTTATTGGCTTTTGGGCTGAATCCAACCTGCGAGACCTCTGAGAATTCCAATCCCTTGTGTATTTTCCCAAACGTGTCAACTCGCTTGACTAACATTAATCTTTTTGTGCCGCTTGGTGCACAGTCATTAGGAAATGCAGACCTTTTGTCTATTTTCTTGGTGCTGTAGTTGTTGTTGGTTTAAGGGCTGCCTATATTCACATTCAACATGAAAACTGAAATAAAATGTAAAAAATAAAGAATACTTAGATTTTTGGTCACTGAAGAGGACTGAGTTTGTTTGCTTAAATATTAGCACTTAAATATGAATCCAGTAGAGCGTGGGTAAGACTTGACTTACTTTGATAATAAAAGGCATTGCTTTACTGATTCTTGAGAGCTGACAGCTGATGTTTCAATGTGATTGAATGCGTTATAAGATTTGAAATATCTTTCATATAGCAGTTGGAATCAGTAAAATAACTGAATTAAATATTGCAATGTAAATGTATAAACAATATATAAATTAATAATAATATAATTATAATATAAATGTTATATAACATAAATAAATGTTTTTTTATAAATAAATTTGCCATTTGAAGATATGTGTATTTTATTTTAAATAAAATACACATGGAACCTAATCCTGTTTTTTAATTTGATCTCCAGCTCATAATGGAGTTTATGTCACTTGACTGTACAAGTTGTCTAGAGTGGACCATTTAACTCTCGGATTCAATTAAACTGCATAATTATAATTCTTCTTCAGGGCACATGGCGTTCAGGATACATCTCAGTATCTCAAAATTCTTCCTTAAAGGTTATGGTTCAGGCTACAGAAATAATAGTCATTCTAAATTGTACTTAAATGGATTAAACTTAAATGAGAAGTTATTTTTGAGACTAAATTACAGTTATGCCTTTACAAAAATGGAAAAATATGCTGCACTATAAAAACAAGAAAAACAAAACCATGTGCTGTTTTGCATCATTTACCTTGATTTCATCCCACTTTCCCTCAATTTTTGAAAAATATATCTCATGAACATTTCAGAAATAGGAGAAATACAAATAAAAAAGGATGCAGTCGATGTTTCAGATGTAATATTGTCTTCAGATTCACTTTCTGTGTATTATAACACCTCCAAGCTATTTTTATACATGAGCACTTTGCCTTGATGTGAATTTACATGCTCTGATAAATACTGTATGAAAGACAAAGCTGCATCACAGGATTTACGCAGTGTTTTTGTCTTAGGTGGTGGGTAGCGACGAGCGGCGGAGAACGTTGACCCCTCTCGCCCTGAGGGAGAGGTACAGCGCTCTGAGCGAGCCTGGCTTGGGTAAGACATAGCAGCACCATGACGCGTCCCCTCAGGTGTGGAGGAGGGGGGCTTCTGAATGCTGTGCCCATATCCTTGCTTCTATACCTGCCCACTCTCTCATGCATGGCTGTGATTGGGCATTGGATGCTGAGCACTGCTCTCTTTTATGAGGGTGATGCTGGGATTGCGCTCAGAGGGGCCACTACTAACACAAACAGTTCAGAGAAACTTAGATTTACTGAGCGAATGAGCAGTAATGTAGCGCATGGTGCTGGTTTGATTCCAGCATAAATACTCATAGCATGGCAAGCTCCAGCTTTGAGAATGAGCTTTAAAGGGAAAGGACTGCTAAAAACTGCCTGTAAAGAGGTGTAGAAGGTGGGGGAGGGATTATAGAAAGGGTCCAGGAGGTTCCAATCAGCATTGTCATCCAAAACACGTCGTATCTTCATTGTTCTCGAAGCAGATGAAGCCAACTAATGTATGTAGAGCGCAGATTTTGACCGGGTCTTGGTAAGTGATGACCGATGTTATCATTTCAGTCACCAGTTGTAACTAATCTTGGTCATTTTATTGTATGTGAGAATTTAACAAGGTGTATTATCATATAGTGGCTGTAATATGTCCATTACATACAGTTCTCAATGAAAACTGTAAGTGCCTTTTTAGAAGAGGCTGTTTTCATTCTGTTATTCAGATCTTTACTGATAAGATCTTTACTGAACATGTTCATTATTCATATGTATATATATATATATACCAATCCCAAGTATGCATTACTGTTCAAAAGTTAGAGTTGGTAATATTTTTATTCTGCAAGGATGCGTTCAATTAATCAAATACGACAGGGATTTATGAATTCATTTATGATTTTACAAAAGATTTTCTTTTGAACTTCTTGTCATTAAAGTAGTATGACAACAAAATGTATCATGTTTTTTTTTATCACAGCTATTTTCAACATCGTTAATAATAATAGAAAATGTTTCTTGAGGAGCAAATTAGCATATTAAAATGATTACTGAAGGATCACGTGTCACTGAAGACTCGAGTATAATGATACTAAAAATTTATTTTAAGTTATATTAAAATAAAAAAGGTTATTTAACAATGTAGTAATATTTCATATAAATATGTTGCAGTTTATACAACATTTGTTAGAATCATTTAAAATCTTACCAATCCTAAACTTTTAAATGGGAGTTTTTATATGACAGAGAAGATCATATATCAACTAACCACAAAAAAGGTTGTATTGTTATTGTGATCTATAGTCTGTATTGTATTACCACTCGTGGGATCTCCAGTAAAAGCCATAGTGAAATATATATTATCCACTAGCATAGCTGGGTGTGTTATTAAAGTGGTTCATCATTGGACTGTCGGTGGAAACAGTGATATATTTTGTCTTTGATTCAGCCGCTGTGAATGCCATGGAGAGAACTGAGCTAAAGATCACAGTAATAGCAGAACAGCTGGGACTGAGCTGGACAGGCAAGAGCTTTACTTCTTGTATCTCTTTTCATTACCTCTCAGTTTTTCCCTTAACTCAAATTTTATAAGTGCTTTTGTCTGTTTTCGTTTATAGAGCTGGCGAGGGAGCTGCAGTTCAGTGTGGATGACATAAACCGGATCAGAGTGGAGAATCCCAACTCTCTCCTGGACCAGAGTTCAGCTCTGCTCAACCTGTGGGTCAGCCGAGAGGGCAAGAAGGCCAAGAGTGAGGATCCATAATTAACACATTACATCTTTGTGGCTTCTTACATCAGGGTTATTATCATAAACCAAGATGGAAGCTATTGATTTAAAAACCCTGAGCTGGAATAAAGTAATAAATAGAAGGTGAATGTGGAACGTGAGCAAATAGCAAAAATAACAGTATTTATTCATCACTGTTAATGTTAGTCAATAAAAACATAACTGTTTATTTTAATTCGTGTTAGTTCATTTTAATAATGTATTAATAAATATTGAAATGAACATTTACTAAACAAAACATGCAAGTATTTTTCATTGTTAGCATTAATGTAGTTAAATCATTTTAAAGTGCCCCTATAATAGATTTTTTGAAAATGACCTTTCATGCAGTGTGTAACACAACTCTAAGTGAATGAAAACATCCGGCAAAGTTTAAAATCTGAAAGTGCACTGGGTGAAGTCTCAAAAGAAAGAGTCGAATCATTGAAACAAGTCATTTTTAAAACGAATCCCACGCCGTTGTTAACATTAAACATTAGCATATTACCCGCCCACTTGTTGGTCTTTTCACATTGGTCTGAATGAAAATGCAGATTTATTCTTTGCCACTACTGTAGGTGCTGCTTTTGGAGCAGTTTCCACTGTAACGCTGAACCATAACTGCTCTCACAAACAATGCTTTATCAGTCATTACAGGCATGATGAAATGAAAATGAGACCAATCAGACCAATCACTGCAGATTAATGTCACACAAAGGATAGCTATGGGAAAATTAATTATTAAACAAATGGTTTGGGAGTCTTTGAGCAAGTAAGTTTAAAAAAAATCATATTATATGACAATGAAAGTGTTGTTGGGGACTTTTAAACCAAAATATGAACCTCTCAGTACCCATAATGGGGGCACTTTAACAATAACCTTATTTTAAAGTGCTGTCACTGCAGCTATTGCAACTCCTCTGCAATAAATTAAAGCTAAACTGTAATATTAATTTACAAAAATGTATTTACAATAACTGATTTTACTCGTTGTAACTGTTTCCTTGTGTTTGTATACTCCTCCATCATCACATCTGCAGTGGAGAACCTCTATGGAGCTCTGAAGAACATTGACCGGTCAGATATTGTGAAGTCTCTGGAGGCTCAGGCTCCTCAGGTGCTTCCTGAGGCGGTGGAGGAAGGAGCCTGCAGACTGTCCGATCGTGACTCCACTCTGCTTTCCCCTAGTGTCGTCAACGGTAAGAATGGACTGCAGCTTGCGCTGATCTTCTAATCAATGAACTGACATTAGATACACAGTAGGCTTAGATGTTTGAAGCTGCATGGGTTGGCCACTAATTGCATACTATCTCTAGTCTCTACCAAATCCTGAGCATGAAATTTAGGTTGAAGGAATGTCTGAGACAGGATTTAATGAGAGTTTTTTTCTCTGTTTTTCTATTTTTTTAATGATGACTAAGGCATGCCATGGCATTGCCACCATTTTCCATTCATTACTAAACAAATCTCTCAGTAGCGACTGTCATGTGGCGGCATTTCTTGACATATATGATATTTCAAGTCTCCTTGAATGCAAAAGGTACTCCCAGAGTATCATAAATGGCGTTATAGCAAATGCAAATACAAATGTGTATAGCAGGATATACATAATAAAAACATTACATGAATATTTACAAAATATTTAAGTATTATATATATTAGGGGTGGGCGATATGACCAAAATCACAATAAAGGCTATTTATTTTTGGTTTATTTAAGGTCTTTATGATATCAGCATTTTTGATTCCATAGAAATTTCATAATTCTTGTCACCAGTGTCAATATAATAATATTAAAAAATAGTACTAGCCTAAATAATAATAATAATAATTATAATAATAATAAAAACTCAAGTGCTCTAAAGACAAACAGTCTGCGATTAAATAAGAAACTAATTATAAGATATAGGCCAACAACAACAAAAAAAAACACATAAAAAAGAACTTCTACTATATATAATATAAACTAATCAAATGCCTAAAAACACTGCATATTCTTCACTTTGTATATTAAATATATATATATATATATATATATATATCTTATTATTAAAGTTATAAAAGTGATTTAGTCAAGAGCAGACAGAATGAATGACAGAAAGCAGTAATATTAGACTGCTGTCACTTTAAGAGCTGCCAGAATCCAGTAAACTGTTACACATGTGTTTTATTTCTCAGCTGTTTGCTTTCAGACATCAGACATTAACAATAGTTTAAAATCTCTACCAGCTGACAAATGTCTACCAGTTAATCGTGTCTACTGGTATACCGCCCACCCCAAATTTGTAAATATATAGAAACTTCCTATGCAATTGTAATATACAGTAGCATAATAGCATAATAATTATGATCAACTGCAACTGGAAAATAATATATAAAGGGGAAAATTACATTGGGAATTTTTTATTATTTTTATATTTATTTTATATTGATTTATTTTTACATGCAGAATTGACACAGGACAGAGCAGTGGTGCAAACAATTAGCAAGACTGAAGTTGTAGCAGTTTGGCTCTAGAAAACAATTTGAATGTGCTTTGGGGTATCGAAGTGTATGCCAGTGAGGGACAGATAGGAGTATGCAGGCTCGTATGGATGAGTACTTCAAGAGAAGACAACAGGCCTCCATACTTGTGTCTGCGCCTCTCCGTCTCTCTTTTCCTCCTCCTCTCTTTCTCTAAACATGTCATCTGCAGCCCAGCCGCCCTACTCTTCCTCCTCACAGCTCTCCTCTTCGACCTCCGACCTCATAATGACCTCCTCTGGGCCTCCTCTTTACCTGTCATTCTTTGTTTTGTTTTGTTTTCTAGTTCCCAGTTTGTGTGGGAGCTGTGCTGTGTCTGTATGCATGCGCATGCTGCTTGACGTGCTCTTTTTTTGTCGTTTCTGGAAAAAAATGTACTTGTGAGGCCTAAAAAGAGGCCTTTGTTTATGTTGCTCTAAAACAAACCTGTGTATGCATGGCATGCTTTCGACGTGTAGGTTTCTTCCTGTGTATATTTTCACTAATTGTTTTCATGATTGGCGGTGAATTCCTGTATTTCAGTACCTCTTCTTCTCGTCTTTGGTGAATATATTAACATTGTTGTTTTAGGCCCTGCTGTTCTGTTTACATAATGCTCTGGAAAATGGATCTGTGACCGTATCGTGTTGCAGAAGCATTTTTGGAACGTTATGCGTCAACTGATTTATCGCTGTTGGTGTGTTTCAAGCGTGTTTGTGTGTCACGCATTGATTGTGTGACACCATTTTCAACCGCAGAGCTCTGTGTTGTTGCTGATGTCATGGACTGTATTCACAAACATGAAAATCGTGTAGCTATGAGCGCCCCCTTGTGGCAGAATCTATCACAAAGAACATCACATTTTTATAACCTTCATTTTTCGAGGCTAATCACTGGCTCAAAGAGACCAAAATAGCTGCATAAAACAGTAAAATTATCACATGATATAAGATGTGAATGCAGTCCTAATCTGTATGTGTGTGTGGGAAGAAATATCTAACCTTCCTGTCAGGATATATAAGATATCAGATCACTCAGATGTTGTGTGTGTTATCAAGATGTTTCAGAGCCATAATTTGGTGTTGTGCAGTGATGTGATGTGTGTTTGACTCTTTGAGTGTGTTTATGTACATTTACTTGCATGCGTACCTGTGTGGGTGGGCGTCTGTTTTTGTGTGAGCGAGTTTTTAGATTTATGTCTTCATACTGTATGTGGCTTTTGTACATAACGATGAACAATGTTTTTACACATTTGCCCCATGTTGTGTTGCTTATTTGTATTGGAGTGACAGTAGATATATCGTGTCTCTCAGTGTGCACTGTGTGTGTTTGACTCACGTGTGTGTATTCTCATTACTGGGGGCACAGTGAAGGTCTCCACTAATTCATTGCTGTAAATCATCCTCATTCCCTTCTGCAAAAATTCTTCATTTCTTCTTATCATTATCATTCCAATACAACAGCAATACTTCATCCATCCAACCATAGAACATCCATGCATCCATCCACCTACATATACAGCTACAACATTTGCTCATATGGTGCCAGTTGTTTGGTAAATTAGTCAAATTAATAATAACATAATACTACAACTAAGCTATTGACTTGTTTTTTGTCATTAGGCGAGTCTCTCCATATTATTATGGTCCAAATTAGTTAAACTTACTAAATATGAATAGTAGAATTGGTAATGTATTAAATTATATAATGTATTCATCCATACTTTGTTTAATTGCTTAAACAGCAAAGCTAAAAATAATGTTTATTGAAGTATTGATATGCGTTAAATAAACTTTAGCTTCTTAGCAAAGCTATGGTTGCTTTAAGCATATTAAGTTAGAATTAAAATTTTTTTGTTGATGCATTTCTTTATTGTTTCTCAAAAATTAAACTGAAATCAAACAATAATTTGTGGACACCCTGCAGTAGAGCTGACTCCCAGACTCCAGCAATAGAATACAAAAATGATAAAATAACCATGATTAATGATTATATTTTACTTCATTTTTTATATATATATATTTTTAAAAAGTATTATAATATGTATTTGTGTTGTACTGGAAGAATGAAGAAGTACATGAAAAAGTTGATAGCGGAGTTGGTCCCTGTTACACTTCAGAATGCCAATGTGTTGATATTAAACATGCTTACTGTTGCACACATTTCATGCAAATACAATTCAGTTATGTATATTGCAATTCCATGCAATTCCATTTGAACAATCCCAGGAATGTGTATCCTACATTTTGATCATACACACGAGAGAAAAGCCATTGTTACAGTACATACTCATTAAGTTGGATGTACTGGTCATGTACACAACTTTCATACGTATATGAGAAAGAAAGAGCTGACATGAGCCAATTTTGAGTCTGAGAATATTAGTGTGTATGCTGGGTAGGAGAAGGAATGGTAAAGGAATATTCTGGGTATTCAACATATTGAGCATAATAATTTTAACTTGTCCCACATTGTCTCCTTACATACGGAAATGAACATGTCTTAGTATACTTACAGTGGAAGCTTTGCAGAAAATTTAAAATGTTTTTTTTTTGTAGCTAATGAATAAATATTTACGTCTTTACTTACGTGAAATGAAAATTCAGTTGATTTGCAAATGCATGTTATTTATCCAATTATTAATTCAAGTATATGCTTAAAGGGCTCTCCAGTCCCCATCTCTTCATGATTGACTGCAAGGACATATCTGTCTCCATCCAATCAACAAATATCGCAAAGAACCAAGCTATTGGTTTAGCTTTTGGCAATTTTTTATTTATTTATTTTAACTTGAAGCCCACAATATACTCACTTCACATGTTTTTTTTGTTCTTTGTATGATTAAAAAGAATACTTGAGCAGTGGTGTAATGTTAGGAAACATCCCATCCATATTTGTGCTATTTTTATTGCTATTTAAACACAAGTTACTCTTCAGCAACTCAAGCTGTGTCAAACAAGACGCAATGGAGGAACGCCTACAGCGTGACGGCTCTGAATAGTATGTGTAATCAGTGCAAAGGATGGGCGAGACATCATAGGTGGATGACATCATTGGCCAGGAAGCATAAAAGCACATGGAATGCGGACGGCTTCAGCTTTTATGTCATTCAGCGTTGCGCTCTGTGTATGTCAGTCCTTGGTGCGTATGCTCCGCTCTCCGAGGGCTCTCTTTGAGGAGAGAGCCTTTATGTGCAGTCCTCATGGTGCCGGCCCCGCTTTCACCAAGGTGGATGCTGTGGCTGTGCTCGGGGAATCACACTGTGGGATTTGATGAGGATGGTGATTCCTATCTTATATAGCTCAGTCGGCGAGCAAAGTGACCAGACATCGAGATGTCGCCCTCGCTCAAATGAAATGGCTGGGGTTTGAAACTGAATGTCCAAGCAAAGCGTGATTTCTCCAGAACAAAGAGCCACTTATCTTGGAGTGGTGTGGGATTCGACCACGATGCAGGCTCGTATGACACCTGTTCGGATCGAGTAGGGGACTTGATGCCATGGTACAGACGTGGCCGAGGCTTCATCTGTACGCCTTTTCCCTGACCGCTCTGCTCCCAGGAGTTCTGGAGAGAGTGCGCCAGGACGCGGTCAGTCTACTACTTGTAGCGCCGTTCAGGCCGGGCCGAGTATTGCTCTTGGACCTGATAGCCCTCCTAGACAGCTCTCCGTGGGAGATTGTCGAGACCATCCTCCAATCCAGAGCTCCATCCACGAGAAAACTGTATGTCCTGAAGTGGAAACTTGCTGGGGCTGTGTTCTCTGAAGAGGAACGTCTCAGATTATGCATGCAACCCTGCAATCCTGGAGGCGTTCCCAATAGTGTCTCGTTTGACGCAGCATCTCGTGCCTTCGAGGAACTAGGGTTACATACGTAACCTGAGACGTTTGGGCAGTGTTTAGATAGCATTAAATACAACTCTTAAAATTATAGATTCATTTAAAGCAAACAGTTGATAAGCGTGCCAGTGTTTTCAATTGAGATTACACCTTTGCTTTCTACTATTAAGCAGCTCTTCAGTTTTCATATTGGGATCTTTATTCTTGTAAAATAACGCTTTGCTTTTTAATTTACAAAAGAAATTTCTTCTTCAAGTAAGTGACATAAGTTACTTTGTTTTCCTGTTTATTTACAGCTCTCCTAACCCCGTGTTGAGAAGAGTTGTGTGCAATGTATAAACATGATGATTGCTAGTTCTAGACCAAATGTAATCATGCATTACTCACTTCACTTGCACAAAAACAGATTTAATATTCCTCAAAATGAATAACCAATATCTTTGCTGGTGACCTTCGATGATACAGTACAATTAAAACATAAGCCACTATTTTTGAAAATAGGCTCATTTTACTACTCCCCTAGAGTTAAGCAGTTGAGTTTTACCGTTTTTTAATCCATTCAGCCAATCTCTGGGTCTGGCGGTAGCACTTTTAGCTGTAGCTTAGCATTGATCATTGTATCTTATTAGACCGTTAGCATCTCGCTCAAAAATGACTAAAGAGTTTTGATATTTTCCTATTTAAAACTTGACTCTTCTATAGTTGTATTGTCTACTAAGATTGACAAAAAATAAAAAGTTGCGATTTTCTAGGCCGATATGGCTAGGAACTATACTCATTCCAGCGGAATTATCAGGGATCGCAATGATATTACACAGTGCCTGAAAATAGTCCTCAACTGGGAAAAACTCTTTAAGTACCCTCAGGTTGAAAACTCCCCAGAATATTCCTTTAAAAATGGATTGCTTGTTGTGAGTGAAGCCAATCTCTCTCTGCAGAATGAACTTTCTGTGGCCCTGTTACTATGCTAATGCATTGCTTTAAAGCACCTCTGTTCACTTATATATCGACAGACTTTGACTGCACCCAGAGCACTGTGTTCTGCATGACCTTTCTGAGAGGGTCAAGACTCCCCACATACCCCCACTGTGTCTGTGTGGTGTTAGCGTTGCCTTTCTTGTCTGGCCATTCCTCAGGTTACGGGCTGGTGCAGGAGGAGCTGCTCTCTCCCGCTTCTATGCAGTACAGCCTGCCCTCTCCGCTGGGCGTTGAGCCCTACTGGCAGGAGGTGTCGAGTCTCGAGTGTGCGCCCATCGCCACCACTGAGGAGGACACTATGATGGAGATGTCGGATGTGCAAGTGTGGCCGGCAGGGGTCAGTCCGTCCCTGGTGACCGTGGAAGACTCGTCTCTGGATGGTAGCAGCCGTGCGGATGACTCTGAGGCAAACACGTTGAGTCTGCCCTGCAGCAGTTTGGGGAGGCCTAGCAGCGGAGCCAGCGGGGCAAGCGGCTCTATCATGGAGCTGGAGGAAGAGGAGGAGGAAGAGGAGATTGAAGAAGATGACATACAGCACGAGCCGGTGTCTGCAAGTACAGAAAAGGCATGGGCCAGTGGCGCCGTTCCAAAGGCCAACTATAACGGGCAGGCTGGAGGTCAGAGGTCGGAGGGCAAGAGGACAGAGGTGGCAGCGGCGATGGGCAGCAGTTTGACAGGTGTAGCTAGAGGAGGAGGAAAGGGTGGAAAAGGGGCAAGTTCAGAGGAAAAGTTTTCTGTTCTTACAGGGCAACAGCTCTACGCTCAGTTGTGCGAGAGAACAGGACTGACTCGAGCCCTTGAACACAATGGGGACAGGTACGGATTGCGTTCCCATGTTATAGTTCATGGTGTGGACTATACTATTCTCACAGAATTCTAACCATTATTAAATTTTGAATGGACCAACAACTTTTCACCATCTTTATCCATCCCTTGTTCGCAGGCTCAGCGGTGGTGCCTTCCAGCCTTACTCGCAGGAGAAAGACTCCCTTCACAGCTGGTCCCAACCCAAAGCGAGGCAGACCATGGAGGCCATGATGTCATCGTCCCCGGACCACAATCAGTCACGTGTAGCACAGGAGGCCCTACTTACACCGGTATGTGATACAGGCCATTCGGAGGTCCTGCGGGGGCGTCTGCTAGGCACTCAGCCCTTTGATAAAGGGCTGGGCTTCTCCCATCAGGAGGGGGAATTACGGGCATGGGACCAGGACAGACGGAAGGCACAGGTGTGTCCCCTGGGCCTGTCCAGTCTGAGCAAAAAACATGATTTTGGGCACAGTCTTGACTTCAATTAATTGGCAATGATAAATAATCCAACTATTATTCCCTGCTTGCAGAAGGATGATCCAATAGATCTCGCCAGTGATCATCTACATGAAGAGCAGTTTACTGATGAGCATGGGAATGTGGCGAGCAAGGTGGGTCATCTTGTTTCTTTTAGGTATATAAAAGTTTCTAACTGATATATTTATTTGGCTCACTGTTTTAAGATTATCATCAGTTATGATGGGTAATATAGTCTCTGTTTGCTAATATTTTATAAAAATGATATTAAAGGGATAGTCCATCCAAAAATAAGAATTCTGTCATTGATTACTCACCCTCATGTCGTTCCAAACCCGTAAGACCTTTCATCTTTGAAACACAAATTAAGAGTGTATTCACACCAGGAAAGTCTGTAAGCTAACTGTTAGACCAGAAGCAGTGTTCACTATTTTTGTTTGGTGCAGTTCGCTTTCACACTACTCTTTTTGCAAGTGAACCAGAAATTGTAAACAAAACCACACGTCATCCATTCACTGATTCATCCATTCAACTGCGTCTTTGTTGTGCACCTGGGTATGATTGCTGTATTGACACCTGCCCAAAAGATCCACACAAAAGGGGTTTGTTCAGTTGATTCAGTCAATTCAGTTGAACCAAACAGGATGTGTGTGAATACACCCTAAGATAGTTTTGATCAAATCCGAGAGCTCTCTGACCTTCACATAGACAGCAAGAATCCTTCCACGATCAAGGCTCAGAAACTGAGATGTTAAATGTCCATCTCTCTTTGTTCATCAACTGTATATTCTGGTTCGAATTAGTAAGGCTGGGCAAAAAATTGCAAGTCATCCTCTGTGTCTGTCTTCAGACATGTTTACGAAGACATGGTATCATGTCTTTCTCTGCTTATAAAGAAGGCGCGGTACATTTGGGTTCTACATCAGAATGCCAGCTTCTGTGTCAACAAGATTTTTGAGAATGCTTTTACATGCTTTTTACATAACTTAATTTGTGTTCCGAAGATGAATGAAGGTCTTAGGGTGTTGGAAATACATAAGGGTGAGTAATTAATGACAGACAGTTAATTCACTCAGAACATATTTATTGAAGGGGGAATATTTGGTCAGTTAGTACAAATTAGCACTAGTTAACAACTAGCACACCTGCATAATGATTCAATCAATTTTTCACGTGTCCCTCTCCTCCTTCCTTCTTCTCACCAGTTGGGTGTGGATGTGAAAAGGGATGTCCAGACCGTGAAGCACTCCAGTATACGGAGAGTAAAGCACTGAAACAAACACAAACTGTCCTGAAGGTACGGCCCGGGACGGGTAAAATGATTAGAGTATTACATAAGAACAACTTTAAGACCAGGCTAGCTTTGCTAAACTTGAGTGATTCGTCCATCGGTTTAATGTTTTAGCCAGAGTGACTTTGCTTCAGACAATATCTCTCTGAAGGAGCTATTTGTTCATGAAGGATTGCTCTTCCAGGGTCGAACATCCACTGCCAAACCATCTTTCACCTACGCACGACTGGGAGATAGGACGATGATGGAAAAAAAAAAAAACATGCAGCGAAAGAACAATACATCGCACCCAAATCCTACAGTCAAACAACTACGGAGCGCCACCGGAAAACAACAAGGAGATGGAGTTCTCTACCTGTAGTTTTGTAACATTTTTAAACAGAAGAAAAAAGAAACATACAACTAGCATAGGGCATGAACTTTTTCTACAAAACGTGAAGAAAACCACCAAAAAAAGCAACAAAAGTGCTTCCTGTCAACTGTAAACGCATGACTGACTGCTGGTGCATGACCTATGAGCTGTCATTATCTAAAAAACTGAAGGGGTACAAGGTAAAGGGCCGTTCCAGGACTGGCAGTGGGGAGGGAAAAAACTTTTGACCTTTGACCTTGAAAACGAGAGACTCTTGAAACAAAGGGTCTTGGGAACACAACAGCCCCCAAAAAAAGCAACAGTTCTTTATTTTGTCAAATTGATTGTCATTACACAGCAGCATAGTGGACGCTAAGCCCGTCATGTCATTTCCCACAGGCCCTTTATCCTGTTATTCAATGTGATATATGCACTCTAATGCTACGTGAATGTGCGTCGGTGTGTGCGTGTGTGTCGGTATCTAACGCATGTGTACTCGCTTCTGGCTTGGTACTGAGCTTTTTTTCTGGATCGGTCAGAGCTCAATTGGTGTTTGCCATGGGAATGACAACAAGCCACTGTGCTCTCCTGCTCATGAGCGTCCGCGTTCGTTTATTTCCGTTTTGTGAAGCGTATCTGTGTTCTTTTGAACTGTCAGCCACCTTTTATTTTTATATCTGTTGTTTTGAATTTCAAGCCCCCCTGTTTAAAAAAAAAAAAAAAGAAAGAAAGAAATATTTATTGCAGGTTAGTGTAGCTTTATACGTAACACCCAAAATGGTAACCTAAGGAGGGCATGTGCTTTCTCTGTTTGACAGTTCACAACTCTAACCTCTGACCTACCGACCATCCATTCATCCACATTTGTAGCTCAGCTGCTCAACTAAAACCGCCATGTCGGACCGATTTCAGACTAATGTAGCATTGCATGCTGGTTAACACCGCTTTTCATGCTGTTCTCTTGGGCCCGCACTCGGCCTAGATATTTTTATTTATTTTCTATTTATTAATCAAGCTGTGCAGGTGGGGAAAAAACGATTGTAGCTGTGATGTGTGGGGCTTGGGGACTATCTCTGAGTAACTGCCTTTGTAATGTTTGGGATTTCGGATGAAATAGGAAGCGTTTTAAACGTTTTTTTTTTCTTGTTTGTTTTCATTTAGATGTACAGTTAAAAATAGACTGATAAATACACAGACAGCACTGTGAAAGTCCACCTTAAAATTGACCCCTGAACTGTGAACTCACAACTGTCTGTCTCACTTTTTGGCTTCGGATGTCTCACTTTTACCAACACACACCAACAAGGTTTTATGGTAACTATGGGAAGCTTAAACTACTTAATGTACCCGATTCCCTATTAGCGTCATTTGCATGTGTGTGGTTTTTTTTAGTTGTCGTTATTTTTTAACTACGAAAGAGCCCAAACATACACAAAACTCTTGAAGTATAGTCTACCAAAGCAATAATATCAAACGTGCTGCAACAGTTGGAATACTGCGTCGTCGTCGGTGTGCGTGCGTGCGTTTGTTTTTCTGTCTACGAGCGCTTGTGTGTTCAGTATATACTGTATTAACCCGACATTTTAGTAGCATTTGTAAGACGTATACGATTCAAGAGATATAACAGCATGCATGAGTATCTCACACCGTATGCAATTGCGTGATCTACATGCCAACTCGAGTTCACTGAACGGTAGCTGTTTCACTTTTATTGGACAAGGTTTCTTTGAACGGCTGGCAAGCATAATGAAATCAGGTACGGTGCTCAGCATTTAATCACAGCACAGTAGCTTACATAGTCACGAGCACACCGTGATATAGTGGCTCACACATTTGTGTAGTTTAAGTTGAGGGATGCCATTGAGCGAATGAGTGAGTGAATGAATAAATGAACCTATCCTCCAAGATCCCAAAAAACAACAACAAAAAAAAGATTTATGAAATTAATGGACAATTGGACGAATGACAATGATTGTACTTTCATATTTAAAAACAAAACATCGAATCAGATCCTAGTGTTTTTGTTGATTTCGTGAAACTGTGTGCTTTGTGAGTTTGCACACGTCCCTTCGCATTAAAACCCTCACGGGTTTTGCCTTCACTGTATATTGTGTTCTACAATTCACTCAGGTTTATGTTGACTGATGATTTCTCTTCCATTATTCTAGCTAATACACATGTAACGGTAAATTCAACATCCAATCAAAGGAGTATAAGGAATACCGGGGGTGTTGGGAAGCGGGTAAAGGAAGTGACCTCAGCATGAAGGACATGGATACATGTTCAATATCTTATCGCTGCTGTAATTGCTAACTGAGAGGTAAAATTCGTGAAAACAAGGGGGGGAGAGAATGTTTTAAATGAATTAATTTATATTTATTTATTTACTTATTTATTTTTGGTTTAAGAAACAAAACAATTTAACATAGCAATCATTATGTATTAAAAAAAGAGTTTATGTACAATGTTTAACTGTTGCAAAAATAGACTTCACCTATACTCCTTTAGAATGGATTAATGACAATATTAACGCAATATCATATTACTCTGTACTAAGGAATGCAACTGCGCACATGCACAGAAAAATATGTTTTTAATAAAGAATATATGTATAAATATATGACAAACTATATTTAATTAGAATGCTATGCACCCTTATTAGAGTTGTTATGGATGTACTTTAAGTATATTAGTTAGAATCCAGTAATACATACATGCCCATGTCATGGGGAATGTAGAGGCTTTGTAGCTATTTGAATATGTTTTCATTTCCTTTTTTTTTTATTGTAACGGAGAGAGGAAATACGAACATTGAATATGTATACAAGCCTTTTATTCAGATTCATTCTGACATGAAGATATGTATAGATCATTTACCCTGCACACCAGCTCAGATCATTTACAAAAATGAATAAAGAAAGATGTGACATATTGTGACACTGTGTGAATGTGTAAGAGAATGTGCCAAATATTATTGATTTAGTTTTTATAAATTAATAACAAAATTGATGACTATTATCAAAAAAAAAAAAAAAAGAATGAATGAATGGAGACTACAGGATGGTTTCAAACTAGGTTATTTTTCAACTCCAACTTGTCACCATTGTCACAGAAAATCTTATGACGTTGACAAAATTATCATATTTTGCATATTCGGTATTAAATTATGCATATTACGACACAGTAGACCTTTTTTCTGATGGTTCTGTCTAAAGAAAACTAATTAGGATTTTCTAAAATTTTTACAGGATGTGTGATTCTGAAAGAACTATTTTTATTTTAAAGTAACTTTTAAATAATAACAATGGTTTTGTTAAAATTAAGAGAAAATTAAACTTTTATTTTGTTTTTTACAAAAAGATTGTGATCATCACTAAGTCATGCTGTTGCCATGAAAGTACACCAATGGCAAGTAAAGGTTTGTCCATAAATCAGTGTCACGGAAGCAACTCGTGTAAATGTCGAAAAAACTACATTTCCCATCGCGCTGTTGTAATACCGCCGGACACCAGCGGGGGCGCCCCTGCATCAATGCTCCGTTTTAAATAGCCCTTTCCTGCTCGTGTTTTGTTGAGTGCGTGGTGGTGTGTGCATGAGGGTGTGAGAGAGAAAACGTGGTCACGGAGAAGGCTAGCATTTTAGCTAGTTTGCGAGTGTGAATGAAGTGCGTTACAGGCTCAAAGATTTAGTATTATTTATTTTTGTATGTAGGCAAGTTTGCCACAAACGGACAAGGTAAATGATTATAAAAAAACTTGATACTGAACTGCTGTTAACATATTCATGTTTTCCTGTTAAATTCGAGCTAAACTGTTTTATTCTTTTGCTCTAAGGTGCAGAGACACTGTTTGATTAAGGCAGCTGGCTGAATTTGTGATTGCACTAGTGTTGAAAATGTCCATGGGTAGTCAGAAGACCACCAGTCAGGCAATCCCGACCAGCAGACGAGTCACAATCAACGATGCGGCCCACATGCCTCATGATTACTCTACAACGCCCGGAGGGACCCTTTTTAGCACGACTCCTGGAGGTAAATGTCACGAACTTGCAGATGAGTCGTTCGGGGGCATTCGCAGCTGTCGCAGGGCATGCATTGTTTTTGTTTTGACCGCGACATAGCGATGCATCTCCTCTCGCAATGTCTTTGTGCTTGACAGACCGCGGTGCGCGTGCTCAATACGCTGCAGCCCGCCTGTCTTGTATTGTTTGTTTGCCTTTTAACTGTACCTGTGAAGGGTCATAAATTCAGGTATGTTATCGCCACGACGAGAAGAACATTGTTTTATTGACTCGACTCCAGTCTTCTTTATTTGTCTTGCCAAACAATGTTCTGCTGGTCGTCTCAGACGTTGAAATGGCAGAAAGACTGTCCAAATATGCTTAAAATGTACAGCAGATATAGGGATTGGTTGGCTCAAATATGAAATTAAATAATTATACGTTGTGAACAGTTTAATTTAATTACAGGCCATTTAAAATTGTGAGCATTGCATTTTTGACATTTAACGACCTTCAAGTATAATTTGGACAGGCAGGTGTGGTGTTGTACTATTTTGCATGATATTAATGAAAAAGATAAAAAAAAAAAAAAATTTAAAGGAAAAAGTACCTATTTATAGCTGCGGAAAAACTGAAACATAGAAACATTCTCTCATGCCTGTTATAATTACTATTATATTTTATGTACATTGTGGATTTTGTCAAATGGCTAAATTTTGTAAACGGTTGATAAAAGAGGACGTGACACCTCTCAAGGCATGTGACTGTTGTTTTCACATTGTAAACGGCCACTTCTGCTTTTCTAGTGCATAAGGACAGCTATTCTTATTATTGTAAATAGTTTGTCAATCACTGTTTTGTCTAGGTCATCAGATGAGCTGTGATGATTTAACGCCTGACAAACATTTCCAAGAGATTATATCATGATTTCTATGCATAAACCAATGGGTTGTGTTTATAGGCGTTTCATGCTGTTTTCTATACTGTATGCATTCATTAGCTTTTCCACACGGAGTGAATGTAGTTCAAGGATGATTGTGTGTGACAGTTCACAGTAGGTTCAACAGGGCTGATAGGAGGAGAGCTGATAGTATGTTCTCACTACTTCATTTCAGCCTGTTGGCTGTTCTGATAAGAAAAAAATGTAATGAAAAGTAGCGTGTCGCTTTACAAGGCTCCGCTTTTAATGATGCAACTCTTGAAGGTTGTAAAGCGTACAGTCGTAGGGACATGTTTAGACATGTTTGGATCGAATGTAACCCACAATACTATCAAGGCACTTACTGAATGCACCTGACTGGCCTCTATTTTTTCACAGGCTTGTCAGTCAACTTTGCTCTTGTTGTAGAACTGTTGTTTCCTTCCCATAATATAATCTCGATCTGATTACTAAATGATTATATAGGTACCCGGATCATCTATGACCGAAAGTTCCTGCTGGATTGTCGCAGCTCCCCACTGGCCCGTACACCGCCCTGCTGCCTTCCTGACATTCCTGGGGTGACCAGTCCTCCTTCGGTCACCATGAATAATGACAAGGCCTACCCCAAACAGACTGTCAACAATAATAGCATCAGCCCCCTGGCGGAAAAGAGTGCAGGTAAATGTGCACTGAAGCTAAAATTGATTATTAACAGTGTAAAGCCTTATATATTAAATTACTTTGTATTAATATATAAATGTAAAATAATAATGTTTATTGTTTTATAGTAAAATGGTAAAATTTGTAGCCTGAAATTGTTTTAAATGGAGCAGTTTACCAAAAAAATTAAAATTTAATTTTTACATTTTCTTTATATATATTTATATTATTATTTTTTTTAATTTTTTTTTTTATAATTGTATGTGTGTGTGTGTGTGTATGTATATATATATATATATATATATATATATAATGTATGTGTATGTATGTGTGTATATATATATATATTATTATAATTTTTTTTTTGTATGATTTTTTTTTTATAGTTTGATGTACAAAATTAAGGAGCTTATAATTGAGGGAAAGATGCCAGATTTTTTATTTTATTTTATTTTTTTCAGAGACCCAAACTGCTGATATTTATTTCTATGTAATGCTTATGTAATATTTGCTGATATTTATATGCATGTAAATATTAGTTAGCATTTTATATCCCCCAATAACGTTTAAAAAAGATGATATTTAAATGCTTAGTTTTATGATCAAATCTCCGTTGTTTTACTTGTCCTCAATTGATGTATTATATTTAATACTTAGATTTTGACAATTATTTTCTAAAAATGGTGTGTGGATAATCATGAAAGTGTGTTCAGTCTAGTAAGTGTTCAACTTGAAATATCTCTAACAATATAAAAGCTGTTCGTATGTGTACTTTTTAAAAACCTTGAAAGATTTAATACCAAAATGAAATGTGCCTCATGACCTGAAGTACTTGTACTTGCTAAAACAGTAAATGATCAATCAAGTGACAGAAGGCATGTAGTAGTGGTGTCCAACAGGTTTTTAAACCTACTGATAACTCCAAGGACTTACAATTTATTGCATCAAATGTAACACAGTAGGCTTTAACCTTTTCGTTTTGTTCTGTGATTTTTCAAGGGGATGATGCCCAGTTTGAAATGGATATCTAACTACAACAGAAGACCTGCTACACGAAGCGAGGCGATGACTGTAACAAGTATTACTGTGATGATAACTGTTCCCTGAGAGGATAAATGCACAGAAGACTTCTCCTTCCATGTCATCTGTCTTTTTTTCTTTCATTTAAATGTTTAAATGATATTTTCCTTTCCTGTACTGATGCTGTCATTCAAGACGCACACAAAGCCATTTCTTTAGATTCTCAACATCAGCTAACACTGTTGTGCCTGAAAGAGCCACTATCTCCGATGACAGGTAGTGCATCCCAAGCACATCGATGCAGCTCTACTTCTGCCTAAGACATGGAGGGATCTCACAGGCCACCATGTGACATTGTTTGTTTGATACAGATTTGTGTAGTTTTACAGAATGGTCAGTAGAGGGAGCAACAGTTCTGTTCTTGGTGGTTTTTCTCATCAAGAATCATGTGGTGGAAATCCAGATGCCAACTCCTATGAATTTAGCATACCCTGATCAGTGAGTTTGACTACTTCCCATTTGGCATTGATATTTTTTGTAATGTAAAATCTAGTTTCTGTTTATCCTAATGAGTACGCTCACCTAAAGTGTCATTCAACAGATTGTAAAATGGCTTTTTTTTTTTTTTTGCTCGGACGTTCTCTAAAACTGCCCTGTTATTTCTGAAGAGACATTTAAGCGTTAAAAAAAACCCAATAAACACCAGAGAATTAATAAGCGTTTTTCTTATTCATTTGATGCTGCTGACTTTCTCATTAAAACACACATGCACACAAAATATGTTACCATTATGAAAACACTTTATTACATTTGGTATTTTACATACTCTGCTATTTACAAATTAGGCAAACACACAAAGCTTTCAAAAAAGCATTCAGTAATCCAGGTGCGTCAGTGCAGGATACCTCATGATTCCAAGTGAAAACACTGTACAAATTAAAGCAATTTATCTTCATTTGTGCTTAAATATGTATTTCAGTTTTAAGAAACATATCCAAAGTGCTAGTGTTGAGTTCATTTGGGGTTTAGAGGCTCAGTGGCAGCCACATTCTCCTACAACCATCCCTTCGTGGTGTCTCATGACCATCTTGCCGTTCTCGTAGTAGAGCATTGAGAGCGGGGCCAGACGGGTGGGAACACAGGACAAGCACGGGACGCGATCTGGGTGGTGCAGCTTCAAAAGACTCTGCAAATGAGAAAACGACAAACATTAGGATCAGTCTGGCAATGAGTAAACATTTTAATTGCAACTATTATAAAAGATTTAGAGATTCTTACCTGCATGTATGCATGGTTGGTGGGGGTGAAGGTCTCATCTACAGGTGTAGGACAGCTCCCTTCACACCGATAGGCGTTATACCTTTTCGGATACACAATCCAGTCGCTCCAACCAATCTGATCGAAGTCCACCCACATATCCACCTTCCTGCAGAGAGATTTCTTCTCCCCTTCATCTTGTGTAGCACCAGGAATCAGGCTAGCTGCAACATCACGCACTCTGTCATCAGTCCGGTGGTTTCTCCTGTGACGCCGAGGCGCAGGTTCACCTCCACCTGCGGCCCGGTCCACAGCTACGTACTTGGAGTGCTCAGCAGTCTGGATAAGGGTGGATGTCTTCGCCCGGTTCTGCTTGGAGTAAACCACCATCATGACTCTGTTGGCTGTCGGATGCCCCTCTCCCTCAGATCTGGAAGGCATCTGAACGGGTTCCTCTGAGAACACGCTCTCACTTTGGTGCAACCAGTGCTTGAGCAGCGCTGTGATGTTGAAGACCCTCCAGGAGGAGGTCGAGTCAATCGGTTTGGCTTTCACGGCGCCGAGGTGAATCCGTACTTCTTCACAAGGGCTTCGATCGCACTCGTGTTTGGCGGCGTGATAAATGTCCACCTCCATCTCTGAGGTGAATGTTGGAAGGCGAATGCGAAGCTCCGACCGCTGGACGTTGTCGCTCCCAGATATGGAGGACATGTCAAATGTCACGGCTAGTTTGTCACCAACCTGATGGCAACCTGGAAAATAAGTTGGACATGAAATTAGTGACTGGTCACAGGACAGACAGCTAAACAGTCTAGAGAGGATAAGTGATGTGTGGTGCTTAATTATCTTAAAGAAGGTTTTCACACATGGCCACATTCGGGACAAGCAATTAATAAAGTAGAAAGTTCTTATTGTTTAGATGTGTATTGCTGCCCAAGCTACTTTGAAACAGACGTCTTGAAGCTAATACACACGCTAACTAATAAGCATAATACACGACTTGGCTATTAGCCTAGAACCAGCTAAACTACTGGGATACCTATCAAATTATTTCCCCTGGGGGTCTTGTATAAACCTGAAGAGATTTGTTTTGCGATAATGACCGGCGGGTGACTTTAAACACGCCACTCAACACACTGATACTTACAAGGTAAACAAATATATGTGAAATGCGAATAAAGCATTTTTTTAATTATTATTTATTTTTTTACTCCAGATGATAACTCTTAATTCTGTAGGGATATAGTAGTCTCGTGAATGAATGCAGACTGGCCGTGCAATCATTTTTTTAAATAATATAATAACATTTTAAACAAACCAAACAAATAAAATAGCAAAAGGCTATTGCAAAACGTTATACTGTCATTGTTAAAAGTAAGTAATAATAAAATATATATAGGCTACTTACTCTTGGCGACAAGACTCAAAACCGAGTCGGACTCATAAAGAGTTGGATTTTCATGGCTCAAATGTTTGTCGTCTCCGGTCAGGAGGGTCCGATAGAGGTGCAGCATATACAGCGGATATCTGTTGATGTGTCGGCCGTGACCCGCCTGACCTCCGCCGCTCCTGCCAGGTGCTCTCATCCCGCTCCTGAGCGCCTCGTGGAATCCTGGGAACGACGCCGTGGAGCTCACCAGACTGACCCAAAGCGCGAGGATTGCGCTCAGGACCCCGCAGGTAAACCGCCTCATGTCCAAAATAGGTTATAATCCACCACGCTGAGGAGGAACACTGCCCCTGAGATCTTTCTTCTACACCGTCCTCTGGAAAGTGAATGTCATGAGTGCTGGCTGGCCATCTAAATTCACTTATAGAAACTTGCAGTCTTTTGATGGTCTGTGAGGTCCTTTGGGTCTTTGAAGTGCCCCTGTGATCCATAAAGGGATACATGTCCCTGGGTCGTCGTGGATCGAAACCAACAGTCTTTTGTGCGTCAAAAGGTGTGAAAACATTAATTCTTCTCCTCGAGCGCTGTGTATTGGAGGTCCTTTTGAAAATGTACTTAAACAATAATATTAGTGGACTACATTTGTTCATCAATGTCACTTTGATTAAAAGGAGAAAAACACCCCGCCTGCTGGATTATTTCTTAGTTTGAATGAAAATAGAGGAAGTTTGTTTCTATGGCTTTTCAGAAGGACATCAAAATAATAATTATTTAATTGAAAATCGCCACATTTTTGACATGTTACCGCCTAATTTGTCTGCTTGACTTAAATTACAGCATGTTTTGACTATTTTTGTGGATGTAATCCCGTTTGTATAACAATTCCGTGCAGCTTGAACATAGGTCTATAATGTAGCCTATTTTGCAATCGGTAGCCTATGACAATTAAACACATCATGCTAAAAGTTATTTTTTAATAAAATTAATGTTCTTTTTTATCATTAGCAATTTGCGTTAGTTAGACTACTAGTTAGTGATATGCAATTCTGCTCATATATTTTCCATTTATTTATTTATTTTTATTGCAAATTTAAACAAATAACTTCGAAACAAGCGAGTAACATTAGATGACAATAGTAGGCTACATTAGATGACAATAGATGACTGTAGTAGGCTACAGAAATAATTCAATGTAGGTCTGCTCATACCTCAAACGCGTCGACATAGGCCTATTTGACGTCACTGTAAAGTCATTTAGAAGAAATAAAAACAAAACATCAGATTACAGATCTCATCTGAGCTTTGTACAACATCATACATAAGCCTAATTTACGCAGATGAGAAGCATCTGCAGAACCCCACAGACAATTTCTTTCTTTCTTTTCTTGCTACGTATTAAAGCATCTTATCCAACAGGAGGCGCTGCCTTCAAAGCGTCACCTTCTCTCCAACGCCAACTTGTCTCTTCGTTATGATTTGCCAAATCGTAATCAAAGTGATAAAGCTCAAGAATTCTCTCTGTAGGCAACTAAAAATATCGACTCCTCATCCTTGCATCACTCATTTCTCCAGACTCTGCTTGTGTGATGTGTTGACAAGCTCTGCGCTAGTTCCGTGTGCTCAGGTGAGATTCAGATGACGGGTGGAGCATATGCCGCTGTGAGGGATAGATTCACACGGGCGCGCACACACATTATTTCCCGTCACAGAAATGAAGCAGACCAGCTGTGAATGTCAGTGACAATCTCACACATAGTAACACTGATAAGCAAGACAGAAATTGGCACCGAGTCTTCCACATACAGAGCATTTGATGCTAATAAGTGTCAGGTCTTGTAGGCTACTTTTATTATCCATTGTTGTGCAAGACATCTCTGTGAATTGTGGCTTGTTTTTCACTAAATGCTCTCTTTTTACACATCTTTTTTTTTTTTTTTTTTTTTTTTTTTTTTAAA
>JAUMHP010000078.1:7902820-7930618 GCA_032361065.1 Enteromius trimaculatus | reverse complement strand
CAGTTAACTATGCGAAGTGATATGGAACTGTAATGCGGTCAAGAGAGCTGCCTGGAACTACGTTCGCTGTGCGTTTCTCTGAAAATAATTGCACACCTCAGAACGTTCGTCAGCCAATCAGATTCAGATTCAACGGCCCCGTAGTATAATGAAATATAATGTCCTCATATGAGGCCGCAGGGTCTTAAGAGTCTATAAGGGCAATATTTGGAGACAGATTACAAAATACATAAGCTGTAATGAATACAATTTCTGAATTGCAGCTTTTCAAACAGGTAAGTCCCCTCCAACGTTTGTAAAAAAGTAAATAGATCAACATTTACCAGAGGGTGAGTAGATTTCCCACTACAGGCGCCATCCATCCATGGTAGCTGCCTAGCTCTAGATCAGTGTGGATGTTTATGATTGAGCGTGCGTGTGGTATGATACGATGTGATGCTGACTTGTTGTGACAGACATGCCTTGTTCTGGGCAGACAGCCTAATTAATCACCAGGGACCCTGATTGCTGTGAATCGGTTTGCAAAACAGAGACCTTAGGCCTCTACGGTAGAGGAAAAAATGGGAGCTTGGAGAAGGAAAACAGAATCAAGCCCTTTGTGTGGCGCTGGAAGAAAAGTGCACACTTGCGTTAGGGACGGCAACAAAACAAAAAGGCCATGAAATATGAAAGGGCCGCCTTTGTGTCATTTGAATAATGGGGATAATTACCCTCTGTCCGGCGAAGCACCTGCATTTGAAATAAGCCTTTGATACCAACTTAAATCCAGTGAGATGGTGCTGTTGATTAAGATTCAAGCAGACGCCGTCTCTGCCTTTACAGCAGCTGGAGAGATCACTGTGTCAACAGACTGACTGCGCACCTCTCAATGCATATACATAAAAAAAGAGGGTGGTGTAACTTATCCCTGGCTGCAAACAGTATTTTGAGGGTTTAATAAACCTCCTCTCGTTTTTAATTCATGATTATCAAAGTGCAGATCATGCAAGTCTTTATTATTATTATTATTTGCTTATTCTATCCAGACCTGACACTTTCAAAGCAGGCAGGACGTCGTGTGTCAACAGATATTTCAGTATAGGAGATAAACACCTACAAAGCTATCTCTTTTTAATTTGGTTGCACTGCCAGGAATCCATAGATGAATCAGCGTCTCTCATTAAACCACAGTCCTGACATTGTTCACTAGGAATGGCTTTTTTCTGTCAAGTCTGATAGCAGAAATTGCAAGGACATTGTAACACGAAGGCAATGAAATTGCTCAGAAAGTAGACATGCTTTGTTACTTTTTATTCCATACTGGCTATACTGTATATAGTGACATAGATCAGTGTGGCTTTGGGCTTGAATCCCATCCACAATGTGCTCCAATATAGACTCTGATTACATTCTGACCACGGCTAGGTCAATATGGCTTTGGGTCCAGAATTCAGAAAGGAAGCATGCTGTATCTTTAAGTCTTGCTGAGAAGGCATAATATTTATTCAAGTTATTTAGAGATCACAGAAGAATGTGGATTCCATTTATTTGTGGAATTTCTTTCATGCATCTTGAATGTTGTTGAGGGTCAATGATGATCCTTTATCAATGCTTTTATTAGAAAGCTACATTCAAGCTTTTCTTTAGTCTGCAGTATTATGGTCAGTAATACATCGCTAGTCCCTTTCTCTCTTCGACAGCCAGCCATGTGCCACTTTGAATCCGCCACGGTAAGCATCAAGATTTTCAGGGCAGCTGGAATTGACAGAAATGGAGCATTTGCCTCCAGGACAGGATAATGACTATTTGTGTGTGTTTAATTTGGTCAAAATGCTCACTTCAAAATATTGCTACTATATCTCTGATGCCGAGGCTCAAAAGAAGTATCAGGGATGAAAATTTCACAATTTGGCCATGCTTCACTCGTATTGGAATAATAACCGTATGTGTGGATCAGAAAGAAATAATGTAAAAATGTAAAAAATACAACTGTCATGAGATTAACCTTATTAATTTACATATTATAGTAAAGCATGCTTTGCATTGACAGCCATAGTGTTATTAATCAATCTATTACTCTCATGGTGGATTGCAAAAGTAAATCTTTTCCAGCTATCATTTTTATGCATATCATTTTATGTAGGCCTATGTTTGTATTTATTTTACACACTTTCGAAGGTATGGGAGCAGTAAGATTTGTTTTTATGTTTTTATGCTTAGCAAGGCTCACTTTCCTAATTGCCGGCTCGCTTAAAAAAGGCCAAAATCTAAAGCGGATTTTAATTTCATAACATTTAGCTTTGAGTTAGAGAAATGGGTGACACGTGTAAACAAAAGTTATGGATTTCAGCCACATCCCACAGATGAAAGGCTTATTTTTTTTAAGATCAAAGGCAGTCCCTTTCATTTAAAAGGTGTACTTCTCCACAAATTGGAACTCTTGTCTCGGCAACCTTCCTATGATGTTTTTAAAAATCAAAGATTTCAAGAACCCTCATATCATATCCAAACAAATATCTTTAGGCCCAGCGTTTAAATTGAGGTCACTGTTCTGTACTCAGAAGTGGTGTGAATGTTGGCCAGATAACAGGGTTTTCTTTCTGAAGGCTGAAGTTTGTGATAAGTGTGTCACGGCGGTGGGTGATAATGCCACCTCCCAAAGCTGGCCAGGCAAACATCAGCATAGCGCCTTATCTCTGATTTTGCGCCACCACACCGCAGCTTTGGATCCAAATAGTTCTATTGCTGAATGTGGAAATAAATAAAGAAATAAACATTCTTTTGAGTGGAAGAGGCTTAGGAGAGATGAATTAGGCTTTCTTGGATAAACTGTCAGTCTGGTTTATCATGCCACAGAGCTGTATCTATTTCTGCTTGTCAACAAATTTCGCTCTGATTGGCAGTGACAGTCTTAAATTTAGAGTTAAATCCAACAAAGCCTCTTGTCCTCAAGTTATGGGGCAATGCTTACGTCAAACGCTGAAAATGCAACATGTTTGAAAGGCCTGCTCAGAAATGACTCAGAAATCTTTGTTTGAGATTTTTTTTAATAATCTGTAGGTTGGTGTATTGTTTCCCAAAGGTATTCTTTTTCTATTTTATTCTTATAATTGGCAGAGGAGACTGGAACAGCGATTCCAGAAGTCTCTTTGAACTTTTAGGTTTAAAAGAATTTCAGGGTGACTTTGTTGTAATACACAGGCATTTCTTTCTTGCAGGGAAAATATTCCTTTTTTATGGAAAAAAGTTTTTTTTAATACTTGAGCTGACAAGTTTTCAACTTCAAAATTATGTAATAATCTAAAATAATCTAATGTATCTGTTTTAAAGGTTATTTAATTGGTTAGGAAGACATTTAAAAGTTTTCAACTTTAAAATAATGTAAAAAATACAAAATAATCGTTTTGTCTGTTATTGTTTTAAGTACATTTTAATTCAAAGGCAGACAAAATAGTTTAGTATTTGTATGTATTTTATGTCTATATATATATATATATATATATATATATATATAAATGTGACCCTCTACCACAAAACCAGTCTTAAGTAGCTGGGTTATATTTGTAGCAATAGCCAAAAATACATTGTTTGGGTCAAAATGACAGATTTTTCTTTTTTGACAAAAATTCTTAGGATAGTAAGTAAAGTATTTAGTCAATTTCTTACTGAAAATATATTAAAACTTAATTTTTTATTAGTAATATGCATTGATAAGATCTAATTTGGACAACTTTAAAGGTGATTTTCTCAGATTTACCAAGGGTGCCAATATTAGTGGAGGGCACTGTATACGTTTTTGACCTTTTTCTTTCTAAAGAATTAAGCAAAAAGAAGCAAATTGATCCTTTTATTTGTGATGATTATTTTCTCAGGGATTATTAAAAAACATTCTATACCACAAAACGCATGGCTGGAGCCAGTACTAATATATGATAGAAATTTTTACAGATTGTCTCGAGTTATTTAGTTGGCATTTATTATCACCGTCTGTGATGACATCAATCAGCCGGAGGGCAAGGTAAGAGCATCCTCAGCTGTCGCAAATGACAGGTCTTCTCTCGGTCTGATTGCAGTCATCTCATACCGCCACAATAACAGCTGTGTGCACTGCGTCTGTCTTTGAGAGAAGGATCTCTGTCTTCTGTCATGCCACAACTCTGTAGTCCATTCTCCACAATACAATTTGTGCAGCTTTCAATTATCGAAGCATTGTTGCAGCGAAAGAAATCTGCAAGCATGTAACATATAGGTGACGCATGTCGAATTTTCAAGAGTGCCCTTTTGAATAATGTGTCCTCTTCAGCACCGAAAATTACAGCGGTGATTCAAGCCTTTTATCTTGGCAATCTGTGTAGACTTCCTTCTAGAAATGACGGCAGAATGGTGAGTCATGAGAGTGAGTGTGAATAGGCCTCCTGATAAAATGACAACATCTATCGCTTGTAGGAAGGTCGTCCCACCTGATCAGTTGAGCAAAAGCAAAGTTGAAGTATTTTGATTATTTCTAACCTCGGTTCTTACATTGAAAGCTTACAGTCAATCTCTTCAGTATTGAAAATCTTTATTAATACCTAATATTGGACTGTTTGAGTGCTGAGGGTGGTTTGTAGACAGATGTGTGTTGTCCATTGGAGAAATGATTAAGGATCTGTTGATTTGGGCATCTGTATCTCAGGTAGTTGAATGCCGCTGACCACATCACTCAGTGAGTCGGTGAGTGGATGTGACGTGCACCGGAGGGAAAGAACAGAAGACCAAATCAATATTCACTCATGTGAGTGCAGTAGTGGTGCGGTGGTTCATACCAGATTGATAACACACTGCAAGCAGATCTGGGTGAAATGAGCGGAGACGCAAGCGTTTTATATGTTGAAGGTGATCCAGAATACTTTTTTGTTCTAGCAGTTAATTATTACAGTAATGCTGATAATATTTCTTATTAATAATTATAGCTGTTGTCTTTTTTATAATATTAGTATTATAAAACCTTTTTAGAATTATTTTACTCTGAAAATTTATAAATTTATATAAGATATTGAAAGAAATTCATGTTTTTTACTGATTAAATGGGTTAAAAGGGACACTTTTCTAAATGAAATGAAATTAAATGATTTCTTTTTCAAATAAATGCTGCTATTTGAAGTTTCTGTTCAATAAATAAACCTGAAGAGAAGTTAAAAAAAATTAATAGATTAATTTGAAATATTTCCACAAGCACAAGTGTTTTTACCTCTGATAATAGTAATAAATCAGCATATTAAAATGATTTCTGAAGAATCATGTGACACTGAGGACTGCAATACATTGCTGAAAATTCAGCTTTGCCATCAGTAATAAATTACACATTAAAATATATTAATACAGAAAATAGTTGTTTTAAATTTTAATAATATTTCACAATATTACTGTTTATACAGTTTTTTTGTGGGTCAAGTAAATGCTGCTATTTTTGTTTTTATTTAAAAAAGAAAAAAAAAATCCATTAATCATAAATATTTCAAATCAGCATATTAGAAATGATTTGTGAAGAATTATCTGACACTGAAGCCTGGAGCAATGTCTGCTGAAAATCCTACTTTGCCATCACAGAAATAAATTACATATAAATCCAGAAAGCATTTATTTTAAATTGTAATGATATTTCACACTATTACTATTTACACTGTTGTTGTTTTTAATCAAGTAAATTCTAACATTTTTAAATATTTATTCACCAAAGAAGAAAAATCGATCACTAATTGCACAAAAATATTATGCAGCGCAACTGTTTTCAACATTGATAATAATAATAAATGTTTCTTGAGCAGCAAATCAGAGTATGATTTCTGAAGGATCATGTAACACTAGACTCCAGTTACAATGTTAAATATTCAACTTAAATTTCAACTTATCAACTTAAATAAATTACATATTTAAATATATTAATACAGAAAATGGTTATTTTAAACTGTAATAATATTTCTCTTTATTACTGTTTATACAGTTTTTATATTGAGTAAATGCAGCCTTGGTGAGCTAGGTACGGTATGAATATTTAACAGTATTATTTTTCTATAATTATTATTTAGGTACTCTGTTTTCTTTTTATGTGTGAAATAAAATACATTAATAAATGTTTATAAAAATAAATACATTGACAATATCATTTCTTAATATCAAACAAAGGGTTTTACGGTGTCTGGTCACTATAATGAACTTCATACATCATAACTGACAGACACACTCTGACAAAGAGTCAAAAGACTGTTTCCTTTTAACCTCATGGGACTTTCTCGGTTTACGCTTGATCTGGCAAGACATTGATGATGGTCAATCTCAGCATATCAAGCTGTGTGAGTTAGTTTATGGTCCCCTGATCATTCAAACACTCGTTGAGCCCACCGACTGTAACACCTTAAAAATAGTCCAATCCCCAGAGGAAAAGAACAATTACATGGTTTGTGAGTTTCTGGCTTTAACAGTTTGTTGGAGTTTGCTAGAATAAACACCAGCACAATAGCTCTTCATATTGTGAGTAAATTTGAAACATTTCAAGTTACTTAAGCTTGACTTGAAGCGATGTTGAAAGTATGGCTTGGTAAACAAAACTTTGACAGAATCCTCCCATGATGTGTGAACTTCTTTCATTGAAGCTGGCAATGTGTCGGATGAAACGGTGTCATGATGAATTGGTTTTGTTGGAGGCAGGGCCACCTACTTTCTCTCAGAAATGAGTTTTGTTGCCCTTATTTACATCATTTTGATATTTTTTTGTCCCTCTCTGACCCCTTCAAGCTCAAATATAATATCAAAAGCATGTGCAGAAAAAAATTAAATGACATTTTTGACAGCTGTTCAAGGACAAGTGGGGACTGTTTGTGTCATTTAAGTTATGTGATTTCAACAGCAGTCCTCAGGGAAATACTAAACATAAATTCCCTTGATGTTCTCTCTTTTTTTTTTAATTTTATTGCTGTGTAGCAATAAGCCACAACTTAACTACATACGTTATTCATAGAACATTTAGATTTATTATTAAAGGTATAGTTTACCCAAAAATGAAAAACTTCTTCAGATCAGATTTGGAGAAATTACTTGCCCATAAATGAATCCTTTGCAGTGAATGGGTGCCGTCTGAATGAGAGTCCAAACAGCTGATAAAAACATACAGTATATATAAACATCATAATATAGGCTCCTGTCTCTATCAATTAACATCTTGTGAAGTGGAAAACTGTCATTCTGAGAAATAGATATGAGAAATATGAGTCCTCTACCAAAAAATAAACGTATCAAATCTAAATTAGCAGAGTTATGCATGATCATGCAGTTACAAGTGAAAACTAGACAAAATCTAATCAAATATGGCAGATGTTAATGTTAGAGATGACAAGACTGGATGGACAGTGTTGGGGAGTAACTAGTTACTTGTAACATAATTACATAATTTAATTTCAAAATAAAACTCATCAAAACTCAAAAATAAACTCATCTGTTAAAAATGTGTCATTAAATTACAGTTATGAAAATGTAAATGATTGCATTTTATTTTATTTTTTTAAGATAAACTGTTTTTTTTATACAGCATTGTTATATGCTGGTGTTTCTTCTGCAAGCATGTTATTTCAAAAACAGCACAATTATTAAATTATATTTTATGATATTATATCTGTAGTAAACTGCAGAATGATCTCAAAGTAAAGAGAGGTCCTAAAGTGCTGGCTGTGCTTTAAAATGAAATGATTAAAATCGTAATGAATTATTTTGAACGTCAGTGTTGAGGCCTACTCCTGTAGGAAAAGGATTAACACAAATCTTTGAAAAGTAATAAAAAAGTAATCCAATGAGGAACAATTCTTTTAGTACATTTTAAATAGGGTATCTTGTAATCTGTAACCTATTACATTTACAAACTAACCTGCCCCATAGTTTAGGGGACTCTAAATATATATTAAGAGGATATTTTTGGCCAGAGGTGATGTGTAATATTAAAACATGTTAATAATTGTGTGTATACATCTCTTTTAAATTTTGTTCTACAACATAGATTACCCCTGGCAAACCGTGAATTTGCAGCTGTACAACTTCCTCAAAATTTCACAGTCTTTATTTAGCAACTTTTGCTTAAAAAATCTTTAATATGCATATTTGAAGTAATATATATTTTAGAGCAAAACATAAAAGTGAATAAACTCCCAATAAGTACATTCCTGAGGGAAATTAGCCTTCCGGATTTACCTACAGATTGAAGTTAAGACTGCTGAACTTTACAGTAATCTAAATAAACAGTTCTACTGCCAAATATAAACTAATCATTATCTCAACTGTGGGAGTTCATGGTTCCTGAGCAATATATTTGTGAATTTATATGCATTATACTACGGCTGCAAAAACGGCTTATACAATGTGAATTTATAGTTTGAATAATCCATTTTATGTAAACTATTTCATAGTCTTATACTACTTATGTTTTAAATGCCAGTCTTACAGTAGACCTTTTAATACAGTTTAAAGATCCCATATTGTACACCTTTCTGGAGAGTTATTTTAGGTGCTGATGTCTGTAAGAATATATATGTTCAGTATAAAAACCAAAAACCATCTTAATATATTTTAACAGCTCCTCTCTCAGGAGCTCTGCCAAAAACAGGTCTGAATGATGTTGTTTTCTGAATGACCAATCAAATGTAACAACATCACAATTGTGTCACAGCACTGGAAAAAACACTGACTGAAGACAGCCCATTCAAACCAGCACTACTTAAGGAGCTTAAAATATCATCCTGTTGTGATGTTGGGTGCCACAATCAACATACAGCCTTAAATTAGAAATATGATGGCATGATGTCACTGCCAGACAAAAAAGCTATGGTTAAACAGCTGGACAGAAACAGTCAAAAACGGTCAAACATGCTTGAGTTTGCACACTACTTTTCAGAAAATAAAGTATTGTCTTTTTGTTTGTTATGTGCGCATTTTACTGCATCTCATGACTTTGTCGCTTATAAAATAATGCCTGTGTAAAACAACAAACTGATGATTTGTATATCTGACCGTGGTTTTAACATAAAAAAAGAACTCTTAAAATGCTACAGTAAAAACCTGTTAAATGGTTAACGGTAAATTCCTGTGAAATCTATTGGGAAAAAACATAAATTGTTATTGCCAGATTTTTTGAAAAATAACTCTTCTTAGTTTTTCTTGTTCCTCCTTCAGGGATTGCGGGTTACCGTTGTAACCTTAGACATTCCCCTTCAGTCGAGTTCACTCCGACGTTACATATGGGAACAGACCCGTGGAAAAGGCCACGACCCTGAGGCCACTTTATGCAGAGACCCTGGTGCCGGCAGGCTGTATTGCAACGTGTCGACAGGAGAGTCTGCACGTAACCTTCCCAACGCCCTGGGGGCTGCATTTGAGGACCTGTTGGGATGCCAGCTTCTATTCGCTAAACATTTTCAGATTTTAGAGCTGAAGCATATGGATTGGGGGGCGGAGACATGAAAAAGGAATTCTACATGGATATTGTTAGGAACGCACTAGTGAAGGTGTTGGGTGTCGCCCAGCCCGCAGCTCTACGCTGGCACCGTGCGCCAACGATGAGGTAGAGGCAACACTCCTTGTAGAGTGGGCTCTCAAACCTAGGGGGCATGGCTCCCCCTGGTATAAGTACGACAGGGAGATGACTTCCACCACCCAATGGGCCAGCCTCTGTTTGGAGACAGCATTCCCTTTCTGCTGACCTTCAAAGCAGACAAAGAGCTGCTGAGAGCGTCTGAAGCTCCGAGTGCGGTCAACGTAGAGGCGCAATGCGCGTACTGGACACAGCAACTCTAAGGCCGGGGCTGCCTCCTCCTGGATGGGAGACGAGATGGCCACGCCAGGTAGCAGCACCGCACGGGCACAGATGTACTGCCAGAGCGCGCTCGACCTGTGGGACCGCCTCGTACCCCCTGGCTGCCCCCTCATCGAGGAGCTGGTGGGCAGGCATGCCGAGAGCTCAGGTACCAGTCATCCAGCCGAGACGGATCAGGCCGAGGTGCCTATGGGAGGACCTCACGCGGCACCATGTGCACTCATAAAAGAGGTCACTCTCTGGCGAGCAAAAGTTTGGTTGCTCACAGCCTTTAAAAACGGCCCAGAGAGATTGCAGCGGACGAGAGAGCTTGAACTCGGTGAAGGAACTGCTTTGATGTCCGTCGATCCGACGATCCTTTTTTTCTTCTTCCAGCAGACTCTCAGCATAAGCTGCCTGTCGAGTGCTCCAAAGCGAAAAGCTGCATGTGCAATCCAGCCGTGCCCTCTTATACTCACGCTGTGATAAGGTGCACCTGGCTGTGATTATTGCACACCAATTATTCATTGGCCTTTTTCCAAAGACTCGAAGGCGATTGGTCTCTCATGCGAGATCCCATATGTAACGTTGGAGTGAACTCGACTGAAGGGGAACTCTGTGCACCTTCTATACATGTTACTATTTAAAAGCTGCTTCTGATGGGTTTTGGTTCATCATGTGATTTTCTGATCACCACTTGCATTTGGTGCTTATCAGTGTAATTCAAAGCTACAAAATAGGTTTCAGTGCTTTAAAAGGGCGGTATTTTTGCTCAGGTGATGGCTGTGACTAAGTAGATCGGACGTCACATTTTTACTAAAGTCACGACAGCTCGTGAAAAATCACAGCTACTTTATGCAGGCTGTGTGCAGATTACTGTGGATTGACCGTTTTAAAACTTGTATGCTAGTTACATAGCCTCTAGACCTCACTGGTCATGAAAAAGATTCTGATTTGACAATATGGGACCTTTAAGTGTAATGTGTGTTGGTCTGGACCATCTCTTTTGTGAGTGGATATCAAATTTAGCTCCACTTCCTTCAGGGCCAATGAACAGACTGATAGAAGCATTCTAATTATCTTGAAAGTGATTCAGTGATGAGCAGTTACCCTGTTAGTCGTTCCATTTACATTTTTCAGTGTTTCTTTGGGCGGCCAATTAGTAGGGTTGCAAATTAGGTGCATAATAAGCAGCCAATCAAGAAGAATCATTATTTGCTTAATGGAATGAAGGATTTTAGTTTTGCCATTTGTTTCACCTTGACATACAGTATAATTGCTGATCGCAATGTGGAAAAGTGCCAAACATCATAATTTTCAATATGTTCTTGGGCCAAAGAGCACATTGAAAACACATCTGCGAGCTTCCGTTGTCAAATAGGCTTGGACAGACTGACCTATACAGATGCTGACTCTTGTCTTTAGGCTGTGAAATAATTTCATAATTGTTTTCCACTTGCTAATCATTAGCGTGTGTTTGTGCAAAAGCAAAGTGTGAGGTTGTGTTTGTTGGGCAGGCTAAATGTCAAACTGTCATGCTGATTAACAAAATGCAGGAAACTGATTTGTATTCTCTTATATCCATCCTGCTGCGAGCCGTAATTGGTGTGAGCTTTTTGGTGTGAGTAATTGGCGAATGCGTTTTAACCGGTCAAATATCCTTATTATCTCCAATGAAAGTGGATTATAAATATGATTTAATTGACTGCTTTGCTCTTTTTATCTGTGAAAGTGCGCTATTATCTTAAAAATGTGCCGTAACCATTGCAGTGTTTTAGAAGTATCTTCTCTTTTATCGCTGCTGGATGAAATTTCATCATGTGAACTCTTGCTTCTGTGACAGTTGCCAAAGGACATCTCTAGAGAGGTTTATAGCGTGACCTTGGGGCATAAGTTTTGAATATGGAAATTGCTTTCCGTTTTAGGCCCTGATTAAGTAGCCTTACGCACAGCATTCTATGCCTATTAAGTATTTAATGTCCGTTTAATGAATGCTCTTATTAAATACCTCTGATGAGTTCTGAAACCTCATAATGAATTGGACATGGTGGCCATGAGCTTCTGGAAAAATTAGCTGTTTGCTCAAATGTCTGATCATCGTTCATTACATGTCCAGCTGTGGTTAGTGGAACTGACCTGCAATTAAGTTATGCAATACAGTAGATTTTGGTCCTTGGCTGAAGGATTTAAATGTGGGTTATTTTGTTGGTGCATAGGGTTTTGCTTATTGTTGTTGCGAGTGCTCACATTTTTAATTTTAATCATAATTTTAACGTAACATTCTGATACATAATAGGTTTGTATTTTCAATTGTACATTTAAAAAAATAATTTTATGAATATATCATTGTTTAATTTTGATTGTTTAATTGCGCAAAACATTATTCTTATATTAGAACATTTTCAGCTGTGTTTCTGACACATAATATGTTTATATTTCAAACACACACACACACACACATATATATATATATATATATATATAATTACAAAATAAGTTTATTTTTAACATATTTTACATTTTCAATTGTATTACATTTTAATGATTTTTTTATTATTTTAAAGGTGGTTAATATATTATTTTTATGTTTTATTTATTTTGTGACATAATAAATGTAATTAAAAAATTAATTAAAGGATTTTTTACTGGTATTTCTGATACAAAATTGCTTTACATTTTGAAATTATAAATTTAGTTGATTTATAATTTATAATTTTATTAATATATATTTTTTTATATATATATATATATTCTTTTGTTTTTCCATTTGTGACATTGCCCATTTTTGTGCAAAATATAATGAAATTATTCCATTAAGATCAGAACATTTTCACTGTTGGTTTCAGTCATTTAGACCCCACTGAGCATGTAATTTATGATTATAGTGTTATACATCTAGGTTATAATTGCCATAAAAATTGCAAGCATGAATTTTGATGGTGTTTGGGGGTCAGAAATCACTTTTCAGCTCAATTATCTATGCAAAAAGTTTAGAACCACCCCCCCCCCCCCCTTCTCTCTTACTCTCTCTCTCTCTCTCACACACACACACACACCACTTCTATTTGACTTACAAAGGACATAATGATAGTGAGCAAGCCCTTTTGTCACTGATGAGATAAATATTTATGAGCGGGCGTGGAGGCGATTGAACCGACTTTCTTTGGACCGAGGGGCTTCATTAAACGGCAGGGCAAATCACTGAGGTCATGTGGCTGAGTGAGATCCACGTCTGCAGTTCACTGCGTGGGCTCTCTGAAGTGCCCATCAGTGGGCTGCTGTGTAGACATGTAAAAAAAAATCTTCACATGCTGGTATCTTCATATCAAAGAGAGCTGATTACAACCAAATATTTCAAATTGCACTTCCCTCGTTCCCTCTTGAGCATCAAGAGTCCCTTCAATCCCATCGCGGCCTCTTTTCTCTTATTCTTCACTTACAAGTCTATGTACGGAGGCTTCAAGAATGTCCGATAAATTGCAAAAAGTGAAGAACACATCTGTTATATATACAGTGGGTACGGAAAGTATTCAGACCCTCTAAAATTTTTCACATTTTGTTGTATTGCAGCTATTTGCTAAAATCATTTAAGTTAATCTTTTTTCCTCATGAATGTACCCCTTATTGACAGAAAAACACAGAATTGTTGACATTTTTGCAGATTTATTAAAAAATAAACTGAAATATCACATAGTCCTAAGTATTCATACCCTTTGCTGTGACACTTAAATATTTAACTCAGCTGCTGTCCATATCTTCTGATCATCCTTGAGATGGTTCTACACCTTCATTTGAGTCCAGCTGTGTTTAAATATACTCATTGGACTTTATTAGGAAAGCCACACACCTGTCTATATAAGACCTTATAGCTCACAATGCATGTCAGAGCAAATGAGAATCATGAGGTCAAAGAAACTGCCTGAAGAACTCAGAGACAGAATTGTGGCAAGGCACAGATCTGGCCAAGGTTACAAAAACATTTCTGACCAGAACCCTTCCTAGAGCTGGCCATCCGGCCAAACTGAGCTATTGGGGGAGAACAACCTTGGTGAGAGAGGTAAAGAAGAACCCAAAGATCCCTGGCTGAGCTCCAGAGATGCAATCAGGAGATGGGAGAAAGTTGTAGAAAGTCAACTATCTCTGCAACCCCCACCAGTCTGGGCTTTATGGCAGAATGGCCCGATGGAAGCCTCTCCTCAGTGCAAGACACATGATAGCCTTCATGAAGTTTGCTCCAAGATGGTGAGAAATAAGATTCTCTGTTCTGATAAGACCAACAGGGGCGTCGTAGTTGGGTGAAAAGTGGGACTAATTTACCAGGGCCCCAAGTGGAGGGAGGGCCCCTGAGGAGAAATTTTATTTTCCTTTAAATATAATTTTAAGATCACAATAAATGTTGTTAACTAATGTAAAAGCATATATTTTGTGTAAATGCATCTTGATTGATGTATTAAATGGTGTCGTAGGTAGTTGTGAACCTCAAGCTTACGGGGGCCCATGGCCACTGCTTGTGCATAGGGCCCAGTATTTGGTGCTACGCCCCTGAAGACCAAGATAGAACTTTTTGGCCTTAATTCTAAGCGGTATGTTTGGAGAAAGCCAGGCACTGCTCATCACCTGTCCAATAAAGTCCCAACAGTGAAGCACGGTGGGGGCAGCATCATGCTGTGGGGGTGTTTTTCAGCTGCAGAGACATGACAACTGGTTGCAATCGACGGAAAGATGAATGCGGCCAAGTACAGGGATATCGTGGACCAAAACCTTATCCAGAGTGCTCAGGACCTTCCAACGAGACAATGACAATGATTGCTGTGCGTATTTGTGGACTTTGAAACATTTATAGCATCAAGACTACCGCCAGGTGGTGCTGACTAAATGTTGCACGTTCTTGTTCCAACCAATTACGTTTTGCCTTACAATTGGTCACGATCGCCTGACTTCCTCATTACGGATTTGGATTATTCTTGTGTTTTTGCCTTTGATGTTTATGTTCGCTGTTGATCGCCCCTGCTTGCTTGGACTGTGAATTTTAATAAAGTATGCATATGGATCCGCACTCCTCGTTCATGACAGTCCCAGACAGCACACACTATTCAGAACTGAGAGTGCAGCTCCTCCTGTACAGAGCTGCACTGAACTGGAGTACAGCTGGCACAAACTTAGAGCAATGGTAGGTAAGATAAATCTTTAATCAATGACATAGTTAATAAACTTTAATAATATTAACAAGCCTTATTGGTATGCCTAGAGAGTCAAGTCAGGTACTGGCAGTTGGATGGTGGTCCTGTTTTTATAAGAGTGGTTAAAGTAGACTGTCTAATATTTGTAGCAAATTAGCTCAGATAAAGAATCAAATCAGAATCATTGAAGATTCTATAGGGAATTTGCACAGAATCCCTGTTTTACGGTGAATCACTGAGTCAGTCTGTGATTCACTGAACGAGCCATATAACATCAACTCTGCGCTGGATATTAAAATCGAGATTATAGTGTAAACAACACTAATACTAAACAATATTAATAAGCACAGTAGCAAGATCGGCAGTTTAGGACATTAACTTGTAAGCACAAAACACAAGATACTTCTCTTTTTAATTATAAATATAGCTTTATTGGATAAACCTAAGACACATAAACTGAACTAACATAAACACACACATTCGTGCAAATTGCAGGAAGAGAGAAGGTGAGGAAAGAGTGAGTTTAAGAGAAAGAAAACGTGAAATGCCAATTTAACAGCAACCGATGCTATTGCATTGACTTGAACAACCATCAATCAAAAGATTAACTCTCGCATTGAGTTCGTCAATGAGGTTAACATTTATATAATTTTCACCAGATCAGCCTGAATCTGGAGGTTTGCGTTGCCTTTTGTGATACGCCATTCCTTCTGTGGTCCCCGTTTGAAGTTTGATGCAGTGGAGTCGGAGACTTTGAGACAAACTCTCATGAAAGAAAAGAAAGTAAAGAAATAAAGTAACGAAGTCTTGGATGGTTACATACTGGTTTTCTTCTTATTGTGGCTAGGCAGCGGTGGGCGTACTCGCTGGAGCACGTGGAACAGCTCTTAAAGAGCATAGTTTTAAAGGAGAGCTGAGACTAAAAGCACAGAGATAAGAGCGTCATTTGAATAGTGTCATAAGCTTTGAAACTAATCTTTGGACACATCCCAAAATCGTGTTTTAACCAATCATTCTAGCACAGGGTGTGGTGATATTTCTCCTACCAAATCACAAATCCAAATGTTATCTCGTCAGTCACATGGTGCGAATTTTCCCGCTCTTTCTATAACATGAATATGGTACATTTGACTAAGAATTGGTGGGAAGAAACATGTCAAGCAATAAGATTGAGACAAAACCATACCTAACACAGATATTAAACTATAAGCCATTCTATAGTTATTTAAAATACATATACAATGAGTGATTAACACATGATAATTAAATGTGTGGGATACATATGATATGCAGTATTAAGTTATTGTCTCTCAAAAAAAAGAATTGATTTGTTCCTAAAACGAGTTCCAAGCCTTTTCATGTTGACGTCAATATGAAACATTAGCATATTGCCCGCTAAGGTGTTGGTCTTTCCGCGCCGTTTGGAAAAAGGAATAGTTAAACAAATCTTTTACCAGTCATTGGACAAATAAAATAAACATAAATATTACAAAAAAATGAATGTGTTTTTGATCTTGCATGCATGTCAACCTGTTGTTTGAGACTCTCAAAACCAAAAAAAGGAAACTTTCATAACATATAACAGAGCACTTTAAAAACATTAATTAATTTATACTTGGGAAAACTTCTAAGTGATTTGGGCAAACTGTATCTAAGTTTTTTTTCCCCTCAGGTGTGAGTGAGTTCCTCTCTGTGTATTTTGAGTGAAGTTTGTGCATGTTCTTCATGTAGGTTGGGTTGGTGGAAAAAGGCAGGCTTTCTCTCAAACAGCTGGTGCCGATGGGTTAGCCTATGTCTAGAGATGATATCTGGATGACCTTGTCCTGTCCATCTCTGTGTGATAAGATGATCTGACAGATAACTCCCGTGAGCCCCTGGACATGTGCTGCTTCATAGCACTCCAACCCTAACAACAGCATGTTGTTCTGAGTATATCCGTCTTCTCCTTGGGATGCCATCTTGTTCAGTTGAACTATGAAAAATGCATGAGGAGAGTTATTTGTGTGTGTATGAAGTGACATCTCAATACTCCAAACACCACTGCTGATCAGAACTTTTTTAGACTTTTATATACACACACACCCAAAGTTGCTGCAATAGATTCATGATGTCCAACAACTCTTAAAACTTGGGTGGCGTGATGGGTGTAGTTTTTGGCTGACATTGTAAGTCAACACTTTTAATGTCACATTTTATTTAGCTCGGAATTTCACTGTATGTGCATTTTTAAATTACACTACATGTAATGCTCAAAGTTTAATGTTCCATATTGTGATAGACTGGACATAACTTTCTAAAGAAGGATGAAGAGTTTCTAAACAGCCCTCAGTCTGGGATCAGAGATGTGATGTGCGTCAGTCAGAATGAAGAGTCTGCCAGCTATCAGCTGAAGCACCAATCAGGTCCTGCCATTCACCACATCCTCAAATCTTCAGTGTTCAGGCACATCGCTTATTAGGTACAGTGAGTCCCAGTTTCATACAGTGCTCCAAAGTATACCACTAGTAGAGATGCTTGTATTTGTAATTTTTATTAACTTCTTATTACAAGTATATTTATTTTTTAGTATGAAGTTTTATTTGTGGGACTGAAATGAATTTTAAGTCTTAGTATCTGGTGTCTTTTCAGGGCTCAAGTCTATGGCTAAAGTGGTTCATATGCACCCAGGCTCATTCAAAATACATGGCTTAATACTTTTTTGCATTACCTTACTGCATGTTTTGGGGCAATTTTCAAAGCGAAATGTCCAGTAAGTGGCACTAAAAAGCGAGTCTATACCTGACCCATGTACACCCATTTGTTACAGAACATATTGCTGTGTTTGCATTACATTGCTTCAGGTATGCATTGTGCTGGTTTGTAATTCAGATATCTGATCAGTGTCGCTAAACGTTAATGCTCTTATTGTGTTGGAAGGCATGTATTTCCAATGAGCCTATGTTGCAAATTGCTATTTACTGCAGCAAATTTTGGAAAATTAACATTTGTAGGTTTTGTTGTTCTTTGGGGGGAACCTTACACCTCTTAAGTTTGGGAACCTCAGCTTTAAGATGATATCACACAATAATGTGTTATAATCTTTTAAAATGCAACTGAGAAAGATTTGTGCATGTCCACATATGGATTATTCAGATATTAGAAAATAAAAGATTATTGTTTCCTTTTAAAGGGTTAGTCCACCCAAAAATAAAAATACTGTCATTAATTACTCACCCTCGTGTCGCTCCAAACCAATAACACCTTTGTTCATCTTCAGAACACAAATATATTTTTGTTGATATCAGAGAGCCATCTGACCATCCAGCAGTACAACTGAAATGATCCCAGATCCAGAAATGTAGTAAAAACATCTGTAAAACAGTGACTCGATACAAGAATACTTTTTTGTGCAAAGAAAACAAAAATAGAAATTTAAAAATGTAATTATTTTAAAAACTTTTTATTTCAAATGTGATTTTAAATGAGACTTTTTACTCTACTTTCAAGCTATAAAACTCAAGTAGCCATTCAGTTGTCTTCCTTTAGTTCATTATTCCATTATTTATTTTAAAGATTGTGTTCTATGTCAAGAGCATCTTCTCCACAGCAATTTAGACAAACAACACAATCTTGTTTCACTCCCATAACAGGAAAAGCAATTATTCTACTGCGCAGCATCTAAATGGTTTCACACAAGGACCTGTTTTTGTCATCTAAAGACCTTTTCATCGCTAAATGGACATTTTCTGTTTCTCAGGTGAACAGACAAGAATACTTATAGAGAATCATTTAGTTTGTCTGTCTAACTGATTTATCTATGCAAGTCAGATTCTGCCAAAGGATAAAAAAAATCTACTATGTAGATTTCCAATTGCAAGTTTATAACAATGTTATGACTTTGCTTATATCAATGTGATTTTGAGTCCTGCAGCACCTACCTCTGATAACCTGCAGTGGCCTCTGAGAGCTTTTGCACTTTTATTCCATTATTGAAGGGTTCATACACACCCACCTGTCCACAGGGAACACACATGAGTGATTGTGAGCTGGCTTTAATCTGTCTCGTCGCGCTGTGCCTGGGGAGGGCTGCAGGTGGCTCAGACCACAGTGGAGCCAATGCCAACAGCACAGAGCTTCCTAATACACAAACTACAACTGAACTGTATGCTTTTTTTAGACAGAACTTCAGTCCTTCATTAAATTATTTTGACTTTCTGAATGGTATGTGCCTACACGAACAAATATTGATATTCCTCGTAAACGTAGACTCTTGAGACATGGAAAGAGAAGCAATCGATGGATAATTAGATATTATTGACTAATCTATCATTTTGAATAGGAGTTTTTCATTTATTTTTTCTCGTACTATTTTTCTTGCGAGTTAAATCGAGAAAGAGAACGCTCTGAGACCACACCATTTAAAATGTAAGATAAATTTAGCATTATGATGAAAATGTTTCAATGTTTCAACAATTTCTAATTCACTGCTTGCAAATACAAGTCTACATTTAACTTAAATTTAACAATTTAACATTTAACAAATCTACAGTAACAATGTTAATATGGTGAAACATTAATACATTTGTGTAATTGATTCCTGTGATGGTAAAGCTGAATTTTCAGCAGGCATTACTGCAGTCTTCAGTATTCTTCAGAAATAATTTTAATCTGGTGATTAGCTGCTCAAGGAACGTATCTTATTACTGAAGCTATAAATGGTTGTGCTTTTTGTTTTTGGAAAACTGTATTTTTTATGATTCGTTGGTGACAGTAGAAGGTTGAAAAGAACATTATTTATTCAAAATAGAAATCTTTTTCAAGTTTTTTGAATGAAAAAAGTAATTTCTTTGAGTAAATCATACACAAATTCTTTTGCACAAACTTACTATATTAAAATTCATGTTATTTTTTTTTTTTACATTAAACATTTCCGTAACTATTAACCTTTAGATCTGAGTTTATTCCCATCCAAGTCACAAAAAGTAAACAGTACTGTACAAAAATGTCAGCAACCTTTATGTTTATGTGAGCCAGTTTGTTCAAGAGTCATTTGACACTGGCTTGAGCCCCTGATGGCAAGCCTGCATTTTTTGATAAGTCAGTTCTTTCCTCTCACATGAGATCTCTTCAGCGAAACAGACCAACATCCTTTGCCAGTTTCCTGTAACCATAGAGATAGTGAGTTCAGCCAATCCCCGGCCAGGACTCAGTGGAATGTTTTCCTGAACTCTCTATGTATTTCCTTCCACGACAAACGCTCTCTCCCGCATTTTTAGAGCGCAGCTCACAATCATTACTCTCGTCTGGAATACTTCTGTGGGTTTCTGTGGAAAAAGTAAGTTTTTAATTCCTTTAAAGTTCATTTCTGCACAAATATTTCATTTCCACAGTATTACAAGTTTTGCAAACCTCAGTAGACTGGCTGATTATGCTGTTGCAAAGTCTGTAGATACGGCACACTTCATCTCATAGTAACAGCTCAACTGCCTCACAATATTGGCTCGGCCTCAGCAGCTCTCTGGTGTGCAAGACTCACCGAAGCCTTTGATTAAATTCTATATTAGACCCGAGATCTCCACAGGATGGCCAGCTCAGTAGACTGATCTCAGCAGGTTAATCACTTACACATTTCAGTCATTCACACAAAGGCTCGTTCTGTTCCAGTGCTGTTTTAATTGAGTGCCAGGAGTCGCCATCAGGCCCTGATCCAGTTCCTGGGATTGCAAGCCACGTTCTTCAGAACAGATGTTCACCAACGGTCGACTGCTTTCGCCTCTACTGAGACACTTCCAAAAGTGGAGTTTGCAGAAATGCCATAGAATTACATTTTTCCAATATAAAATACCTTTCCATGGATGTTAAAGATTGTCCAAGGAACTGTAGATACCAATAAGAATCTGCGTCGCTGAGAAATGCATGTTTGGATTGATGGGAGCTATGGCTACTGAAAGTACAGACAGAACCCTGATAGTTTTGCCCAGTGTTCTTCTCAGGAAGCCATCTTCTGTGAATCAGTCATCCATGGGCTGTAAGAGCTCAACTCTGCCCCGTGTTTGCTGGGACTTTGAGCTCAATTTGGCTGTGGTGTTGATGGTGTTGGCTGGGATTTTGATCTTGGCATTGCTGTACTGGGTGCTCCTGCTGCGCCACAGGCTCCGTGTCGCTCAGGCCGGGAACGCTCTGGAATACTTTGGTTTCTACCACATGGCTCAGTATGATGTAAAAGAGCCCAACCTGCCCGTAGTGACCCCTTCTCTTCCCTCCCCACCTCCACCTGTGCCTTCAGTTCACGTCACTCCACCTCCACCGCCTGTGTTGTATATGTCCACCCCCATCATCCACACCACCCCACCCAGCCCTCATCCGTCGTGTGGAGCCGGCTCGGACGCAGAGGTGTATTCGCGGATCGGAGTCCTGCGACCCTCGAGACCCTCCAGTGTGAGTCAGACCCAGGTGGTCCTGTTTGAACACTCTGCTCTTTGACGGACTGATGCTTTCAAGTACAAGCACAGCTGTCTTCATTTCAGCTGTTTAAAGTCGTGGATATATTGCTGTTTCTCTCATTTTTTAAAGTGTATGGGGTAGATCAGACAACTGCCCTCTTTTTAAGTACATTCCTGTTTTCCTGCTTTCAAATGTGTTTCCTATGTTAGGAAAAGTGACAGGAAAGGGGCTTGTTTTGAAACAAACATATTCCTCTCTTTCCTGAATCTGCCTTTGTAATTTCCTTTAAAGGGTGGGATTTCCTGAGAAGACTGTTCATTGCTTTGTTCTGCCCTGCCTCTTGAGATTTTTCACGTTCTATGTTCTTTCCCTCTCACTGTTCTAGCAAATATACAAACATAGGTTAATTTTAAATAAATAATGATTCTATATTATAAAATAAAGATAGAAATATACACACACACTACCATTCAAATGTTTGAGGGTTTTTATATGTTTTTGAAAAAAGCTTTCTATGCTCACAGGGCTGTTTGAGTGAAATCAGTCAAATATTTCCTATTTTAATACATTTTAAATATTGTAATTTATTCCTTCCTGTGACTGCAATGCTCAGTTCTCAGCAGCCATTACTCTTCAGTGTCACATGATCCTTTTAAAATCCTGATTTGAGTCTGAAGAAACAATTTTTATTATCATTGAAGATGTTTTCCTAAAACCATAAAAACTCCTTCTGATTCTAATAATACTTTGTTTAGGAATCTAGAAAGTTCAAAAGGACCGCATTTATTTGAAAATATCTTTTGTAACACTGTCCATTTAAAACATCATGTAAATGAAAAAAAAAAAAAAAAATATATATATATATATATATATATCTGCCCCCAAACTTTGAATGGTGGTGTATACACATATTTTTTGTTATCAAATTATTCATAGATATAATGTAAACCTGTGTTGCTGTGTAAATTACAACACACTGCAGCTGTGCTCTTTGTCATCTCTAAAATGCATGCATGTTGTTCATGTACAAACATTCTAAGGCCACAAAGTATATCTGAATAATTGATGACCCTCCAGCTCTTTCCTTTCTTATAATGTGTAATTCAGCATTGTGAAATAGCCAAGGGAGGAATATGATAATTGTGGGGCAAAAGTTCACAACCTTGTTTTCAACTGAAGACTGCAACAGATTTTATATTTTTCTGTTTAGTGAATATTATATGTCTAAATCATATTTTCCAAACATAACAATTAAGACATTGCTATTCACAGCTACTATAATATGATTGAATTATTCAAGCTCTGTTGTCCTGTTTAGTCGCTGTATAGGTCTGCCTGTGTGTATGATAAAAGGAAGTCATATTTGTTTAGAAAAGAAGTTTTGCTGTGCGGCTTGGAATACTGAATTAATACAATCTAGAATCAGTTCCATCCCTGCAAGTATTGCACATGACTGCACGTGTCTATGATTTTACACCATGCTTGTGCTTTGTGTTTGACAACAGTCTAAAACTTTTAATGATAGGAAACAAGAGAATACATAAAATGAACAAACTATATTTTGCAGTGAAACTGCATTTCTGGAGCCACAAAAACAAAAAGTCTCCTGAAGCAGATGTGACATTTTCATTCTAGTATCACGTATACCGATCCCGCTTTCCCTCGCCTTCATTTCCTGTCTCCTCTCAACTGTCTCTTTCATTAAAAATGGCAAAAAGCCCAAACCTAAAATAGCAATGAACAATAAATTTCAATTTTGTGGAATACTGCCTGTTCCTGTCTGCTGTCTCATATGTGATTTTGAATGAAGTGTTTTGGAAATCTTACCTGTCATATGTCCTCTAACTGAAGCTGGAAATACTAGCACCTGCCACCTCTGGGAAAGCGTTCATAGACATACACTCCAGCTGTTCTTGTGAACCACAGAACTACATTTTTATGTCTGTTTGGCAATTGTTGCTAGTGTGCACAAGACCCAAGAAAGCCTTTTTTTTGGAGGCACCAATTCCCCCGTGAATTACATATGGCTGAGCTGCGTTCTTGAATTTAAACCTTTTTCTCTTGCCCGCTGTGAAGACGGCCACTCGAGAATCAGCGTTCAGCTGGCTGGATTACCTTGGACTTTCCAGAATCTCTTCTTTTGACGGTGCATCTGCCTCTGATTATTCTTGGTTGAAAGACTTGAGAAATATTCAGAATTTATAAATCGCAAACTTAGATAATAACTAGACCTTGAATTTCATACCGTTTTTATTTGTTTCGTACTGTTTTCAGTGAACTCCTGGGGTTTCTGCCATTTTATATGATTGCATAACTGATTTTTCAAAACAAATAATATTACTGGAGTATGTTTTAGGCTACCACTGTATCAGTCTGTCTAAAATTTAATATTGTTGTGTTACTTCACTTTTTTGTACACTAAAAAAAGTCAACAGACTGCTAGTACATTTCACAAATAACCGAAAAAGGCTAGTAACACTAAACATTTTGAAGTAGAAAGACTGAAAGTGTATTTCTTATTAGAAACACTCCAGTTATCTTCGTTGTATATTGACAACTTCTTTCATTGTAATTATTTGTGAAATTTGCAAGCAACATGAGTGAAAATAGTTTCAAAGTAATATTATACATAGCACTATACCAAATTTTTTAAACTACAAGTATGTGCTTAATAATTTATTCATCATATTTCAGCTAGAGTTCTGAGGGCTGAAAAACCTAAATATTCAATGGATACCTTTTTTTTTTCCCTCAAGACTGTCTTGCAGATCTGTAACCCGAAAATAGACAACAATGGACCTCAGCAGTGTTCAGCAATAGTTTCTCGGCAGGGTTCTGGAGGTTTTTCAGTGTTAATAAATAGCTGTGGATCCTCAGGTCGCTAAATCACGCCAGCTGTGGGTGTGCACGTGGGCTCTGTGTATTGTCCTAGGCCTTTGATCAGATAATTGCACCTCAGACCCAGAGTTTGAAACATCTGAGTGTCGCTATGGTGACGAGCATCGCTGTGTCCTCTCTGTTGAGTGGCATTTAGTGATTCAGACACAACTGGGTGACAGGGCTGCTGTAGCAACTTTTGAGACTATATGGTCCTAGTGCAATCTTCCAAAAAAAAAAAAACAAATATTCCATATTTGTTGCTTTAATGTGACACAAAAGATTTTGAGTTTGAGGTATGTAGCCCAGTTGGCCGCTTTATTGACTTTTCACATTTTAATTTTCAGAGCTGATGAAACAAACAGACCATTTTGTTTCAGCAAGAATTCATCAGTTGTCATAAACATTGCCAGCTGGGGACCTGTTAATATAATTCATTGGAACAATTTGCACTGGCACATTCCTGATCATGCAAAAGCCTTGAGATTTCTTGTGTCGCAGAAATAAAGAGATATGTGCGGCGGTGCATCTTGTTGTGAAAACATGCTTTTATGAAGGGATTTGTTAAGAGGATCTTTCGGCCTCTTCATTGCAGCTTTGTATCTATTGTTTCATGCAGGGTTTCCACAGGGATGAAGGCGCAAGTCAGGATTAATGGGTTTTAAAGTGCCTGGCAAAGAGGGAAAGTATTAAGACGCATTTAAATGATAGACTAAAAGTGACGCATCAATGAATGTACAGCTGTCTCTTGAGAAAATAACAGCTGCCATATAACAAATGTGGCAAATATTGAAAGACCTGTATTAGACAGTATAAAATTTAATGGGTTTACATTTATAATGTACATATTGATACTTGTATAATGATTATGCATATGTCTCCCTCAATCCAAGTCAATGTTATGAACAATATCTTCACAGCGTTCAAATGTTCAAGGTAACAATTAATAAACGCGGCCCTTAGAATTTAGTTTTCTTGCTTAACTTAATAGACAGGTTTAAAATATAATATTTATTAATACAATTACTTTTAATTATTCAATTCAGTTAGTCTTCTTTGTGCATTGCACAGCTTGTTCTTTGCATTCATAAACAGTATTTATTATTTTGGTCTTTTCATATGATTAGTTCAAAAAAATCAATCAGAAGGACAAAGACACAAGATAAATGTACATTGGGACTTTTTATTTTGACATCTTGGACATGATCTTTGTTTGTCATGGACATGAAATAAACATTTTCAGCACACATTATAACATAACATATACATCTGATATATAAAATCTGGATGAATCATGTATATTTATAACGGTACTAAAGGGCAAGTTCTCAGTGCTGTTAAAATACACCACTATTGTTTTTCTGAGCAATCAATACTGTTTAAACTTGTGTATCCGACAGTTAAAACTTAAAAGTTCATGGTCTGCAAAAATGGCATTTAATGATTTTCTTGAAGGCGCTCTGAAAGTCTTTATTGAAGTATGCGTAAATGATTGGGTTCAAAAGCGAGTTTGAATACCCGAGCCAATTAATGACGTCGATGAGCCACAAAGGCATATCACAAGACGGACAAAAAGGCAGCACGATTGCTTTGATGAAGAATGGCAGCCAACACACAATAAAAGTGCCCATTATAATGCCCAAAGTCTTTACTGTCTTGCGCTCGCGCGCCAAGGCGAGCTTCCTCTTCGCCTCGGTGTTCTTCTCGTGTTTGTTCTCGAACAGAGGGACAGAGTTTGGAGTGTTGGGCAGAGGCAAGTTGTTTTTTGAATTGCTGTGAACCTCGATGATCTCCAGAGACTCGCCGTCCTCCGCGTGCTTCACCGCGCCGTTTACGCACGCGGCGGGCTTGGGTTCGACTGCGCTTTTCCAGTTTTTGCCCAGCTCCCCGTTCGCGCGCTTAAAAAGCGCAGGTGACACAGTCAAACATTTCACCCTCTTTTTCTCAGGTTTGCGAACGGTTTTGCGAATGCGAAACCTTGCCGCTTTGAATATGCGTCCGTACAAAACCAGCATGAGAATCAGGGGGATGTAAAACGCGCAAAAGGTGGAATAAATAGTGTACCATGGATCGTGGCTGATCATGCAAGCTTCAGGGTTGGCCATGTCTTCTGCTTTGCTCTTGGGTTGAGATTTCATGATCAACATGGGTGGAATTGATATCGAAAAGCCGACAAACCAGGTAACGGTGATTAAAAGAGCGGCACGTTTTAATGTCCTTTTCTTCATGTAGTCTATTGGGTCGGTGATCGCCCAGTATCTATCCAAAGCGATAGCGCACAGGTGCAGAATCGAAGATGTGCAACATAAAATGTCTAAAGAAATAAAAATATCACAAGTTACCTGTCCAAGCGTCCACTTGTCTAAAACTTGGTAAAGAGCAGCCATTGGCAACACAAGCACCGACACCATCAGGTCCGTCACGGCAAGTGATCCGATCAGGTAGTTTGCAACATTCTGCAGGGATCTTTCCAAAGCAATAGCCGCCACAACACACGCGTTTCCAAATATGGAACATAGAATGAGCGCGCCGATCAGCAAAGACGTGGAGATCTGATAACTTAGTGGAACCTTCACAGGTAAAGTCACATTATCGATTTGCTGATCTAAGCCACTGTCGTTCTGAAATAAGAACGTGTCGTTGTTTTCTTCCATGTCGCGTAGCGCGTAAAATTAGCAAAACCTCATTAAACAGCACTACTCCATTCAGAGGAGCTCACACACGTGAAGGCGATGCCAACCATCAACATTGTTACTGACGACTTGTGACGACGCGGCTCCATTTATATCAGCAGTGACTCTAGACGTCAGTTACCTACGCAGGTGTACCGGGTGGGCTCGACATAGAATATACACTCGCGCGTTTTTCCAGAATTTCTTTCCGTGAGATCCATCCTCCCTCATCATCTGATTTGTAGCAACAAACCACTGAAGCAATTCCAACAGGTGAATGTTTGAACGATACCTTTCAGGACGGGGCCCAACTCCCTGAATTTACGAAGGAGTGAACTTTTTCTTTAGAAATTAGCTTTTTTTCTTCAGTTAGAGCCTATAGGCTGTGTTTTCGATCCTCGGCACCGACACCCGTCGAGCTGAAAATTGTATTGCTGCTGCTGCCACCTGCTGTAGCGCGTCTGCTGCTGAGGGAACTGAACCTTTGGTCCAAACACCTCTCCTTCATCCAGACCCCCACAAAAAGTAGCCTATATACCGTGTTAGGAAGGTTATCATGGAAATGTTGAGTAATAGGTTACAAATTACAGGTTACCCTATTTAGAATTTAATAAGAAGTAGGCTAGTTATCTACACTACCATTTAAAAATTTGGGGTCAGTAAGATATTTAATGTTTTTTAAACAGGTTTCTTCTGCTCATCAAGACTGCATTTATTAGATTAATAATCCAGAAAAAATATTTCAATTTAAAATAACTGTTTTCTGTGTAATATAATTTAAAATGTAATTTATTCCTGTGATACAAAGCATCATTACTCCAGTCTTCAGTGTCACATGATCCTTTCAGAAATC
>JAUMHP010000078.1:7849422-7898749 GCA_032361065.1 Enteromius trimaculatus | reverse complement strand
ACAAAATATCTCCTCTGCGAGGCAGAACAGTTATAGGGGGTGCTACTGCCTAACAGCATCAGTGTTGCCAACTATTTGCAATGAAAAGTAGCGAATACAGTCTGAATACAGTCTCTTTGAGGCGCCGTATTATCTTCTGATAAAAAAAATCGTGATTAAAAATCGAGATCGTTCGATATGGGAAAAAAATCGTGATCACTTTTTTTGCCATATCGCCCAGCCCTAGTTCCTCGCCAGTCTATGGTCATCTTTTTTCCAAAAAAGGGCATATATTTACAATGTTAAAAACGCCCCTTTTCCCTTTGTTTTATTAATTTTTTTTTCATGTGCCATAGGCTCTTGTTTTCCAAAAGCTGGATATATACACAAAAATGTACAGTTTAGATCTACTGAAAATGAAGAATACTGACAAATATATAATAACAAGTGAAAACAGCACACTAGTCTAGGTGGTACCACTTATCTTAGCAGTAATAAGGCTTACAGTAAAAATAAACACCAATGTATGCCATAATAATATAATCTGGGTTAAAAGTAATAAATGAATAAAATCTATGAAGTTAAACATTATATTTCACTGTTTATGGCTTGATCATTTCAATAAATCTCCCACTGAATCACTGCATAATGTTATACAAACCTGTGTCAACATTACTTACTATTGTCCTACATTTTAATGAAAGCATACTTTTCAAACTCCGGAAGTACGCTGATGTTTGAAACGCCCCAGGCAACTCCTGATTGGTCAAATTCCACGGTGTTGCCATCTGTGACGTAGACTGAGTTCTGCTGATTGGCTGGAAGAAATCCATGCGCTTACAGGAGCTCACGGAAAGGCACGAGATCGCTCTAATGAATGATCGATTAAGTTACAATATATAGTTCCTTGCCCTATAAAGGGTTAAATATAAACAAGCATTAATATATAAAATATGTAACACGTGATCAAAATGTATTTGAAAAAGTACACTGACAGATGTTTTTGCTATATTAAATTTATGCATTTAGCATTCAGTGTATATTATCAATATTCATATACAAAATATGTAACGCAGAGTCATGGGTAATTCACTAAAAATGTGTTATTAAAAATATTTTTATAATCCATTACTTTTCTAGCTCCATGCTCTACAGTATAGTTATGGGAGTACCACCCTGTTCTCTCCCTCAGTTCTGAAAGGTACTCAGCTCTAGTTTGTTTAATCTGAGAGTTGCCAGAAAAGCAAGAAATAAATGGGAGCTATTAAAAGAGGAGCTGTGTACTGAAAACTGGCAAAATGGCAATAATAGATTTGTGGATCAGGACAGGCATAAATCCACATAATTAGCTGCTGCAAGACACTGAGGAAGCCATTCGCAGCTGCATGTGGCTGTTTGCAGCAGGTGTCATTTTTATCAGAGTTTTTTTTTTTTTTTTTTTTAACATAGTATATTAGTTCTTCATTCATATTTTATGTGTAACTTCTACATACCAGGCTATGAAGTGGGACCTAACGGGCAGCGATGATGAAGAGAGGGAGGGATACACATGTGCCGTGTGCTTAGACGTATATTACAGCCCTTACAAGTGCCATCCTTGCAGTCATGTGTTCTGTGAGCCCTGTTTGAGAACTCTGGCTAAGAACAGGCCAAGCAATACCCCCTGTCCCCTCTGTAGGACCCTCATATCCCATGTACTCTTTCAGGAAGGTGAGTGGAAAACATAAACTCCATTTTCGCTCCATGATGTTGCTTCTAGGAACTAAGCACCTGATGAACCTTTTGTTTCAGAGCTCAATCAAACTACAAAGACTTGCTTCCCAAAAGTGTATCATTCAAGACATGAGACCTTTCAGAAGACCAACTATTCCAAATGGCCCCTACCCAACTGTCCAAATCGTTTCCGCATATTTTGGGGTTTGTCATATGTCATTTGCATTAGCATGTCTTTAGGACACTAAGTGTTAAGAAGTTTTTTTTCATTGTTTTTTGTTATTTCAGGATTTCAGAGGCACGGTGGTCCTGCCAGTCGATGGCAGTTTCCACACAGAGCATTTGGCCTGGATGCCTTGGATCTGGGAGACATGTGGGGCTGGCCATTTGACATTGACTTTGTGATCATCTCTATCTACTCTCTGCATTGGGTGATGGCGTTCATCATCTTCTGCGGCCTCTGCTACTTCCTCCTCCTCTGATGTATGGAGGATTAGTTCTTATCTTGTTTGCTGTTTCTGGACAAATGAATGTTGTTGACGGTGGACATCTCATCAAGTGCCTCATACTTTTATTTCAATGTAGCTTCAATTATGATGAAATCTTATTAAGGTTTTTTTTTTCTTCCTGTGGGAATCATTTGTGTGTTTGTTTGTGGTTTAGGTCTTATAGGGTTTGTGCAATTCATAGATATCACTTCAAGCATTACCTTACAGCATCTGCCTTCTTGACATGTCAACAGTATTATAATGCAGCAGAAAAGAGAAAAAGCAATCATTCTGGTTATAATACTGCATATAATTTGATAGGTTACCTCTTTTTCTGTTACCATGACTTGGAGTGGCTTAGATGCTTGATTAATGCTAGAACCCAGGTTTCCTTTGTACAAATGTAATGTCTTCTTTTACACAGTAAAATGTTTCAGAACATGTTTTGTTGTGTCAATTCATTCTACTGGAATGAGATTTGTGTATTTGTTAAGATTTGGCAATGGACAAGATTGATAGCCAAATCTCATTTGGGAATGCATTTTTTATTCATCTTAAACTTAAGAGAGAACACATGCAAACTGTTCTTTTTGGGGTTAACCATTAACTAACGTTCTTAGAATGTTGCATGTAAGATTTGTGTCACAACACGCATACGTTAACGTATCGAGTTTTTTTTTGTTTGTTTTTTTTGCAAAAACTTAACTCCTTCATATTCTCTAATGCTGTTCAGGTTAAATCGTGATTTTTTTCTCCCTCGCACTAAGCAATCGTGTTTCTTCGACGAACCCGTCTATTGAGGGATCGTGAAGCGCACAGTTGTGGAGATCCAGCAGCGGCGCTCGGCCCTCGCCAGGGGTGAAGGTGACTCGCCTGTTGGTGCGGGAGATGCAGAGGAAGCGTCGCGGACGCTCGCTCGCTCGGCTCCGTCACATCGCTCTAATCATCGAAACAACCCGCATCCAAGGATCGACCTCACCCTCTCATCGAGGACAGAAGACATTTTCTAAGTGAGGCGGTTTTATTCGTGGATGCGTATGCATGTGTTCTGCACCGAACGGGCGAAAGAACCGCCCAAGATCCGCAGCCAACATTTTTCAAATCAGCAAATCTTCGGTGAGGGATCCGGAGCGGCGGGAGAGCACCGAGAGCACGCGGAGAGCTCAGCGGGCGATGGATGACTGTAGAACGGTGAGCGTGCTGTAGGATAACCGCTGTCACTCTTCCGCGGATGCTTTTTTTTGTGTGTCTACCAATTAAAATGACTATCAATTATATGCAAATTAACAGGTCGCGCGTTACCAGTACTAATAAATGCAGTAGATGTGTAAAGCCCCATTATCATTGATACTTCCTAACACATAACGTTACTAAAAGCCCAAAAGGGATGTGATATATTGAAATATGAATTGCTTATAAGATAAATAATTACTGTTATCATGTTTATCATTTGCTATTTGTGTTTTCATTCTGCACCATACATTCCTCTCCACAATCCCATGTGTTGCTATGTGGCATCTAGATAATGGCAGCTAAACTCGTGTTTATCCTGCTGGAAAATCCAGTTTAAGCTGCTAGCTGTTTTGGAACATTTCTAGCCTGTCAAAAATGATCAACCAGCTGCCATGTTCCAGATAACAGCTTGACTAGCTGGTAACTGGTTTGGTGCTAGTCCAAGATGGTCTACAAATCAAACCAGTTACCATGTTCCAAAAAAACTGCTGTAGTTTAATCTATACACATTGACTTTCTAAAAATAGAATGAGCAGGGTTTGTCTCAATTTTTAGACCGTTCAGGAGTTCAACACTCTTGTGGCTCTCCATCGTGAGCAGGTCATCTCCATAGGGGAGAACACAATTGATTGTCCTTCTTTAAGGGCACAGATGCACAAGACTCGCATCAAAGGATGCGCCGTAGCCCAGGTCGCCTATCAAAACCTCATCGCAATCTCTGGGTAAGCCTGTATGTTAGAACAGCCATGCAGATTTAATGACGTGTCTGGAAGATGCCATGTAATGTGTTTTTTTTTTCTCTCTCTCTGCTTTTTTTAGGCCAGAGGATGGTGAAATCCACCCTGAAATATGCAGATTGTTCATCCAGCTTCAGTGCTGTCTGGAGATGTACATTACAGAGATGCTTAAATCTATGTGTCTGTTGGGTGTTCTGCAGCTCCATAGGAAAGGTGTTGTGTCAATGACAGCCAGCAGAGGACAGCAGATTCTTTACATAAACAGACATGAGTACATAAAGCTAATATACTGCATGGTGAAATACAACTGTCAGTCTGAAGGTGGCGGGGATGGCACAATAAATACATAAAACAGCTCCTTTAAGCATTTGCTTGTTTTTTCAGCTAGCAAAACAAAGCGTAACATTACGATCTTGTGTCACTCGCTTCAGGAAATGATGTGTGCCCTGAGCCAAACATGGACTACAAGGTCGACGAAAGCTCTGATGTGCCGATGCTGGAGGATCGATCATCGTCACCTGTAGATTTTCCACAGGAATCCTGGGTCGTGTGCACAGACATTGAGAACATAGAGAGGTACGACTTTGCACGTTTTCCAGCAGCGTTGGTTCTGGAAGTACTTTTCAAACTGATTTACTCCATAGGGATATGAAACAACCTATGAGCTTAGAGATGAATCACAACGTGACAGACTTTGAAGGGACAAATAATTGAAAACCTGAGAAAAAGAATGCACGTCCTTTTTGCTATAATCTCAGTCATATGATGTTTCATGTTGTGAAATTTCTTCCAGTGATATGCGAGAAATGAGGAACCTTCTAAGCAAACTCAGGGAGACAATGCCTTTGCCACTGAAAAATCAAGGTACGTCTCAAAAGTTTTTAGGAATTAATTCTTAAAATATAGGGTTTTTTTTACTTTACAAATATGCTCATGTAGTTAGAAATGTGTTTATTTTTTTATGCTGTGCTTTTATGTTTATAGACGACAGCAGTCTGCTAAATCTGACTCCTTATCCACTGGTGAGGCAGAGGAAGAGGCGATTCTCTGGGCTTTGTTGCCTTGTGTCTGGTTGAACCTTCAATACTCTCAAGTCTTCTTTTCTGATCAATGATCAATTTACGCTTTACTCGTCTCCTTCGTGTCTCTGGAACTGTTTCGCTAATGTAACTTGTCCCTGGACACTGTCTAAACTACTTAATCCCTTGTTGGAGGACAGAATCCCCTCGACTCAGAACCCTGCCAATTGAGTTTTTAAGCAAAATCAATGGTGTATTTTTAGTTACCGAGAGGTTCATTCTTTGTCATGTGCTGTGAAATCATATGATTGTATAAAAAAAGCAAGAGAATGAAGTAAAATAATAACATCTGTCTCTGATTTTATTTGGTCATAGTCATAGAATTTGTTGTCAGTGAAAGGGTACGTTTAGTTATGTTGTATTTCATCTTCTTGCTTCTTCTTTCTTTTTTTGTATGAATTTAGTCACTGTGCAATGATTTTAATTTAGTCTTCCATAAAAGGGAAATTATTAAAACATATATATTACTCATTTTAAGGGCACAAGAGAGCTCTGCACTAAAGCCATTGCTATTTCATTCTAAGCTTGAAATGAATATAACAATAAAATTCACTATGTACATAATACGAATAATTGTAAATAAACATTGTATTTATAATTGATTTTATTTTGAATTTATCCATTCAAGACATCAGGTTTGTGTGAATGCATATCAGTTTAATGAGAGTTTGCAGCATGATTTGTGCTCCTAATGTCAGGTGTCTATAAAGTGTGCATAGTTGCAGCTCATATAAGCTATAATTCATTTTATAATGATAATAAAGTAGTTGTTTTTTATTGTAATTGTTTGATTTATTGCAACCTAAATTCATTTGCATTCAGTTTTTTGCCTTAAAAATGGCCTCTAAACTGATGCATGTTTAAAATGACGAAAAAATAAGATAACATGCAAAACAGACCTCTTATTTGGCATGAAGAAAAGCAATAACTTTGACCTGTAATAACATGTTCATGTACTCCCGGTCCACATTCCCATGGTCTAAAGTAGGAGCCAAATGTCAAAGTGACGACTTCCAGCTGCAGGGGTTTACTGGAAGCAAAGGGGGATGGACAAATTATGTAAAGTTGTGAGAGAATGTAATTCATCCAGGTCAGAATTAGAGTTACTTTTCCAGAGTATCTGATTGTGCGTCTGTCTCTCTGATTTTAATGTTTACTCATATTGCGGTGATATAGTGTGCTTACATGCTTTTTGGAGGAGTCTGAAATTGATGTATTATAAATTAAGCTCATGTACTACTAGGTTTCTGCAGCTCTTCTCAAGAAACTGTCTGTGGTAAGGTCTTGATTACTCAATATATTAAAACTGATGTTTATATTTGCGTATAACCTACTTTTTCCTATTTTCCCTTAAGCTATCAAGTTCCAACAGAATTTCTTCTCTATGGATCATGCTGCCATTCCAGTTGTCCTACTCTGCACCCTGGCTTCATTTACTCCCATCATGGGATGTTTCTGTGATCATTACCCATGGAGTTCATGGTCCCTTTGCACCAAAACCTGTAACTCTGGTACCCAAGAACGCACAAGGTAACTGTTATTTAACAAATTTCTTATATATATCTATGTTTATTGTTTTATTATGTACATCTATTTTGTTGCAGAGCTGTAAGCCATGATGATCACTGGAACAAAAACAATTGTTTAAGGCTGTGTCAGACACACGAGACCAGAGCTTGCAATGTTGAGGCTTGTTCCATAAACTGTCAGCTGACTGAGTTTGGACCCTGGTCAGAGTGCTCGCCGTGTGCCAAAAAATCTGTGAGTAAAGCGCACAGATATTAAAATTAAGAGATACAATATAATGCTGATATAACAGCAGAATAAATTTGGGACTGTGGACTGTTTCTTTTAACGTTCTTGAAAGACTGCCGCTTTGATGTAGATGAGTTTGTTTGGTTTTTGAAACGATTCCTGGAGAAAATGCATCCATTCCTCCGCAGTGAATGGGTGCCATCAGAATGAAAGTTTAAACAGCTGATAAAAACTATATCTGTCAAAAGCTGTGAAAGTGATGCCAGTAGGTGGCGATAAGCAACAAGTCTTTATGAATGAGATTCTTTCAGCAGATTTGTTCAAAACGCGCTTGTTAAAGCAACACTTGCTATTTGGCGTTTGCTACTCTAGCAGTTAATGAACAGATCTGCAGGCATCCCGCGGAAGAACTAACTGGAGCTACTTCTCCATGTTTATGTCTATGTCGTTTCATGCAGGTATCTGATAATTGAAACCTGTTCACGTCAAGCATGATAACGATAAAGATAACGATATTTTCTTCCACACCAGCTAACGATATCCTCTATTTGTATATTCTAAGCGCACACGCATGATCTACCGCTTTAAATGAATTTAAAAGCTCGTGAGAACAGAATGGATTCTGATTGGCTGTCGGGGTGTGTATTCTTCATCAGCTGGAAAAAAATCGTTCTGAATGTGATTCCAACAATATTTTTAGTGGATTAATTTATGTACTAGTATTGCTTAAAAATGTCAGAAAATGTCTAAAATGTGTGTTTCTTAACATTAACTACTGCTGCTGCAACAATTTTCCAAATATCAACATGTAGCCTTGTTCTAATATTCTGCTAATATTCAGCAATGTTGCTAGTGTGAAATTGCTTAAATATAGTAAACTGCCCTAGTAAGTGTATGAATATTGTGTGATTTAGTTCAAAACCAGGTCTGTATTGAGGCCAGCTCAGTTTGGGGGTGAAGATTGTAGTCCATCGCTTACAGAGGAAAGAGCCTGTCACCCTTCCAAGGAATGTGGGATTGAACCAATCAACTGTAAGGATAAGTTCACCTGTGACAGTGGTAATTATCCTCATCAACTTCTTCACAACAATGGGGCATATGTGCACCTTAACATACAAAATAGGTGCATGGTAACTAGCTTGCATTATTGCCCCTGACTTGCTAGGAAGATGTATAAACGCTACTCTGCAGTGCAACAAACAGAACGACTGTGGGGACAACTCTGACGAGAGAGACTGCGGGCAAACAAAAAGTGTGTGTTCTAGCGATCGGATATATGCTCCCATTCCCGGAGCAGACCTGATTGGTTATGGGTGAGTTACAGATAAAGATAATTCTTAGATTGCAAAAAATGTTTTTCATGGACGTGGTAGGTTTTTAAGGTGTTGACATGCTGTTAGGAAAACAAATCTGCAAATTTGAGATTGTTCTCATCGTAAAACTGATAAAAGTTATATTTCAAATTAGTTTTGATGCTGCAGCACAGCAGTTGAGAGGTGCTGTTCTGGACAACTCATTCTTGGGGGGTGAATGCATTATAGAAAAGCACAGGAGAAACTACTACAGAATGCCTGCCAACATTGAGAGATACGAAATCAAGGTGGGGAAAATCACATTTCTGTTTGTCATACTTTGTTAGGTGGTGTAGAAAGATTACACAATATATTGACACCATACAGGTACACTCTTGAAGATAAAGGTACTACGATGCCATAGAAGAACCTTTTTGTCTAAATGGTCTCATAAAGAACCTTCGATATCTGAATTATAAAAAATTCTAAATTATAAAAAAGGTAAGAAAGAGATGGTTCTTTAAAAAGAACATTTGACTGAATGATTCTTTGTGAAACCAAAAATGTTTTTCTATGGCATCGCTGTGAAGAACCTTTTAAATACCTTTTAAGAATGTAGGTTTATTTGTTTTTTTTTTTATATATTAGCTAATATTTTATATTAACATTTTTAGCCTATTTAAATGTAAAAGATGTACCAAAATGTTAATGTTAAATCAAAATGTTATTTTTAGATTATTGCATGAGTTATTATCCATCTTTTATATGGTACATTATCAAGTTGTAATGCTAACGTATAATTATTCCTTTTAAAATAATTTAAACATAACATTAATAAATGTTTTAGTAGTTCTAACAAATATAAATTAGAAGAAATATATATCCATTATGGATATATATACATATACATATCCACTATGTATAGTCAGTACTGACCATGATTTCAATATTAGTGCCTCTAACAAAAAGGAAAAATAAATAAATTAACAGCTATTTTTACCTTAAAACCATTATCACAAATCACATGAAATCAATTAGTGTTTGGATTTTATACATTTTATTTGATTTGGGTTCATTCCAGGTAGAAAATCTTGAGGATATTAAAGAGCAAGAAATCAAAACCCAAAAAGTCAACTTGGCCAAAGAATCGCATCAATCACTTCACAAAGAGGCAGTGAAAGCATCTCAACAAAAGGCAAGAGATCTCAAGCTTCAAACTATGATGCTCTATGCCTTATTAATGCCTATTAATTCAGATCTCTTTATTTAATGTTTGTGCAGGACTCTGAGTTTTACAGTGTGAATCGGGTTGTTGCTACATCATCATTCAGACTGAAACCCTCTGGCCTCTACTTAGCAGATCAGTTCCTTCAGTTTCTGAACAGTCTGCCACTAGAATACAACTATGCCCTTTACAGACAGATCTTCCAGCTGTTCGGGACACATTATTTAATCTCTGGGACGTTAGGAGGAAAGTATGACCTCCTTTTCCAATATGACAGAGAAGAATTAAAAACCAATGGTAAGCAGACATTATTATCTGATTGCAACACATGGAGCTCATGTGACTTCATTAGACTGAAATAAAACTGTTCTTTTAAATCGGTCTTATCTCCTTGTGATTCCCAGGAACGACAGAAGCAGAAATGAATAATTGCTTTAGTCAGGATTCCTCCATCTTTACTTTTTTCTATAACAGGGAGTCACATAGTTCCACATGTGGAATACATACAGTACAAACCAAATATGAAGGTAATACATTCACAAATGTACTATTTCATGTAAAAGGCTTATTTTTTAAAGATATATATCCCAGATTGGTAATGCGCTTGTCTTCAGGGTCAATTGTGAAAGCATCAGAGAAGTGTATCACAACAGTGCAAGGAGGTAGAACTGAATTTACAGCAGCCCTGGCCTGGGAGAAGAGAGGTGTATCGCCAGACAGCACCATATACCAGAACTGGATCAAATCTACAATAGACAATCCAACTGTTATCGATTTTGAGGTTAGAAAGAAAACCTGTCAAATATTTGTGGGTATAAATGAACTTAAAATAGGTACAATAAATCCTTAATATTGACTTGTCAATGTCTTTTCTAGCTTTTGCCTTTAGTGAATTTGGTGAGGGGCTTCCCTTGTTCTTTGACGAAGAGAAGGCATCTATATAAGGCACTGGAAGAGTATCAGACCGAATTTGATTCCTGCAAATGTGCCCCCTGCTCAAACAACGCTCGGCCTGCTCTTTCTGGAACAGAGTGCCTTTGTATTTGCCAGACAGGGACCTATGGACCAAACTGCGAGAAACGAGCACGGGACTATACTACAGGTTCACATGCATGCTTAGCATCTGTATTTAGTATAGCATAAAATATAACATTTAAATGTTAATTTAATAGATAAAAGTTAAAGGTTTACTTCACCACAAGGAAAGGACATGATTTGTGGCCAGGTATGGTTTCCCATACTGGGAAATTGTGCTCTGCATTTAACCCATCCAAGTGCAAACACACACTGCAGTGAGAAGTGAACAACCACACACACACACACTGTGAACACACACCCGGAGCAGTGGGCAGCCATTGCATTTGCTCAAGGGTCTCACTTCAGTCATGGTATTGAAGGTGGAAAGAGCGCTGGTTATTCACTAACTCCACCCGCAATCCCTGCTGGACCTGGGACTCGAACCCACAACCTTTGGGTTACAAGTCCAACTCCCTATCCTTTAGGCCTAAGAGGCCATGACTGCCTCTTAAAATGAACATTTTGTCATTAATCACTTGCCCTCGTGTTATTCCAAAGCTTTGTTCATCTTCGGAACACAATTTTAGATGTTTTGGATGAAAATGTTTTGACTGCCAAGCAAAATACACTGTCAAGGTTCAGAAAAGTATGAAAGCCATTGTCAGAATAGTCCGTCTGCTTAAGCTTAATGTTGGCAGATGGACTATTCTGACGATGTCTTTCATCATTTTCTGACCCTTTACAGTGAAGTTTTCTTGGCAGTCAATGGGACAGACTTCCCTGTTTTCATCTAAAATGTCTTAAATTGTGTTCTGAAGACGAACAAAGCTTTGACATGGCGGTAAGTGATTAATGAGAGAAGATAGAATATTAATACCCATATATAATGTACATAATATAAATCATATAAAATGCTTAAAAATAGATAAGGTGAGATAAATTTCTGTCCATATCTCACAGACGAAGTTGATGGGCGCTGGAGTTGCTGGAGCTCATGGAGTGCTTGTGATGCCACCATGAAGAAGCAACGCTCACGTATCTGTAACAATCCTCCACCGCAGCGAGGCGGCAGACCCTGCCAAGGCCCTGAGAAACAGGTGGAGGAATGCACCATCTCTATTTTTCAGACGTAAGTGCTTTGTCTGTAGACTACAAGCAGAGGTATCAGTGGGGTCAGCGGCACTAACATTTTTTCCAGTTGCTAATTGCACATAATTACATGTGTAAACACATATAAATTTGTTCTTAGCTTCATTCTGATGTTGATTCAATTGTATTGTTCTACAATAGGCAGTGTGCGCATACAACTAATCATTTGCATGCAATCCATTCAGTCTCACCTGTCTTCTACTCACTGCTCTCTCACACACACTCTGAGAAAAATGTGTGTTCCCTAAACCCGCTTGTTTTTATATTAGACCAAGAGTGACTGTGGCTCAGCTATATTTGCCAGCTATGCCTGTACAGGATGCTTTTCACTTTTCAGATATAATTTTTGTGTCATTTTGTTTAGTAATAATATAGTAGGGTCGGGTACCGAAACCCGGTTCCGTTATGTCACCGGTACCTAAGTAACTGGTATGTACCGAACCGAATCAAAGCGCGGATTTCGGAGCCGTGCCTGAACGACAAACCCAACAAATCTATGACAGCAAATATATGGCAAGCCTTTAAATCTCCTTTGTAATAGATATGATTATAAATCAAGAACAAGTCATTCACAGCTGTATTTATAAACTGCTTACTAATGACTATTAATGTTGGAACATTGCTTTATAAAAGATGATCGATTGTTTACTAATGCTTAACTAATGATTCATAGTGTCAGAATAGTCCGTCTGACGTCTGGTGGAACTGTAACATGATGAAGCTTAACTAATGATTCATAGAGTGCAGTTATTATAAAGTGTTACCATTTTTATTTTTTAAGTATCGATTCAGGCACCGTTTAGGCACTGGAACCGTTTTAAAAGTATCGATTTGGCACCGGTCTCGAAAAAACCCTAAACGATATCCAACCCTACTGTTAATTGCTAATAATTAAAATAATTTGTCTTAACTGTGTTTATTGCATATACAGTATGTAGTTTGAGTTAAATGGATTTGAATGCATTTTAAGTTATTGATCAAGCACAATTTCATGTCCTATGAATGTAACAAATGTCTTTGACAGGCAAAATGTGTGCGTTAATGATGATGATTCTGAGACTGAAGGGTCCCGTGAGAGCCAGTTGCCCCCTGGAGCTTCTGGCTGTCCAAAACCCCGTCCACCTGCCAACAGCCACCTGAGGGTGAGGAAGCACAACACTTTCTTTCTCTACAATCAAACTTTTACACAGCATTTATTCCTGAATATTAGTGATTCCACTAATATCCAGCTTGTATATTTTACCAGATCAACAAGCGTCAGTACGATTATGGAGATCATGAGGAGTTTGTTTGCTTCACTGGTTTTAAACTGGATGGATTCCAGCTCATTTACTGTTTGCAAGACGGCACTTGGGAGAAACCAAAGGGACAGTGCCTTAGTAAGCCAAAGAAGTGCTTATACGATTTATGAACTGATTTATGCTCATTTTGTCCCAAACAGTTTTCACTCTGTATGTTTTCCTGTCATTCCAGAAAACGTTTGCACCAAACCTGCAGTGCCTGATGGGATGACGATATACCCAGACAAAATGGAGTTTCAAGTAGGAAGTGATATCATGTTGGCCTGCTTAGAGAGTGGCATGAGTCCCTCAGGGAGGCAATATTACACGTGTGGGAAGAGTCTTGTTTGGGATCCAAGCATCCCACAGGACATACACTGCAAGATTGGTACTTTCACAGAATAACTGAGCATTTGTATATTTTCTTTAGCTACTTTATTTTTAACATGGTTAAATAAGTAAAAAAAAAATTTTTTGCAGATAAACCCTTTGTACCGGACAGCAGCTGTAAACCTGGAGAGATACATGATGGGGCTAAATGCGTCTGCATGTCTAAAGAGAAATGCAGGTATGAATGCCAGTAGATTTTGTGGACCCTTATTCTGTCGGGAAACGTGACCATTAAGTATTATGTTTTTCCTGCAGAAATTACAGAGCAGATCTGTGCGTCTTTGACGCTGACAAGGAGACTACCATTATGATGTCCCTCTGCGCTTTTCATGCCAACCGTTGTCATGGAGACAGATTATACTTTATGAATAATGGACCATGCAAAACCGACGCAGGCAGTCTGGACTGGGCCAAATTCAGGGCCAGTGTATCAGAGCAGAGCTCTGTGCAGGAGCCCTGCGGTTCAGACACCTGTTACGAGTGGGAGACCTGCTCAGGTACAGATCTGATCACGAATCCTTATGTAACGTGTTGTTTCACAATCGAAGCGTCTTTGGTTTATATTCAATTGAAATAATTTAACGCCGTCTTTTTTTTCTTAGTATCAAATACGTGCGAGTGCAAAATCCCCAGGGAATGTTCCAAAGATGGGAAGCAAATGTACTGCCTGAAAATTGTGCGATCCCAAAGCACACGGAGCATGAATCTGTGCTTCATGGCTGCTATGAAGTGCAGCAAGATGGAGTTTGAGCTTCTGCATGAAGGTCCTTGTGCGAGTTCTTAATTGTGCACCAATTTCAAAAACATATTCACAGCTGAAATGCTCACTCCTTATTGATTTGTACAGATAACACGTTGTTTTATAGTTGCTCACAGCATGCTATGCAGTTATTTTTTGAGCAGTCTTCATATTGATGTAGAACATCACAATAAAACGTTATCAGACTTTCAGATATGCTCTTGTATTTATCTGTTAAAGCTTGAGTGTGTATTTTTGCAACATTAAAATGCTTTCTTCTATCCCAGCATGTGCAGAGACAAATAAGTTATTTTTTGTCGATTACACTGAAAAGTGTAAATGTGACTTTGATCTGTTATTGCACACAATTTAAGAAGCATTATATTAATGAATGTGCACTTATTTACATATATAATATATATATATATATATATATATATATATAAAATGTTATGATATATATTTATATAAATACACACACTTACATTTAATCATTTAGCAGACACTTTTATTAAAAGCAACTTAAGAAACAAAGGAAGCAATAAAAATCAACAAAAGTGCAATATGCAAGTACTATAACAAGTCTTAGACTAATGCAATAAATGTAGGTTTTTATTATAATAAAAAAGAAACAGAATAGAAAAAGAATAGGGCAAGCTAGTGTTAGAGGCATTTTTTCTCTTTTTGATAATTGTAAAGTATATAATAAAACATAAAAGGTAAAAATACTTTTTTAAAAGAAAACAAGTCTAAAAAGTTTTTTAACGAATATAATTAGAGTAGAGCATGCTAGCGTTAGAGGGTCAATATATATAGATGGATATATAAACAGATAGATATTACTACACATTACAATTTGTAAAAAAAATCATACATTTGCAACGAGCAATTGAAAGTTGTTTATGCTGGACAATGTCCAATGCTGAGTACTTTGATGTCTTTCCCTCGACATCTCAAAGCCCCGGCTTCACACTCTGAAACCATCTCAGGAGCTCCGCCCATTAGAGAGGCACACAGGTGGGCGGAGTCATCTAAACAGTCTTCAGTATCTTTACATTCACATTTCGAACCTGGGGACACATTCACATGTTTTACATACCCATTTTGCACTTAGCAGACACCTTTATCCAAAGCAAATTATTTTCAAGCTGTGACTTTTTTTGCACAGAGAGAGACCACTAGGATATGACTAAAATGAAAGAATAAAGACATATTTCATACCTGAAAAGTACTTGTTGTTATACATTATACATTAGTAAATAAATAGTTTATTTAAAGTAAATTGTTCAAACTGCACATAAGGTAAGTGCTACGTCCTTACATAAAAAGGTTTTGATGTTTTATAATGAGCCTACCGTCACATGTTTCCCACTCATGGCAGTCCTGACAGGATGTGAATTTGGTTTCTGTCCAACTGCATGCACTGTCTTGTAGCAAAGTAAATGTTTGCCCCAGACACTGCAAGGCCCCGAGCTGGCAGATGCTCATTCTGTTCACCCGTCCAGGACGCACAGAGGCACAAATGTGGAGTGACGCCCTGGACAACGTCACATAGAAATTTCATATTAATTAATTCATATTCATATTAATATGGTCATTATTTTTTGCATTCAATACCATATCTGACAAACTTACTTGCATTCATATGCCATTTTGCAAACACACTGACCCTTTGTTGATTTTTCCCATGGTTTGCAGAGTAGGCTTGGTTGAGTGGGCACTGCTTCCACTATTCAGGAAAACAATATTAGCAATAATTAAATCCAATCACCTGATTGGTGTTTATTAGGAGCCTACAACCTACCTGTCTTGCATCGCAAACTCTCAGGTGTTGGATACCAGCTGAGACCAAGACGGCACATGATTTCTGCTTCACCTTCTTTCTGCATCCCACTTGGGCATGACAGGGTCACGGCCTCCCCGATCAGATAAGCTTGTTTTGAGGGTGTGGCAATGACATTACTCAGAACAGCTGGAGGATCGCATGCAGTTTCTAGTGAACATACAATAAAAAGAAAAAGAGAGTAAGCCATCACTTAGCAATGCATGAACAGCTACCCAGAACACTTAGTACCCAGCTACCCAGAACAATTAGTGTTCCAAAAACAACCCCACAAAATATTTTAAAATGTGTTTTGGAGGAAAGAAAATATTCAAGTTTTACAGTAATCCATGTGTTAAGAATATCTCATCAGAGCTAAAAACTGAATGCATACAGATTTAATTATGTTTCACTTTCATTGGAACATTTCATAATGGTACTTTTTTATTTTTTTCCAAATGTTGTGTGTTCACAGGAGTTGTACAGCCAATATTTATTTATATTATATATAAATATATTTTATATAAAATAACACATTTCTCTTAAAATTATTATATATATATATGCCTATAGATATATACACTGTATATGCATTTTTCATACATTTATTTAAAAGTATATTTTTGACATTACATTTGACATTTGAATTACTTTTGCACTGCATGGGTGATTTCCTCCAGGTCAGGTCCTCTGTACACTCAGCAACTGGATTGCCAATGTGATCATGTCCATCTGTGCAGATGTACTCAATCTTACTGCCCACTGGATAGATGTCCCTAGGGTCCTGAATGCATGATGGGTGAGATGTAAAGCTAACTCTAGAACAACATGTAAAGCTACCAAATTTTGCTTAATAAGAACGTTCAGTTCGAAATCGCAAAGTTAAAATTGCAACATATAATCATTGAGGTTAATAACGTTTGCTGTGTTTAATTAAATTGCTGTAGATTGCTGCCATATTCACCACTACTAACCTACTTTGCAGCCATCTGTAATGTGAAAAACGCTATATAAATAAAGTAGAACTGAACTGAATTAAAGCATGTCTGTTGTGAGTTTTGTGTATTGAAGTGTTTTTCGCTTGTGTGCGTATTCCCACCCCCCTCCAGTTTCTTTGCTTCAGGAGGTACTTACCAAAACAAATCCATTTGTCAAAGGAGGTGGAGTTTTACACGTCTTCACCGGCGTCACAGAGGGATCAAAGCAATGGGGCTCCATCATTCTAAAATACAAAAAACTGATGTGAGTCTAGGTCTGATAAAGCAGAAACCTAAAACTAATTTTTGATTCTCACTTGAGGTGTTCAAAATCTGGGTCCTCACAGCTCTTCCACTCTATGGGCTCTCCTTTACAACCCTTGCCTCCATTTCTTGGAGCGGGATTATTACATGAACGAGTCCTTGACTTTTGACCCTGAGAGCAGCTACTCCAGGCAGACCAACAGCTCCAGACTCCTTCAATAACTCCTAAAAAGCAGGACCAATTTGACACATTTAAGACAAAATGAACAGGATTGTTACTTTTAAAGTGCCCCAAGTTCTGGATTTGTGTAAATAACCTTGCATCATGCCTTGTAACAAGATAAATGAATGAAAACATCCTGCAGAGGTTCAAATCTGAAAGTGCACTGTGTAAAGAGTCGACTCAGAAACAAATAAACTGCTGAATCAATGCCTTCGTCGATGCTTTAACGTCGCACGAGAATAAAAACTGTAGCAGGATTCAACTGAATCAATCTGACTGATTGTCCAGATAGTTTGTTATTAAATATACACATTTGCATTTGATTTTATCTGTAGCAAATGAACAAACATTACCGGGTTGTTCTCCGATGACATGGCCATTCTGACAGGCATTACCGCTGGTGCCCGGCCTACACACACAGACACACACACCGTCAGTGAGCACAGCCATGCCGTTGTTCTGACACGGTCTGCAGTGACAAGGGCTCTGCTCCTCCAGGTAGGCCTCCAGTGCTCTCTTGAGGTGGAGTTTCTTGAGTCCAGCACATGGCACCTCTTTGACCAACTCATACAGTGGCCGCAACTACGAATAGGACAGCATATTAAGCCTGCTTCAATTACGTTATACTTCTACGCACATGTTTTTGATGTCTTAATTCTGTCATACCTTCTGTTTTATTACTTTAGGGAACTCCTTCACCGATCCAGCCCATTTGGAATACATCTGTTTGTTACTGTCAGGATTTTCCAAGTCTAGAAGACTAAGGCCAGCTATATAAGCGGGATGTCCTCCAACAATGTGTGTTTTTACTGGCATCTTATGATTTCTGTTCTCTGTGAAGCATTTCAGATGGTATGTCAGGTCATAAAATTCAAATCAGATATTTAAATTACATTAATTGACAAAGAATCAGTCATTCGGACTAACCACTGAAACTCTTAATTGTATTCATCAGTTTTGTACACCTGGTTGTTTTCTTTTTATAGAAGAGCCGTCGCTTCACACGTGTAATGCACTGGTGGAAATCAATATCCGTTTTACCTACATTAAACAAAAAGAAAGAATTACACATACAGTATTTTACACACGGATTTTGTTGATCAGGGAAAAACTAAAAACTAAAATGACAAAACCTGGACTGAAGCATGCACAAAATTATCTAGACCAGAAAAATCCAGCTTGAGGGCTGTATCCTGTATGTATTAAAATATTACATTTAAAAATAAAACATTAAAACAAAAATTTGTATTTAAATCAAATTGGTTTATTGACATATTAAATGTAGAATATTGCATTCCTCATGGTACTCTTGTGAACGTGTGTTGTTTGGTGTGGTAATCACATTGCTGTGTGTCCAGGGTTTAAAAGCTCTCTAATTTCATCAAAAATATCTGAATTTGTGTTCCGAAGATGAATGGAGGTCTAATGGGTTTAGAATGACATGAGGGTGAGAAATTAATGACAGAATTTTTGTGGGAAATGTCCCTTTAAATGAACAGAGAACAAACAGAAGTTAACACATACTCATCTCCATCATATAACCTGCGTCCAGCTCCAGCAGGGTCCGATACTGGCCTCCCAGGGAGCCTTCTTCCATGTAGTGTGTGCCATAACGCTGTATAAGGAATCTATAGGCTGATGGATCATACGTGCTGGGCAGTGCCGACAGATCCTTCCAGAAGTCTTCAGATAGAGAGAGGTATTGAGGAGCATTGTTCTGAAACTGAGCCACCTCTACCTCATTTCTTATTATCAGCAGATGATATGTCTTAAAGACAGAAAGAACCGCATTTTAAATATAATATAATCAAATATTTGTACCCTTTAATATACCGAATCCATTGTTACCTTGTCCTTTTTCAATTCGTTATGAAAGGTTTTATGATCATGGCCTCCTCTAATTATTTTCCTTTGCTCTTCATGCCTCATATATGACCAGGAACTGTCATAGTACTCGTCAGTGAAGTCATTTTCAACACTGACCTGAAAGGAAAAAGTAGAAACTGTTTATATTATACAGTCAAATTATTCAGACACCAGATATATATTTTTTAAAATATGTTTTTATTAGTAGGTGCAAAACACAGTAGTTAATTTATGTAAGATAGCAAAATAATAAAGTGAACTGCGAATACATTATACCTAAAAAAACACATTCTCTTACTAATGTGACCTTTTACACCACTGATTGAACCAAAGTAAGCATTGCTTGGTAACCGGTTGATCTAAATTGGTATTATCTAATTATAAATTTAACAGCTGAATACTTTTTGGTTGATTGTAATCCTTTACATACCGTTCTATCTGATACATTATCAAGATGAATTTGTTCAGACAGAGTTTAACCCTATTTTATTGCCATTGTCTAAATAGCGAATCAATTGTAATAATGTGAGAAATGTTGAAGGTGTCTGAATAAACTTTGGTTTGACTGTAATAGCATATATCTATGATTATAGTAACAAAATGGGTCTAAAATGTAATTTTTACCTGAAAGCTATATCTGAGCAGGCTCTGTGGAAGTCTGTAGAAATCTCTGTGATCTCCGCTGAAGACTTTCTTGCACTGCCCACCAAAGCTAAGAGTGTTAATGACACCAGCTTTCAGCTCACCCGTCAACACATCAAACCTAAAAGATGCCAGATATTACATACTGTATTATACCATTAATAACAATAGGTTATACCGAGTGTAAAAGCCGTATTTTACCCTCTTCCTGTGAGGTCAGAGTTGGGCGGTGTCTTTTGCTCATTACACACTACAGTGCTACTGCCACTACAGCGCTGTTCATCTAAACCGTCTTCACAGTCCTGATCTCCATTGCACACCAGAGATGGATTAATGCACTGACCTATAAATAAACAAGCCAATGAAAACTGTAAACTGACTGTAAACAGCAAATTGAATATCACAGCCAGAAGTGACTTACCAGATGTGCAGCGAAACCTGTTTCCACATCCTGCCTGTAGGGGGCAGCTTTTCTTTGATGAACAGGCCTGTCTCTGGATGGCCTCACCTGTACAAGAGCTGCCTCCAAACTGAGGGAACGTCTCTACGGGACGCATACGAACCTGAGAGAAAACCAGCTATTCATTTGTGGCCATTAGCAATTATAATCTCTAAGCCTGCGTTTATTTACTTACCTGTGATTTGGTACAGCCGTCACATTCTGACCAGTCCTCATACAGTCCCCACCTGCAGTTTACTGGCTGCTCACACCTTGCACAACAAAACGTGTAAGGTCAACAGGCAAAGAATATCCAAAATTACTTATTAACAACCGAAAAATAAAATCTAGGTTGTGTGCAGCACTTACCCAATACAAGGCAGAAATGCAAGAATGAATAAAGAGGCTCTAGCAGCTGGACACATCTGAAAACATCAGAATGTTTAGTTTACTAGTGTAGACTATTTTAACATTTTCATACAAAAACTGTTTATTCCAGTTAGTTAAGGCAATATTTCTAATAATCGATTAGGTTTAAAAGGTGCAGTGTGTACATTTTAGCAGCCTATAGTGGCTGAGATTGTGAATGGCAACCAACAGTTTGTTCCCCCGCTCCCTTTAGAGAGCTACAGTGGCCGATACAGGATTACGTCGTAGTCTGAGACAGCCAAGATAGGCTTTTTTTTTTTACAAAGTAAAATGATGAGTCATATTTAATTATTCAATAAACTGATATGTTATTGCAAATGTTATTGTCACTTGTTCATCATCGTGTGTCAGTGTTGTATTTGCAAGAACAACATAGTAACGAAACGCGCTCTGTTTGTCCTTTAACAGTTACTGTACAAACATGATGCCGACTTGTATGTATGTAAGGGGACCCGTGGTGTATGTAGATATAAATAGCTCATTCTACACTGAACAAAATTGTAAATGCAACCCTTGTGTTTTTGCCTCCATTTTTCAAAAATCTAAAAGACTTTTTCTATGAACACAAAAGGTCTATTTCTCTCAAATATTGTCTGAGACCAGCCACCCGGACAGCTGCTGCATTGGTTTGCGTAACCAAAGAATTTCTGCACAAATCATCAGAAACCATCTCAGGGAAGCTCATCTGCATGCTTGTCGTTTTCATCGGGGTCTCAACCTGATGCAGTTCGTCATCGCAAGCGACTTGAGTGGGCAAATTCTCACATTCAATGGCATCTGTAGCGGTGTTCTCTTCACTGATTAATCCTGGTTTTCACTGAACAGGGCAAATGGCAGACAATGTGTATGGAATCGTGGCTGAGCGGCTTTCTGATGTCAACATTGTGAATCGAAAGGCCCATGGTGGTGGGGTTATGGTATGGATGCATGGATAATGCACGGCCCAATGTTGCAAGAATCTGTACACAATTCCCTCTGAAAACATAGTTACATGTATTATATTGCATTTCTGTCAATAGATCCTTTTAAATTTTACACACACTACACCTTAAAAACCATTCACCATGAAAACTACAACAATAACTTTGAAGATAGTTCCTTACAGTTCTACAGTATAGTTCTACCCTTATACCTCTACACTGCTCAAAAAAATTAAGGTAACACAATGTAACTACAAGTCAATCACACTTCGGTGAAATCAAACTACCCACTTAGGAAGCAACACTGATCGACGATCAATTTCACATGCTGTTGTGCGAATGGAATAGACACCCCCAATAAATGGTTTTGCAGGTGGTGAGCACACACCACTTCTCAGTCCCTATGATGTTTTAGTCACTTTTGAATGCTGGTGGTGCTTTCAATCTAGAGGTAGCATGAGACGGAGTCTACAACCCACACAAGTGGCTCAGGTAGTGCAGCTCGTCCAGGATGGCACATCAATGCGAGCTGTGGCGAGAAGGTTTGCTGTGTCTGTCAGCATAGTGTCCAGAGCATGGAGGTGCTACAAGAAACAGGCCAGTACATCAGGAGACATGGAGGAGGCCGTAGGAGGGCAACAACCCAGCAGCAGGACCGCAACCTCCGCCTTTGTGCAAGGAGGAGCACTGCCAGAGCTCTGCAAAATGACCTCCAGCAGGCCACAAATGTGCATGTGTCGGCTCATGTGCTCGCCAGAGGTAGCCTGACTGCCATTAGGTACCGAGATGAGATCCTCAGACCCCTTGAGAGACCATATGCCGGGGCGGTTGGCCTTGCAAGACAATGCTGGAGTGTGTCAGCAGTTCCTGCAAGACAAAGGCATTGATGCTATGGACTGGTCCGCCTGTTCCCCAGACCTGAATCCAATTGAGCACATCTGGGACATCATGTCTCGCTCCATCCACCAATGCCATGTTGCAGACTGTCAAGAAGTTGGCGGATGCTTTAGTCCAGGTCTGGGAGAAGATCCCTCAGGAGACCATCCTCCACCTCATCAGTAGCATGCCCAGGTGTTGTAGCGGGGTCATACAGGCACATGGAGCCCACACACACTACTGAGCCTTATTTTGACTTGTTTTAAGGACATTACATCAAAGTTGGATTAACCTGTAGTGTTTTTCCACTTCAGTGTTGAGTGTGACTCCAAATCCAGACCTCCATGGGTTAATAAATTCTTTATCGTTTTTATTCTTGGTGTGAGAACGTACCTTCATTTTTAAGGGTTTAAAATGAAGTCTCGTTTAACATTATATGGCTATTTTTGGAAACGAGCTGGCAGCAGAAATCACAGAACAGAACAAAACGTTATCATTTCATATGAAGTAACATTAAACAGTTTAACAGTTGCAAACAAGGTCACTGATATGACAACTAAAAAATTGTTCAGTTGTAGTCTATACGTCAGTTTTGTACGTTAAAAAGCTGAAAATACACATATTGCATTTAGATGCTGAAAATACGTCAGTGTTGTACATTTTAGTGCCTGTAAAAAAGTAAATGTACATTTTACAGAACAAAATTTGACGTAAAATGCATACAAATTGTCATGAGATCCCGTCGGCAATTCATTTTTTACCTTAGCTTTTTGTGTAACCAACTTCTTACCTTGATGCTGTGGATGCTGTAGACTAGACTAGATTATGATGGGCCCTGCTCATATACAGGAGCTCTTGCCGGATTTATTACATCATCCTGCCTCGGACAGGAATTCCCAGCATGACTCAGCTGAAGGACAGTCAGTGCTGGCTTTTTTCCCCTCACACAGACTTTGCCAATTTATATTAATCTCTGGGATTACTGTCACAGTTTCACAATCTGGTCTTTAAATTTGTATATTCCAGTAATTAGTGTATGCATATTATTTTTTGTTTTTGTCATTTGAAAAAAAAATCATGGGGTTCATTAAGTATGGTAGGGGATGGTGAAATAGTGTTTTGTCCCAAGCCCTGTGGAACACATAGACCTCTGTCTTCAGAGAGTTGTGCAATGTTTGTTGTTCTGATCAATGACCAATCACAGAGTGGCACTAGGGTCAAAACTTGTACTGAGCAGAGATCTGCCGAATGGTCTGTTTTTATGTGTAAAACTCGATTTGATCTGCTCACAGCAGTTGTTTTTAAACTTGTTCCTGGGGACCCACTGGTTTGTATATTTTGTCTCCTTAATTTACAAACATTTCAGGTCATCAGCTTGTTAGAAACGAGCTTCATGAACTCAAATAAGTGTGTCAGATAATGGAGACAAGCAAAGTGTGCAGAGCAGTCGGTCCCAAAACTGAAATCCACTGGTTTAAAGTATACTCTGTTGCATCATAAAGTAAGGAAATTAATGCACTGACAAAGCAAAAAAAAATTTAAAACAAACACTACGGCAACATTATTTATTTTAAACTGTGGCAACAATGAATGAATCAGTATCAAGTATAAGTAGCACAGCTTATTTTGTGCTGATTAGCTTGCAAAAAACAACCATTACAACATTTGATTAAAATAAATTTTAGAGTATCAAAATGTTTAACGATATTATTACTAAAAATATTTAATGTTAAATCTGTTCAGATCTGAATTAAAACAATGTAATTTTAGAAACTATATAATCTGACAGTGTCTTAAACTGTAGCTTAAAAGGTGATGTTTTTTCACTCTTGTAGAGTTATTATGTTAAAGTTTCGAGCAAGTTGTAATTACATGGTGAGAAGAGTCATGCGACTTATTAATAATGAATTCTGTGTTTATGAAACCTCCGAGAGGAAAAAAACAAAAAAAAAGAATTGTTAAAATGAAGGCAGGTGAGTCCTCTCTCTTGCTCTGGTCCAGTCTCAGCAGAAGGCCATGAATATAAATCCTCGGTATTACTTCATATCTGCTGCATCGCTCGTAAGTCTTTTGACACCTGAAAAATTTAATTCAAATAAAAATTACAAAAAATAAAATAAAAAAGGACAAAAAAATTTGACATGTGGCCAGGTATGGTTTCCCATACTAGGAATTTGTGCTCTGCGTTTAACCCATCCAAGTACTCAACAAGGTTGAACCCGCAACGTTCTGGTTACAGATCCAAGTCTCTATCTATTAGGCCACGGTTATGACTTAACAAATATATTGCACTTATACACAAAACTTTCCCACAAATATTACATCTAAAGGAAAGTTGTAAAACATAATGATATAGTGACATTGAATAGTGAATTGTTTAGGAGATGCATCATTTTAATTGCATAGAATAATGTTTTTTTTGTGCACAGTCTAGTCTCACCTTAAACTCCGTCCCAGTGCATGCTTTGATGTCATCTGGTGTCAGTCCTTCCCAAATCTCAATGAGAGTTAAACCCTTGTTCTTATCGACATCAAACACCGCCTAGAACAAGTGACAACAAACATCACACTGTCCTTGCAAGGGTGCAAGATATTACGTTTCTCTGCCATAAATTTTACTGACCTTTTCAGTGATTATACGGTCAACACACTGTTTTCCAGTCAGAGGAAGCGTGCACTTCTCTAAGATTTTATGTTTCCCACCCTTTCAATTTTAAAATGTTACATTTTACACAGAGTAATAGGAAATGAAACTTGAAACATAAAACATAATGACTGTAAATATGAATGTCAATATTGTACCTTGGCAGAATGTTCCATAGTGATAACTACTTTTGTGGCATCACTAGACACCAGGTCCATTGCACCACCCATGCCCTTAACCATTTTACCCTGAGAAACACATGAAACATGTCAAACCAGGCAAGTGAAAAGAAAAACATGATGCATGTATATCAGTGATGATACAATAATATAGAGCATGAAACTCATACTGGAATCATCCAGTTGGCCAGATCTCCATACTTAGAAACTTGCATTGCTCCCAGCATGGTCAGGTCAACGTGACCTCTAAAAAAAAGATAATAAAAGGTGAAGAAGTTGAAGTGAAGATAAATAAGGTGAATAACATCAAAAATGTTACATACAATGTACACCAAAATCTCCACATTTCTCACAATAAAAATTCTATTTCATGTGCAGTTGGATCTATCTTAGTTTAATCATACATGTCTGAAGTACTCACCCTCTGATCATGGCAAAGGATTCATCGCTGGAGAAATAGGCAGCTCCTGGATAAACTGTTACCGTCTCCTTACCTGAACACACACACACAAAAGGTCAAGATCTCAGCTGTAAAGAAGGTTAGAATTATTGAATATTATTTAATGCTATGTTGTGTGCTGTGCATAAATTATGTGTATAATGTGAATGTGCATACTGTGCATAGCAAGCGTATTTGAATTCTGTACACCTTTCATGTTGTATCACATGGCTGCAATGTTGAAGATCTTAACTCACTGCTACACTTGTGTATGTGTCGAGTAGTAACAATTAATTTAACAGAGAATATAATATGTAATAGAGTGATAAATATATCTGCACCAGCATTGATTAAATCAGGATCCACTTCACTCTCTGTTGGATAGGGACCCTAAAAATATATTAAAACAGGGGATTGGAAATTGAAAAATGGAAATGAAAATGAAATTACTTAGGTTTGATAATAACGGAAACTCACCAGTCCTAAAATTCCATTCTCACTCTGTAAGTGGACGGTGATTTCAGGGCTTATATAATTGCTGGCCAGCATAGGGATACCAATGCCAAGATTTGCTGGGAAGGTTGTCAAGGAATGTGGGAACAGGATTGCTAGAAACTTGTACTTTTCAATATCTATCAGTGTTGATGGTGATATCTGTGGTCAGCCTACTGAAGGATACCATACATCCCATCCTGAAACTCCAGTGCGGCTCGACGGATGATTCTCTCTCGGGTAATGTCTGAGTCCTGGGTGACTTTAGGTTTCTCTTCTTTGCTAGACTGAACCAGCCTTTTCTATAAACAAAAGAAGTCCTGAACATGATCTACACAGTCTTAGAAAGTTAAATACATACAAAATAACCAATATGGTGAGAATAATGAAATAAACTGCTCTAAATCTGAAGTTTAGACAAGTTTAATTGTCTTTCTCACCTCAATTCGTTTTTCATAGCTGGCTCCTTTCACTACCCGGTCTACATATATGGAAGGGATGTGAATGTCCTCAGGACTAAAACTTCCAATATCAACAATCTCCTCAACCTGTTCACCAAAGTAAGTCATTTTGTGGGACCCCAAACACTACATTTTAAAATGTCGAAACCACAAAAGCCCATCACAAATTAAAAGGTCACAAACCTCCACTATTGTTACTTTGGCTGCTTTACACATAGGCTGGTTGAAATTACGCGTTGTTTTCCTATTTTTAAAAAAAAAGATTATGGTCAGCAATTAAATAAAACGTCTAGTAATTACTAGTGGTGTCAAAATTAGCGCGTTAACGCATGCTATTAATATTTAAAGATAATGCGTTAATAATATTAAACGCAATTAACGCATGGGCGTGGCTAGGATTGGTCACCCCACTCACAACTGCTGCTTGTGGCACTTTATCTCTGGACAAGTGCATTTATTCAGTCGCAGAACGTCTTAACTACCACATCAAATGGGAGACATTTCAGCCTCGTGTCCTCACTTCGGCCACAGGCAAGCGGTACTGTGCTTGCAGCGTGCACTCTTCAAATACACAAAGACACCAGAGCACGCTGTAGGCTGTATCTTTTCATTTCAAAGCGCGGAATAGGCTACGTGCATGCGACGTCGTGGTCAGTTAAGTCATGAAGCTTCCAAAAAGACGATTAAAGCGCTTTGAAACTGTGCGAGCATGTAATATATTTAAGAACATGTCTTTGAAATGTTCTGGAGCAGCCCAGCGCTGTCTCACTCATCTAACACGTCTGACCTGAAGTGGGTCAGAAAAGTGCTGAGAGTAAATAAGATTTGTGTCAAAATTGCGTCACGTTCAGCACCGGCAGCTCTTAAAGAAATCATAGCCAAAATAACCTATAATAACCAGCTGCTGTGATGTCTATTAATCAAAGGACAAGGAAAAAGGCGATAGCTTGATGGATTCATCTATATTCAATTTAGAATGTGTCTGATAACTTTTCAATTTCTGTATATTTCTGCTAAAGTGCACAAGTAAATATGACATTTATTATAATGGGTTATTGTGAAGATTGTTTTAAGTTCACTTAAATTATAAGTTATTTTTCTTAAGTCTAAACGTTAAAATTGATAGCTTTAGATTACAGTATACTGTAATGTTGAAGACTATAGTCAATGGTTACATTTTTTTGGGAGGGGGGACAATTTTATAAAGAAATCAGTATTGGTATTATGGTTTTATGTGAAGATTGTTTGGTTTAATGGTTTTATGAGATATCTTTGTAATGTTGATTGGCTATTCAATGATTAAATAGCTACTAGGGGAAAAACAATTCCAGAGACGGAGTAATGCTGGCCTTCAGTCACAAAAAAGATGCTATTATTCAAATATTAAAAAATGTACTGTCTTTATGTTGTTTGTACATAAATTTAATGTTTGAATGTGAAATTATTGCAATATAAAAGTACATTTTAAAACGTTACTGTAAGTCAGAATTATTCACCATTAATTTCAGAAAATATGCGATTAATTAGTAAAAAAATATTTAAATCGATTGACAGCACTAGTAGTTACATGAATACTGACATTCTTGAAGCAAAGAATCGTAGATCGCTACACAGATAAAGCCTGACATCTAGTGGACAATTTAAAGTAAGTAGGATCTTGATTGAAAAATAAAACAATTTAAAAGGCCAATGGTGTTTTAATACATGAACCTCTTGACCTGAAAATAAGATTCCCTGCTTTGTCACATTTCCAGGCCTTTATCAAAGCAAAGTCGCCCCTGATGGCCTTTTCCATGACATAATGTCTGCCATTAAACTCTTTAACCTGAAACAATCAAAAGACAAGAGCTTAGATATATGTATGTAATTTTTCAAGTTTTGACAGTGGTATGCCTCACTATACCTCTCTGCTTTGACTTGCAATAGCAACGCTGCCATCTTTGTTGTATTTTATGGGTGATCCACCCTCCTGGATCAGAGTGCCAAATCCAGTGGGAGTAAAAAATGCTGGGATGCCTGCACCGCCAGCCCGTATCCTCTCTGCTAGTGTGCCCTGTGATAGAATCCATTCAGTCAAACAGTATTTTTTACAACCCATGGTTGTAACTTTTAACATGATGTACTTCTGAGTGAAAAATATATTCAGTGTTGAATTTTGAAGATTGTTTGTTACACACAACAAATCTGAATGCATGTATGCTAAAGCAGTACCTAAACAGCGATTTCATGAACACACCACTTTAAAGAAAAAAAGGCACATTCTCAAGCTCCCCTTAGGTAAAACAGTTGAGTAGCTCAGCATAGATCATTGAATCTGATTAGACCAGTAGCATCTGGCTCAAAAATGACCAGAGTTTTAATATTTTTTCTATTTAAAACTTGACTCTTCTATTAAGACTGACGTAAAATTAAAAGTTGAGATTTTCTAGGCTAATATAACTAGGCAGGGACGGATTACGGACCGGGCCAGTGGGGCCGCTGCCCAGGGGCCCTTGGGGTGCAGGGGGCCCGTGAATGACCTGCCAGGGGGCCCACACGTATTGTGAATGTTGTTGTGCGAACATTCTCTGAGGGTTTTTTCAAGGGGCCGACACAAACGTTGTGCGATCGTTGTCTGAAGGTTTATCCCAGGGGCCCACAAAAACCCCTAATTCGTCCCTGTAACTAGGAACTATTTTTTAAAAAGGAACAATATTGAAACTCTTTGGTCATTTTTGAACGTGATGCTACTGGTCTAATCAGATTCAATGAGCTATGCTAAGCTACAGCTAAAATTGCTTCCGCCAGACCCGGAGATCAGCTGAATGGATTCAAAAACTGTAATTCTCAATTGTTTAACTAGAGGAGTTGGAAAATGAGCCTACTTTGAAACAAAGTGGCGTGTTCCTTTAAAGTCAAGCAGAAGAAAAAAAAAAACAGTCAAATTAGACATAGAGCATGCAAACTACAACGATCTACCTGAGGAGTAAGCTCTAATTCCAGCTCGCCTGATAGATATTGTCTCTCAAACTCCGCGTTTTCCCCAACGTACGAGGATATCATCCGTTTTATCTGTTTGGTTTTCAGAAGCATTCCCAGGCCAAAGTTATCAACCCTGTCATCAGAAACAATTTTGCAGTTAGTTAGTCACACAAGAACTCACATTATACTCTGGTCTTCCTTCAAACCTTGATTGTTGAGGGCCCTTTCCCTTTTTTCTTCTTTCCTGCCCCTTGACCCCCATCAGACTATTTCCCAGTATTTTGGGGTCTTTAAGAGTACATGACAGGAACCCGTTGTAAACATCCCAGTGAGTTCGTTTGGGAATTCTCTGGAAACACTGTGTCCCTTCACTTACTTTACGTACATGTTAATTAGAAATCTATCTTACCCAGCATTGTTGCTCACGGCTGTGATTTCTTTTACTCCTGTTTTCAACAGGCCACTGATTAAATTCTCCGGGATCCCACACAAACCAAAGCCTGAGACAGAAAGGGGGAAATTAGGCACACACACAGGGATACCGCTTGGGGACACATTATGTTCTACAGCAAAGGATATCAGTGCAGGAAATACCACTTAGCTGTATGAATAACTTATCAGATAGGACTGCATCCTAGCTGTGCAGAACTACATGTATAGAGGCCACATTCAGTGAGGCACATGTTTTGATAAGTTCCTCCTTATACCTCCAACAAGAAGCATGGAGCCATTAGGAATGTCTCTGAGAGCCTCTGTGGGGTCCGAATAAAAACACGCGCTCCATGACTGGGAGGTTGAGAAATGAGAGCTGTTGAATTCCTGTGGAGTAATATGACAGGGAGAGCATGGCATACTTTTAGACACAATTAAAGTGAAAATGCTTGTTCCCAGCTAACCAAGAACATTCTCAAAACTAAGGTTCCAGAATATTAAATTATTATATTTAATTAATATTAAATTAATATTAATATATTTTTTATGTTATTCAGTTATTCAGAGTCAGTGATTTCAAAACATTTGCACCAAAATCTCTTACATAAGTTATTTTATTTCTGAAATGTTTTAGTTGGACCTTCATCTGAATGTTTATTTTTTTAATGTTACATTTTTTCCCCCAAACATGTTTTCAAAACTATCAAATGATATGTTTTACATACTAATACTAATAAATTACAAATTTCAGAGTATTAAAAAGGTTCAGAAATAACATTTTCAAAACATAACTGGAACGCTTGCAAGACATTTTTCTAACATATATATTATACAAATTTTTGTCTTCTTTCATAAAAGAATCTTTACAAACAACAAAGTATTTGCAAGTTACAAGTGAATTACAAAATACCACACATATTTATTTCAATGTTTTGGCGCTTTTAAAAAGAACTGCATTTATAAAAGGAAGAAAATCAATGTGTATTGTGATTGCTTTAATTGTAAATGAAACGTGCAGAATGCCAAGATTCATGCGTCACAACAACCTGACAGTGCAATGTGCACACGTGGACTGATATTCTGAGCAAACATCATTGCTATTCAAACAGTAAATCAATTCCACAAGATTTGCTCATTTTAAAGCTTTTTTTACATTATTTAAAAATCTGTTCCTTTGTATGTGGAAAGTATGTAACTTTACAAAGCTATTTGTTCGAATGATTGATTTGTATCTGTGATAACTGATTTGAGAACAAAAAATCTTTAGAAACAAAGATTAATCAAGGATTGTCGTATTTATTTTAGTCCATTAAAGCATTACATTAATACTCATAAACATCAGTGAATTCAAATGATGTGTCTGAAACCTAAAATAATGCAATTATATTAACAATGTTTTACTTAATGGACCCTGAATGTAACTGTTACTTACCTTACCATGATGATAAATGCATCCCTGTTGTGTTAATGATATTAGTCTGCCTCTGAAAAGAGCATCTGACCTAGATAGAAATCTCTGAAAAGACATTTTCAAAACAACTTAAACTTTTTACAGGAAAGTAATCACTCTCTACCACAGAACCTGGATCAATCCTGCACTGTTTTAAAATAGGGCAAAGGGCGGGTTTTCAGGGGGTTCAAGGGAAATTTAAAGAGTACTTTTGTACTGTGTCATTATAGATCAATTCCTCCCCCCTCACCCCCCTCCATACTGGCAATACACCCATAGAAGTTAAATAAATTATACAAAATCATGAAGAAAAAAGATACGTATTACAGATATTGTTATTGAAGGTGGAAAAGTATTGCAAATGATTTAGATATGCAATTAAGAATTGGTCAACTAATTTATGTAATATCGATGTGACTTGTTGTACAAATGTTTACTATGCAAAGACAAAGTATGACAGGTTTTTTTCCTCCCATAATGTAAGGGCTTTGAATGTTGGGGATGGGGATGTTCTGTAAAAGTATAAAAATCATAAATAAAAAGTTACAAAATAAAGCAACTGAATCAACAACCCTCTAAACCCTCAGTGTCCATGAGGTGAGTATCCAGCGTGAGGACGAGGGGAGAAGTTACAAGAGCTACAAAAGCACACTTAATCAATTTTTACATGCCATACAAAACTATATAAGACCAGGGTTAAAGGCCATTCTTTTCTCAGAAGTCTGACAGCTGTTGAGAAATTTCCAGAATCCCACCACAGTCCAGACTGGAACGGACACTGGACACCACAGACACATGCTTGAGTTAATTACATAAAATAACCTGAGTGTTTTTCATCCTGAGGTTTATGAGAGTTTAGAGTGGATCATGAAATTTTCCTCTAAATGTATATAATTACTCGAAAATAAGCCAGAATGAGATTTATAATACCTTCTAAATGTTTACTTCGCGTCTCATTAGGCTGAATACATGAACATAAATAGGCTATGACTCATATACATTCATGTTTATGTATTTAGTCTGATGTTTGGTGTGCAATGTGAGCCTTGGGTACATGATTTTCTAGGCTATTTGGTTTCAGACACCAAACTGAAAACCTTACAATATTCTTTAGCAATTTTGTTTTCCACACTAAAATGCCAATGTCAATATTTTTGTATTAGCTGCTGGACATACAAACAAACACAAAGATCATATTTATTTAAACTATATTTTATAAATTTCTGATAGAAATTTAAATGTGGGTACAGTTTCTGTAGGGTCATTTTTCTAACATTTAAATGTTAAAACGTTGCTAACAGACCTGTGATCATTTAAAAAAATAAAATAGCATCTTATTTTCATGGCCATTGTATAGGAATGGCCAAAAGTGTTTTTGTAGACAAAATGACTTTCACTGTAGTAAAAAGTATAACAACTAATATAAAATAATCTGCAAGGATCTAACTTGTGTCTTCCCCACTTTGTCCCACGACCTTCTGTTAAACGTTTCTTGTTGAGTCTGAACGGTAATGTTGTACTGCAAGACCCCTCAAACACGTGCCCCACTCCAGTCACGTGTACCTATTCAGCTCTGCATTGTTTATCATATGTAAGCGCCTATATGGAGTGCAAAGCACCACAAAATCATAGCCATTAATGAGACTGATTCAATGGCTTTTTGAAAACCCAATTGCACAGCTCTGAATCTGAAAATGACTTTAAATATCCGCAGCTTTAGAGGGAGAACGAATTAATCTCAGCTCTAACCGCAAAGCTCGATTGCTATGTTCCGCTATATTCTTCTACTAATTTCAGATCAGCACGCAGGCGAACAGTGGTGTACCGACATACATAACACGCATGCCATTTTTCCTAAAGGCTAGTTGTGGGAAAACACTATGACGCTTGTTAGGGCGGAGTCCCGTGTAGGGTACATTTATTTTTTCGCGTGCGAAACTCTGCATGCAGTAAACCGATTAAGAGTGTCTTGCTGTATAAGGTTTAGTTATAAGCTCCCTACGCAGGGTGCTTCAAGGAAAAGTGGCGCCTTTCTTCGAATGTGCCCTAGAAAGAAAAAAAAAACTAGTGCGGATGCTGGAGCCAGTCAGATATCAAGCGGGTAAACTGAGGTCCTGTCACAACCACGTTTTAGACATATCCGTAGAAGAGAAAAGAGATGATGCCTTTTCCTTAAACGTTGACATAAGATATAAATTTAACCAAAGTGTGCGAGTATCATACGAAGACGTGAAGCTTCCCTGAGGAATACCTTCATAGAAGTTAAGGATTTACAACTCTTGAGTCGAAATCTCGGAAAAGGTGAGTTCAGTGTAACGTTAAGTTACTCAGACAAACGTGGGATTCATTCTGAGCACCGGTTGCATTTTATTGGAAGCCAAAAAGCATGCAAATAAAAACATATAATGTAAACTTTTTCATTTTAATAATGCATGCATATTGTAATGCACATCCTGTATTTCCGTTAGGAATAACACTTATTTGTTTACTTTTATCGGTGCTTATGCGTGCATTGTAGGTTCATCATGTCACTGCTGAAAGATTTTCGCGTCACATTGTGGCCAGATGTGGATAATTAGTCTATGTTCAATATGTTTTGGTTAAATATTGCAAGAGTAACTAAATATCAGCATGCATGGCCTCTTCGGCATCGTGTGATATTGCTTTTATACAGTTCTATTGAAAAAAAAATGCTTCTTATTGAGTATCGTTGATTTAATGTATTCTGCCCAGTTTGTATATATTTCTTATGTGGGAAAAACTGTTTCAAAAGAAACCAAGCTTTCAGAGTCAGCCAGCAACACGTGAACTAAAAGCAGGACTGGAATCCTTGTATGAGTGGAGTGGAGGGACAGAGAGCTCCACTGCCCCATTTTGAGGGACTCATCCATACACCCCAATCTCTTCGAAGGGTTTACCCTCCAAAGTGAGATATACAAAGGGTACATCTTCTGCATCATCTTTCCAATTCAGGAGGCTCTATCACACAATTAAATCTGCACCAAAAATCGTGGGAGTGTCCTTTAAAGATGCCAGTTTTGAACAACGGTTCTTCAGTATGATTGCTCTTACTTTAAAATGCCCTTTTGGAGATAGCGTTATTATTTTCGGAACACAACGTTCCTCTGCCTTTCGGACAAACCTTCAGCTCCATTACGGAATTTCCAATTCACTTACTCCAAGAACACTGACAGAAATCCTGATATAAGCAACAAAGTTTCAACAAACCTGCTACTTGCTGGAGACACAATTAGACATGAGGTTACTTGCGTGAATAAAATACAATATGTTAACTCGCTTGTTCCTCGCTCTACACCAGCGCGGCTACAAATGGAGAAAAGTCCCAGTGGACAGAATGTTTAGTGCCATTTATTTGACGCGTACTGCTGAAATACTTGTACACAATTTACAATGGCTGTGGGGATTGTTTTGTTTTTTCTTTGATAGACAGTACCTTGTGGTATTGTGGTGTGTAGTAGAACTGTCAATTTAAATAATATAGGTTCACAGACTCCTTTCAGGAAGCTCCATATCAAACACACAGCACTTCTGTTATCAACTTCCTAATTATGTGCTTTGACATTGCAGAACAGGCTGTACCTATTTTATCAAGGACCAAGCCCTTCACCCTCAGTGAGAGTGTGTTATCTCTGTACTGCTGCACTGGGTGTGAAGGCCATTTAAATCTAATAGAGAAGCGTTGTGATCCGCATGCAGCTGAAGTGCAGAGTCAATAGATGGATTTCTGAGAAGATGTGTCCTGAGAAGATGTTTTCCAGAAGCAGATTGGAGCGAAGCCATGTTGCAGTGAGGATATATTTCACAATAACTGGCTAGAGCCTTTGGCTTAAAATGGATGTCAGAGGACTGTGTTTACTGTGATTTCGTAATCCTGTCAGTACCATGGACTGATTGCTTTCTACGATGAAATAAATGAATTTATTTCCTTGTTTATTCAGATAGAAAGGAAAGGGCCTATTGGAGATTGAACTATTCTGCTATTGACTATTTGCTAGTGGTTTAGTTTTTCACCGTGCTGTTTGTTAACTCATTTCATAATGGGCCTTATCTTGGTTTTCACAGGGATTATATCATGGAAACCATCCTGCTCTTCTATATCTTGTTGACCTGTGCTGTAGCAACACAAAGTGTGCCACCTACAAAACAAGGTTTGCTGTTTTTTTAAATATATATATATATATAAATATATGAATACAATCATGTTTTGCCCTAACCCAACATATTTTTACAAGCCTTTTGTACAACAGTTTCGACAAACATCAAGAAAACAGGATGTTTTTTTTTTTTCAGGAACCCACCCTCTCTTATTGGGTGGTTGGGGGGAGGAAGGGGGGCTATTGTGAAACACTAAGGTAGCTCCTTAGCTTCATGCAAATATCTAGAGAGTACATAAGAAATAAAATATACCCATAAGTAAAACACATTTTTAATGACAACTCCAAATGCAGGGTACTTAATCTATAGTTAAAACAATGAAAAAATTAATCAAAAGCCCACAGATAAAATATCAGATAGCTAAAATCTAGAACCAAGATTTTTCCTGGCTTTTAAGGTGGAATTAATCAACTGTACTGCACATATTGTATTTCAGCTTTTACTGCCATACTCCCATTCTTTACCATTCCTAAATGCTTTCATTTTAAAGTAAGTACTGTCTTTTGAACGGTTCTGTCCATTATGAGCTCAATCAGATGTGATGATTTCAATAAAAGGAGATGCAGTAAGTGGGAGGTAGGGCGTGCGTTCTGCTATATGAAATGAATGGCTACCTTCATGACATTACACTGAAAGTGCTATTTGAGCTATACGTTAGTTTCTATGGGAACAGAAATGACAGCTCTGATTCATTCCCATCCTTTACCAGGCAGATTATTAATTAAATAAATAAATAGATGCATATATATTTAGCTACATGGCTACATAAAAATGTAAATTTTCAAGGTAATTTGTCGTTTTAAATATTAAAAAGTGGTTAAACTCACAAATACGAGACTACTTGTTTGCAAATGAAGTAGGTCATTTTGTTATGTAACTGAATACTAACACTGATACATCAGTAACCCCAAACAGACACAAACCAAGCTAGTATATGTTGGCTCTTAATGATCACTCCTCTGTATTTCCTGTAAAAAAAAAGAAAGGGAGCTGCACAATAAGATTTGATAACCAGACCATACAGAATATGTGATGGCCATTAAATAAAACATTAATAGTTTTTTACTTTTATACATTTATATTTAGCTTTTAGTTCAAATCATCAATTAAAGTTTTAGCAGTATTGCTGCCTAAATGCTGTCAGCTCGGAGAGATCCTTTCAGAGAGCTTGCAGGCAGTAACGCTGCACTGCCACTCGAATGCTTCTACATGCGAAAAATGCCAGCACACATTTCCAGGAAAACACAGCTGACAGTTATAGCCCGACTGGGATTTATGTTACATCCTGTTAGTCCAAAGCTGGTTTAAACTGAAGGACATTCACTGAGCATTTACTCCTTTTCAGAATATTATTCTAGCTGTAAAACATTTGATCATTCTCAGCTATGCTTGAATAACAATTTCAACCTTATTCCTTACCATTGATACATTTTTCATAAAATATAAAGCTGTAGAATATAAAATTAAATTATTGATGTTGCGTGGATATGTCTTTTGAAGTATATCTCTTGGTTTAAATGCAGCAGATGCATTGACGTGTTATTATACAGTCTTCGATGACATTCCTGATATTTTGTTCTGGTTCATTAGACTTCTTGGAAGCATGCCTTAAAGCAAGTATGTTCAATTCCAGCAAGTGTTTAAATATTTTCTTCACCTCTTTTGCAGGTCAGACTTCAACAAAGCCTCACCTGACTGGCTGCTTTTCTCGAGAGCTGATCACTTTCCATTGTCAGTGGGAGACTGGATCCCTCCAGAACCACACGGATCTCGAGAATCCGAGACTTTTCTACATATTAGAAAAGTAATTAATAACACATAACACCATAGAATAAAATGCATTATTGATACATAAAAATGCACAATCGTAAGTATTATTTGTCAACAAAATTCTTTTCCACCTGCAAGTAAACCCTACTTAACGATCACTAATTTCCCACATGTCTGCAGGGATTCTAAGAAATGGATGGAATGTCCAAGTTACAGTTCTATAAGGAAAAATGAATGCTACTTTGATTCCAGTAACACCATTATATGGTTCCCTTATGTGGTCCAGCTGCGTTCACACTCTCTTGATGTTGTTTATGATGAAATGTCCTTCAGCGTGGAGGACATTGGTAAGCCATGTTGAAACACAAACCCTGACACTTTGCCTTTTCTTTTCTGGCATGCTTTCGAGTATGCAGTCCCTTGTAGCAAATTTAAAGCTATTTATAAAATATTTTCACGGATTTTTAAATATTTCAGAATACAGTGGGGCAAAAAAGTATTTAGTCAGTCACCAATTGTGCAAGCTCTCCCGCTTAAAAAGATAAGAGAGGCCTGTAATTTTCATCATAGGTATACCTCAACTATAAGAGACAAAATGAGAAAGAAAATCACATTGTAGGATTTTTAAAGAATTTATTTGCAAATTATGGTTGAAAATAAGTATTTGGTCAATAACAAAATTTAATCTCAATACTTTGTTATATACCCTTTGTTGGCAATGACAGAGGTCAAACGTTTACAGTAAGTCTTCACAAGGTGTTCACACACTGTTGCTGGTTTTTTGGCCCATTCCTCTATGCAGATCACCTCTAGAGCAGTAATGGTTTGGGGCTGTCGCTGGGAAACAGGGCCTTTTAACTCCCTTCAAAGATTTTCTATGGGGTTTAGATCTGGAGACTGGCTAGGCCACTCCAGGACCTTGAAATGCTTCTTACGAAGCCAATCCTTCGTTGCCCAGGCGGTGTGTTTGGGATCATTGTCATGCTGAAAGACCCAGCCACGCTTGATCTTCAATGCCCTTGCTGATGGAAGGAGGTTTTCTCTCAGAATCTCACCATACATGGCTCCATTCTTTATTTTGATTACACGGATCAGTCGTCCTGGTTACTTTGCAGAAAAACAGCCCCAAAGCATGATGTGTCATCCAAATGCTTTCTAGCAAACCTCAGATGGGCCTGGACATGTACTGGCTTAAGCAGGGGGACACGTCTGGCACTGCAGGATTTGAGTCCCTGGCGGGGCAGTGTGCTACTGATGGTAGACTTTAGTACTTTGGTCCCAGCTCTATGCAGGTTATTCACTAGATCCCCCATGTGGTTCTGGGATTTTAGTTCACAGTTCTTGTGATCATTTTGACCCCACAGGGCCATTTTGTTTCTCATAGTTGAGGTATACCTATGATGAAAATTATAGGCCTCTCTCGTCTTTTTTATACTTTACAAACTGCATGTGCTATTGCCCTATACTGACCCTACACCTAAACCTACCACTTACAGGAAACTGAGCATTTTTAGATTTTCATTCATTTTTGAATTATAGGGATGATCAAAATGTCCTTTATATTATAATACCTTTGTCATACCCATGTCATTATACAAATTTGTGTCCTCATAAACCACATAAACATGCACACATACATACATAGTGCTGTATACTGTAGAACGATGCCTTCTTAAATACTAAGCATTCCCACTCTCCTTTCAGATAACTAAATCACTTTTTTCCATAGCATTAGTGTGCAGAATAGTTTTAAGCATGTATTCATTAGTGTTCATTTTTTTCCCTTAGTATTTCCAGACCCGCCGGTAAGACTGAACTGGACTCTTTTGAGCATGGGCTCAGCTGGTTTAATCTATGATGTGGTTGTGAGTTGGGATCCACCCCCATCTGCTGCAGAGAATGTTAAGACAGGATGGATTTTGCTGGTATACGAGACACAGTACAGAGAAAAGGGTTCAGACCAGTGGAACTCAGTAAGTCTCATGCAACGTTGTGCAATCAGCACCAGCCGGTTTCTAATAAAGCTCCTAATGAGAAACAGTCTTGAAGTCAAATGTTTCTCTGAAGCTTTATTAAAAATGATTTCTAAGAACACTTATGAGTCATTACATTTGATTCACCATGGTGAAGATTATGACCTGGATTTGCAGCCATAATTAGACCATGTTTGGAGCTCATTATTTTCAAGGTTGGAGCGTTATTATGTACCTTATCCTTGTTTGTCTCTCTACAGCTGGATAACGGCAAAGACACGCAGGCATACATCTATGCTCTGTGCAGCAACACTGAATACGAAGTCAGAGTCCGGTCAAAAATGAGAGGCTACAACTTTGGTGTCTTCAGTGACTCCATCTTTATACTCGTTTCAAATAAAGGTCTGATTTAAGATCTACCTGTCTGTAGATTTTGTTGGGAACTTAATTTTTCAATGATGTTTTGAATGTCCTGTTTCCATTTCAGAATCAAGAATTCCTATTACATCTGTGCTGGTCTTTGCTGCTGTTGGGATTGCGATTATTCTGATGATGGTTGTAGTTTCACGTCAACAAAAGTAAGTACCTGCTCTGTTATATAACAGCATTATTTGTCAGCATTGTGTATGAATACAATGATTTCTTGACCTCAGTAGTTTCCTTTCCCTTTGTACCTGTAAAGGTGCTGTATGTACGTTTTTGCCTCTACCAAAGCATATAAATACCATAATATGTTTGCAGATTTTTAAAAAAATATACTTGTTTATTTGAAAAACAATGTTACATTAATTTATTCTCTTTTGAAAATGTGCGTTCAGAGTCAGAATGTCTGTCTCTGTTTTGCTCTGTGTAACCCATCCACTGCCAGTTTGCCCAATTGTATTACGGCACCCCGGGTTGCCAGTTGGCGGAAAACACAGCACATTTAATTTCAGTCATGGAACCCGGCAAACAAAACGGGTCAATTCCTGTTGGTGTTGTTAGCAACCTGCAAGTCTGAGGAGGAGGAGGGGCAGGACAAAAAAAAGCCTCCAATATTTTACATTTTGACTGCAATACCTATTCAACCACTAAATCAATCCTACATGCAGAACCTTTAATGTTCTACCTCGTTGCATGATATATTAGTGCTGTCCAATGATTAAAATTAAATAATTTTCACCGTTTTTCAACCCACAATGAAAATTTTGTCACTTACCCCCATGCGGTTCCAAACCCGTAGAAGTTTTGTTTGTCTTTGGAACACAATTTAGGATATTTTGGGACGCTTGCGACTGTCCCATTGACTGCCAAGTAACACTGTCCAGGCCCAGAAAAATATCTCAGCTGACACAGAACGGCATACTCTATTTACGTCCAGCTGATACTTTCCAAAATGGCACTACAGTGATGCGCATGAGACACAGAGGAGATGAATTGTTGAAAAAATCATTTTTGTTTTCTTTTAACACAAAAAGTAATCTTGAGGCTTGATAATGCTACGGTTGAACCAGTGATGGCAGATGGAGCATTCTGAGGATGACTTTTATACTTTTCTGGACCATGGCAATTTTAATTTACTTGGCAGTCAACTGGAGTCACAAGTCTCCTGGTTTTCATCCAAAATATCTTATACTGTATACTTAAAATTTTGTGTTCCAAAGATGAACAAAGCTTTTACAGGTTTAGAATAACATGGAGGTAGATGATAAATTTTTTTTTATTTTTATTTTGGGGTGGAGTGGTTTAATCATGATTATTGTCATCCAAAACAAAAGTTTTTGTTTACATGATAAATGTGTACTGTTTATATTTTATATATATATATATATATATAATATATACTCACACATCAAACATACATATTTGTGTTATATTTTTGACACCGTAAACAAAAACATTTATTTTTGATGTGATTTTAACAGCACTAGTTATAACTTAAACTTCATTGTGGCTTGTTGTAGGTTAATGGTGATTTTCCTGCCGCCAGTCCCTGGACCAAAAATAAAAGGAATTGACCCTGTGCTTTTACAGGTATTTGACTTCACATCAATTTTTTGTAGAACTTTGAGTGTGTTTTCCTACAAATTAAAGTTTTTATATTTGGTTTGTTTCTTAACAGAAGGGTCAGCTGACTGAATTCACGTCAATCTTAGGCACCCACCCTGGCTTGCGGCCAGAACTATACAGCAACGATCAATGGGTAGAGTTCATAGAGGTTGACATCGACGAGCCGCACGAGAGCCAGGAGGAGCTCCTTATTGCCGATTCTCCAATCTCTGACTCTCCTCAAATGTCCAGTAGTTTCAGGGATGATGACTCGGGTCGGGCTAGCTGCTGTGATCCGGATTTATCAGATCACGATCAAACGGATCTACATCACGCTTCAACCAGCAGCCATGATGGTTTCCACTCATTGTCACATGCACAGTCTGGGTCACCGCAAACAGCAGCTTTCCCTCCACAAGATGCTTCTTGGTCAAACAGTCTTTACTCACAGGTTAGGGACATCACTCATCATGGTGAAGTTGTACTTTCTCCTGAAGAGCAAGAAACAATGGCCCTGAAGGATAAAAACCACAATAAAGGGAAAGAAATCCAACAGTTGGTGGTGATCCCTGACGGAAGAGGCTACACCTCTGAGTTTGTTGCCAGCACAATAAGCGCCCACCACAATAAACCAAACCCATCGACAGATCAATTACAGAGTCAAGAACAACACAGTGCATTCAGAGACCTTCAAAACCTGAGCGCTGAGACAGTTACGTCCCCTCAGTCCACTGCATTTCCCATCCTTGCAAAGCCTACCAGTCCAGAGTACACCATGGTAGATGGCGTGGACTGGAAAAACAGTCTCCTCCTGAAACCAAATACACCAGCCACCCAACAGAAGGCAGCAGTGAAGACTTTGCCCACTACTGAAGGGTACTTGACTCCTGACCTACTCAACAACATTACACCTTAAATAAAAGTGGAGTACGCTTGCTTCTTGTGAGATATCTGACAAGGTTATCCAACACCAAACAAGATGTGTGATCCATGAGAAGGAAATTTTGAAACAAAGTTGTCAAGCGTTCTCCAGTGGAATGCATGTCATGAAACAGATCTATTAGCAAACTAATAAATGGCTGTATTAGGCCTGGAGCTTTTCCTGTATTCTCCTAATTTGGAGGGTTTACAGCTTCAGGGTTTAGTTTGAGCAGATATGAAGCAGGATATTAACCGGCTGTTTACCGTCATAAAAAGATAACAACTGATATTTTATGCTCTCATATAACGGCTAAATTTCTATACTACAGCTCCAGGTTTTTTGGGCTTAAGTATTGTTTTCAGCGAACTAACTACGTGTCTGTGTCAGCTGTTAAGTGCCTACTTTAGAATGTATTTCAACTTCAGTGTTAAAAATAGTTTAAGTGAAACTATAGTTTGTGAACTGTTACTTGTCTTCAGTGCCAATTGACCAGGTCAATTTTTACAAGCTTTGTTTTAGTTTTTTTTTTTTTTCCACCTGCAGGGTTGTCTACATTACAAAGCATTAGCCTTGGTTCAGTATTGTTTATCTGTGCATGATGAATGTTCTTAAGCTATAATGTGACTAATGTGTACAGCAAATACGAGGTATCTCTGAATAAATGGCAGCAATGAACTCTGTCATGGTCACTGGTTTTGCACTCTGTCACCTGCCACTCCCGTTATAATACCACCAGGGGTCACGTGATTGATATTTCGAAGAAATGATCAGCAAGGACTTTCCAACTAACTACTGGTTTCCCACGTGCGCCTATCCAGAGTTGGTAACTTTGAAAAGAAAAAAAGCATACTGTGAATAGATGTTGAGAAAGTAGTTTAGCATACATTGTTTATTATATTTAGCTTAAACGCGAGGAAGCGTCAGATATTTATAATTTGTTGTCTAGTTAACGTTAGACTAACGTTAGACAAGATGAAAAAGCTCACTGCCGTCGACTTGACTAAACTTGTCAAAGATTTTATCCAAGTGGAGCATGTAAGTCCTTTAAATGTATATTCAACAGATTAAAAGAGACTTGTGGGGAACGTGGTATTGTTAGAAATGCTCGGTGAGATTTATTAAAAAAGGTAATTAACAGTTAAATGACTGTTTTGTATGATTCAGAAAATTACGGAGATGAAAGGGGAAAATAATACTCTTGAAATACAGCTGGACGTGACTAGCAGACTTCTAAAAGTCGCACAGAACAAGGAGAAACAGTTAATTGAAGGTAAGACAATTATGAGGTTAAAAAAAAGTTACCACAAAAAAATGGTTCAGGTTAATCTCGGCTGCCATCTAGCGGTGTATTTGAAGCAATGTTAAAGGTTTACAATTAGTTTTTCTATTCCCACTTGCCGTGTACAGTATAATGCAGTTTCAACGTGATTTTATTTTCTTCACAGAGCGAGATGGACTTTTGGAAACTGTCAAAGCTCTGCAACAAACCTTACATCAACAGTGCGACCTCAGAGGTAGACAAATGATTAACTCGAACTGTTCGCTTCATATAATTTATTTCCCCGTCCAAATATAAATAGGCTATTCACAACTCTTATCTAGTTGAAAATGAAAGGCTGAAAAATGCAGCTCTTCTGATGAAGAAAGAAAACGAAGCTCAATTTAAGGTTGGTTATAGATTGGTTTACTGTCATTATAATAATGCACTGACGTCAGATGTTTCTCTTGTGCTTTTGTTCTTTTGGGGCACTATTGCCTCTTCAAAATGTCAACTTTCCTCTTACCGTTCAGTTCCTTCTCCATCCAAATGCAGCCACAGGACCTCTGCTCTTCCACTTCTTTACAAACCCCGAAAAGCACCAAATATCTGATTTGGATGAGCTGAAAATGTATTCAAAATGTGTAATTGAAAACTTTTAAGAATGTCAAATAGTCATGAATTCGTGTTACTTTAAAAGTAATGAATGAAGAATGAAAGTAAAGTCATGACGTAATGATACATTAACAACTCATGAATTCATGACGTGACAGCTGCAGGTGGCAAATCTATAAACAATTTAGTGCCATTAAAGCATGTTTGATTTAGGTTACCACAAATTGTTAATTAATGCAGTAACTAACATGTAATTAAGGTGGCGTTATACATGCAGTAATTCATGTTGTATTTAAGTTAGTTCTTGATTAATAGATGCCTTAACTTCTCATAAATTTATAGTCAGGAAATTGTTAATTCAGGTATTAGTACATGATAATTATTGTACTGTTATTGTAAAGTGTTACCAAATATATTGCTGATGGCATAAACATAAAATTGAAGTCCCTGTACTCAACTCTGCCCCTGTGTGGTTGTAGGAAAGCAGAACTCAGCTTCAGAGGAAGGCAGCTGAAATGAAATCCCTACAAGATCAACACCAGAGGGAGTTAGAAGACTCTGATAAAGAAACAAAAAGGAAATGTGAGCGAGAATCACAACACTTTTTTTGTACCACCCTTATCAACAGGAATAAAAACATTGTTGGAGCTTTTTAAATGATTTTGCAGTATTACACATTTAAACATTACCATATTGTTTTTCAAAGTGGATGCTAAAGATACTGAGCTGAAAGTGTCTCATGAGAGAAATGAATGTGCTTTGGAGGAGTTGAGAAGGCAGATGAGAGAGAAGGAGAAAGAAATGCAAAGCCAGATCATTAAACTTCAAATGGAGGTAGAATTTAATTTGGGACCCTAGTTGTTTTGTAAATACATTTAAATCGAATAACTTTTAAATGGAATGCACTAAATGTTAGGTAAAACACGTAATATTTGTTTTATGTTTTACGGGCTGTGGAAATGTTTTTCCTTTGCAGTTTGGTGCTAAGCTTGCAAGAGCCCAGAGCATGTCCACAAAGAGTCAGCCGCAGACACAAGCATCTGCTCCTCATCCACAGAATATCTTTAAAAGAGTGAGTCATACAGCAGCATTCATTCATCACGGCTTTGAAGAAAGCAAGGTTTCTGCTCACACCTTTAATTCTTTCTCTATATCGAATCATTCTGTTTGTGTCTCCAGAAGCTGCAGTTCATTCAGGAGGAGAAAAACAAAGAGATTGAGGCTCTGCGTCAGAGGGTGAGAGAGCTGGAACAACAGAGCCTTCACGGATTCATGGACTCTCGTCTGAAGAGGAGGAAAAACTGAGACTTATTTTGATCTGATTTGTGAGGGCCTTCATCCAATTGTTTGACAGTTGTATTTATTTCCCTCATAATATGTACGAAATATTTTTCAATTAAGTTCTTTTGTGTTCTTAATTTCAGTGTACGTGTTTATTGCCTTTCCTCCATAATAAATGGACATTTATGAACATACAGCTGTGAAGACTGCTATATGAGAGGTCATTCAGAGGGGAAGATTATAGGGCAGGTGACGTGGACTTCCAGGAGATTACAGCTCAAGTGCTCTTTGCATTGGTTAGGGACACCTGTAAACACAACCGCCGTTTTCCAGATAAAGCTTGTAATCTCATCAATAGAGACGGCTGGTAATTCGGTGGCTTCTTCAGGAACACCCACATGCACATGCTCACAATATACTCTCATGACATCAAATACTAGGAAAATGCTGGTTCATTTCAGAGAATCGGAGTATTGAAATTAATTACTGTTAAAGTACTGTTTTAATCAATCAGCAGCAGTTACAAAAATATATTTTAAATAATTTATTCCATGCAGAAGTTATTGCATGCAACATTATCCGAGTTATTTTAGTAATATATACTTTAGTAAAATATAGTTTTATTAAGGCTGTCAAACGTTTAGTTGGTCAATTGCGTCCAAAATAAAAGTTTTTGTTTACATAACAAACATGCAATTAATCTTGAATAATCATTTGACAGCACTAGTTTTTATTGAAGCTTTAAATTTTTCAGTTTTCATTCAATTTTCATTTAAATTTCATTTAAAGTCACATTGCTATGTGTACTTTGGTCATTTTTTTCTTTTTTTCAGCTTTAGGTTATTTTAATACTCATTAGATAAAAAAAAAAAAAAAAGAAATGAACTCGTAACTAAGTGTTACCAGATTTTTAAAAATGAGTTGTAATGTAAAGCTTTATCATTCACGTTGAAACGCTGACGGACTAGCAATAATCATATCAGCCAAACCCCTTTATGTGTTAAGGAGGTCCTGCAGTAATCTCATTAGTAAAGCTGTTACATAACGTCTGATCCTGTATAGTCAGAGATCAGCCTCATTAAGATCACTGACAATCACGCCTCAAAGGTCTTTTGACCCCCTGTATGACTGTATCCCACCAGATCAAACATGACAATTTCTCCCACCACTGCTTCAAAAGAATCAGATTTGCACATGCTTGCTGGTTATTCACCCTCCTTTGGTTGCGGTTCTTGGCTTTTGTTCATCACAGGCATCGTCTAGGACAGCGGGGAGGATTAAGGTAACTCTAAATAAAGCTGGCAGATTAGGAAACATGATACTAGCATGTTCTCTTTCACTCTGGCAAAGTCATGGATGGAGAGAGCTGAAGACTTCCCTGGAGACAGGAAGACTATCCAGGAGAAACCACATCAATGCTTTTTATTCCTGCAGTTGAGCTCAACTGAACGCCAGTCATATGTGACCTTAGCAAGAGCCTAATGTAACTCTTTTTTTAAATTGTAAAAGAAGGTCATTAATATCGCTCAGTCTTTACAACGTTGTTAAAACTTAAAAAATAGGAACATGTGGAGATATTCGTTGACTTCTAATCCGATAAAAAAGAACAGCAGCCATGCATTGGTCTACTACAAGAGCACAGCGGTAAGATCATTTAATTTACATATGCTTATGTTATGCATAGATTTAGAATCAAAGTTCAGTTGACATGCTTGTTAACTTTTACAAAACACAGCATAATTTAAATGATTAATAAGTGTATGTAAAACTATACTAATAATGAAATGTAATTATATGTTCACGCCAGCTAATAATGTTCATTAATTTAAATGAATAGTCTGTCTGTCATTATCTACTAACCGTCAAGTTGTTTCAACCTTGTATGAGTTTTCTTCTGTTGAACACAAATGCCTGTGTCCATAGACTTCCATGAAAATTATTGCTGATGACAGAATTTACATTGTTTGGGGGTGAATTCCCCTTTATTTTTGAGTTCAAGTTTAAGAATAGCTGATATTTTCACTGTTATCGATATGCAACGCATATGCTGTATATTCATTTCTATGTATGCGAATATTGTGAGTTGTAATTATTATTTATTTGTTTTTCAGCCTTAAGCAGCTGCAAGATGCCTGCAAGGGCAAGTCAGATGTTACCACAGGTGCATCGGCACAACATTTACACTCTGACGGACAGCTCAGAATGTGGGTCAGAGACGGAAGAGGATGCGGACCCTTCCAAGCGCCTGACACCCCTCGAGAAGTTAACTCTGGAAATGTGCAGTGATGAAGATACCATAAAAGAACTGACGGTGGGCAGAAGGGTGGGATTCTATAAAGTCCGTGGTCAGATCGGCTGTGGGAACTTTTCGAAGGTCAAACTGGCCGTCCATGCCCTCACCAAAGGTAGTGAAGATTTATTATAATCTAACTAGTTTTGAATAAACACTTGAGTTCTTGAGTCTAGGTCAGAATTAAGAGAGTAACAGGATTAATGTGTAATGACTTCATCCTGATTTTGCTTCACATGTATGTCCTGCAGACAAGGTTGCCATTAAGATCATGGATAAGATGAGGCTCGATCTGCAGACTCAGCGGATGCTGTCCAGGGAGATCTCAAACATGGAGAGCTTGTATCACCCAAACTTACTGCAACTCTATGAGGTGCTAGAGACGCCAAGCCGGTTGTATTTGGTTCTGGAGTTTGCTGGAGGGGGAGACCTCCACACCAGAATCAGCTCAGGAGGAAAAATCTCTGATCAAGAGAGCAAGATTGTATTCGCCCAAATCCTGTCAGCTGTCAAATACATGGTTAGACCTTCTATATTGACAATATATCACTTTAAAAAAAATCTAGATTATAGAGAACCCACTAATAGTAAGTCGTAGTAGGTACACTAAAATTGTAAAATGCGTCAATGACACGATGCTCGTTTTAACCAGAAATATTAAAAAACATTTAAAAACATGTCAAAATACAGTGCATTGTTTGGATACACCTCTTTCATGAACAGCACATTTCTGCAGGATATTATTTAAAGTACAAAAGAAAAAAGTTAATTTTTGAAAAACACATGGTTTACCCTTATTATTAATGTTTAGATTGTTTATATTTCATTATTTAATATTTTTAATTAAATTAATAATTCATAACATTTTGTAGGAACTATAGCTCATAATATAAAAAAATATATATATATATATATAATATGGTATAAAAGCTTTTCCAAACAATATAAAGCCAACAAAAACAACACGCAAAAAAGAATTAGATTTTAGATTTTTAACAGAATTTTCACATTTTTTTTACAGCTCTGGAAAAAAAATAAGAGACCACTGCAGAAAAATCTGTTTCTTTTTGGGTTTTATTCTTAAAACTGTTCATCTCACCAATACACCACCAATACAAAACAATGCATGTTTGTTTCATTTCTTGTGAACTGCCGTCTGTAAAATATTAAGGATAGAAGGAACTTGACGCTCACTGAATCCTTGTGCCAGTAAAGCTAGGATTGTAACCTTTTCTTCTTGATTTAAAACGTTTCTTTTCACTGGTTTGGCATGTTTAGTGTTTATTTTTACATTTCTAATCACTTTTGAAAGACTTTTTTACCATCCAACTGGTCACACTGCAAGAGGATAGTGTTGATTACAGCAGTGCTTTTTATACTTTTCCCATTAAATACAATTGGATTCAGGTGCTCACCAAATAA
>JAUMHP010000078.1:7828431-7841210 GCA_032361065.1 Enteromius trimaculatus | reverse complement strand
AGCTTCTAATGCGGTATGTCTGATTAACCACAAAACTAACATCTATCTTAATGAATCATCAGCATATATTAATGTACTGATTCAAGAGAATCTCTAATACTGACTTACTTTACTCGCTGACCCATCAGATCTGAAGTTTAGACTTACAGTCAGTGTTCGGTGCTTGCACATCAGTGTCATTCATATGATAGGCATTACTCGTGGGCAGTGTTGGGGAAAGTAATGCATTACAATATTGCGTTACTCCCTAAAAAAGTAACTAATTACGTTACTTATAGTTACTTTTTATGGAAAGTAATGCATTATATTACTTTTGCATTACTTTAGTGTTACTTTTTTAAATATGGGCAGAGCTTAAGTGTTTGTTTTTAATATAAGTTCTGTTTATAGCAAATGTTAAAAGCCCTTTCGCACCGAGAAGTGTCACGAATAAACCTCATCTGTAAAGTAGAATACAGGAGAAGCAAGATCAATACTCTTCAGCAATAAAAAACAACAATGAAGCACAAGTTAGTTTTGATCCATTTGTGTAATTTAATATATATTATAACTCATATTTTTTTGATGAATTGGATTTGATGAATACTAAATCTGTTTTTTGTGAGTGAGATGAATTAATGCACATTCACATTTAGTAGACTGTATTCACACACTACACACAATGCCTCTGTATGTGTTACTTTAGCTACTTATGTAACTGGCATTAACCCCAACACTACTCATGAGTAAGTTTAGGTGTAGAGATATGGTCAAAACTAAAATTTTAAAAGGGACACATCAAACTCTTCCTCCAGAGTTCAGAAGCTTACTTCCTCCTGTGTATATGCTGCTCAGCTCAGATAACAGAACCTTCCTAACAACAGCATCTGATTGGTCAAGAAAGTGCCATCTGGTCAGCCTCCCACACTTCCCCCATAGAGTCTCAAACTTATTATGTTGTCAAACAAGAAAGTAATTCAATATTTTCAATTGTAGTTTTTTTTGCACATGTACCCTTACAGGCAAAAACGCAGACTGAGCAAAAACACACTAAATATTTGTGTATTCTAAAATATCCATTGACTCTTGTATCATTCCCCCCATTTTTTTTTAAACCTTTTTTTGCCGTTTTTATTTTTTATCTTTAAAATGATTCTGCAGTGAAGTTTTAAAAGCTGCACCATGTACAACTGCGCAAGGCTTTAGTTTACTTAGTTTGCAGACTTTATTTGAAATAGATTTAAATTGAGCATTGCATACAAAGCATCTGAAGTCATCTACTCTTATACCACACATTGAAATATTGTGCATGACTGCATAAGTTATATAAAACACACAAAGTTATAAGCAACTGCAATCTTTTAATCAAGCTATGCATAACATTCAGAAACATATAATGACCTTGCCACCGAGTGCAGCTGAACTTGCATCACCCCTGCGACTCACTCTTTGTTTTAAACTACCAAAACGTTAAAGAAGCTATCAAATAAGCCCCTGCAGAACAATAAGCCAGCATGCAGGCGAGCTCCATTGTGCTCTTTCAGACAGCCAGCGCCTGCAGAATACAAATAAAGCCAAGCCCTAAAACCTAAAACCTACCCGAAGACTAGGCCACAAAACCTTTCCATCTGCTCTGCTGCATAATGAGCGGTGCCTCGCAGGGGGAGGAGAGGAAGAGGGACGGGGTGGCCCTGTGCCTGGCACAAGCCGGTCGCTATACAACCGTCCCCCTGGGATATCTGCCTCTCACCCCCCTCCGGCACAGAGTGGCCCTCACAAAGACCTCCAGCGGGGACGTGTTCTACTGCTGGACCACTTTGGAGGGCCGAGGGAGGGCCTACACATGTTCCAGAGTCGAGGTCTGCTGTCACGTCCAGACACTGATTGATATAAGAGCATGCCATGTGCGTGGAAGAGTGCATACACCCCCCCAGCTGTCTTGGTCTGTAAGGGGGTTTAACTGGCTTATTATAATATTACATTATCCCTGCGGTCCTATAGCATGGTTTGGAGTGGCTCTTTCAGCCAGCCCTCGCCCCCTCCTCCCGAGCAGAGACACCCCAGGAACAGCAGCAGATGGTGGTGAAGCGTGAATTGGGAAGGCCTCTCCTGTTGCCCAGGCTACTGCCATTGGTATTTCTTGTCAACAAACACCTTAGCAAGATCCAGCCCTGGGGTGATACAAAACGATGAAGGAACAAGCAAACAGAGGAATGTTTTGAGTGTGGCGTCAATAAAATCAACAAGGTTTTGGATGAGCTGCACTGTTGAATGCGTTTGTAAAAACACTAGAGCGCACTTTTACTATGCATCATTTCATCTGTTAATTTGAGTGATACATTTAGATTATTTTTTTAAGTTCTTTTCATTGAAGATTTTGGAAAGTTTTTAAGATAACAATATTAAAACATGCATATATTAAAATATATGCTTTACAATGTAAATTTAGCTGAATTGTCAGCCATCATTATTCCAGTTATCAGTGTCACATGATCCCTCAGAAATCATAATATGCTGATTTGGTTTTTAAGAAACATATATTATCAATGGTTTTGCTGCTTAACATTCAACAGCCAAAAGACACAGTAAAGACATTTATGATGTCACAAAATATTTAGTAACCCTTTATTTTAAGGTTACATGTAACCCTAACCCTTACTATTATAACAATAGATTATGCATAATTACATGCGAGTAACCCTAAATCAAACCATAATCATACAGTAAGTACAAGTAATTAATTAATATTACTCAGTACCTAGATTAAAGCTTGAAATAAAGTAGATGCTGTGCTGCACTTTCTATTCATCAAAAAATATTTTTTTACAAAACTATTCAGCATTAAAATCTATTTTGAGCATTAATAATAAGAATCATTCTTAACAATGATTTCTGAAAGATCACTGAAGACTGCTGAAAATTTAGGTTTACCATTAAAGGAATAAATTATGATTTGGTGAGCATAAGAGATGTTTTTTAACATGATTAAAAAGCTTAATTACTCCAAACTTTCCCTAGTTAATTCAGGCTAATGCATTCTGGTGGTGTGTTGCCCCGGCAGGCTGGAAAGCAGGCCTGCAGATTATAGTAAGAGAGGCTCCAGTCTGCAGTGTATGGTAATCACTCATTATGTGAGCCAGCTGTCTTTATGAACCGGGTCAGAAGGTCAGCCCTCCTGCCTAATGCTGACAGCCCCTGCACGAGTGCCAGGGCCTCCACATCACCTGCTCAAACATTCAACTACATGCGGAGCTTTAGTCTCAATAAATCTCATCCCAAACTCCAAACTTGATTTTTACAGCACAAAATGATGCGGATATCAAATTGTAGCATTTCATTTTCAGCGCTTAAAAACCATTTAAAAAAGCAGCTGGTGACTATTTACACTAAAGGTGGTCAAACTAGTGCAATTTTACAAGCAAAAAAGATCAATAGTGTAAAGTTGCCTTCAAAACAAGTCACTTTGGGGACTCGAACCTGTTGCGGAATTTTTCATCCTCACGTGGAATTCCAAATTGTTCCCAATTGTGTAAATAGCAGATGTTTGCACCAATAAATAGCAATTAAAGTGCACGGCATCTTGTTTACACTAACTGCAAGAAGTGATAGATGCTGTTCACTCAAAGTATAAGTATGCTAATATGCTATTTGCAGTAATAGTCCATACAAAGCCACATGGCCCAATTCACTGAAACATCCTTTTTTGTGGAGGAAAATGCGTGGAACAACATGAGAGTGAATAAGCCTTGTCGTGTTTAGGTGAACTGGCCCTTTAACAGGCATTGCTCACTAATTGCATATTTTGTACTTCTGTCTCTGTCTACACTTGTGGTGATAAGAATGCATGTTTGTATGCATACACAATCCATAGTCTCATTACAGAAGTGTCAGAATCATATCAGCTCCAGATCAAGGGTGTGCAGAGCTGATCTGTCCTGGCAACTGTTGACAAAATGCAGCTCTCATTGTTACGGCTCTTGAATATCGCTGGAGGCTTACCACCCTGTCTTGATAGCGCTGGACTAGGCCGGATCGGTTGTGGTTTAGGGGGTTTGGGTCAGGGAGTTTGTCTGTAGTGGCCAGCTGTGCCATGGCTCTGTTGTCAGGCGCAGCTTGGGCCCTGAGGGTTGCAGAGGAGCCGTATCAGATGGTTAAAAGAAGGAGGTGCAGAGAGGCTCCCAGACAAAAGCTGCAGCCTCCTCTCCTGCTCCTAAACTCAAAGACTCAAAGGAGGGGGGATCAGGGGTGTGTTAGAACACAAAAGTGCACAGAGCCTCCTGTCAAAGGAAAAAAAGGGAGAAAAAACTGCCCTCCCTTTGTTGAAGTTCTGAAAGAATGGCGTGGTCGCAGTGGCAGCTGCTGCGCCTGCACAGGACATTCGAGATGCCCCCTTTCATTAATACAAAGTCTGGAACCGGTGGGGGTATGTAGAGGACAAGGGGTTTTGAGGATTTGTGTTCAAAACTAAACGCACACTTTGGAGATACGACCATCTCGTGGCAGTAAAGGGAGGCGGGGGGAAGTGGGGAAGGTGTGGTGGTCTGACTGCTGAAGGAAAAAAAAAAAACTTTTAGAGATGACAGCCTTTAACGCCAGTATATCCATCACTTCACAAAAGAGTCCCACAGGGCGGCCATATGGGCAGAGGATCCTCATCTTTTGTCTGGAAATCACCGGTACCTTTTATCACAGCTTAAACAACCTCTAAGTTTTCAGGAAACAAAAGACTTCATATTTGGCTTTGCAGGGGTATTTATGAATTGATTCCCCTTCAAAGCAAGTCATGTGGAGTTTAAAAGCAGGCGCAGTTGTGCAGACTTGTTCTTAGGAACAGAACTTATTTCGCTTTTAATGACTTTAGCAGAATTTTTAAGAATTTAAAAACAGATTGTGCTTAAAAAGACTTCTGCGGAAATGGCTGCGGTACATTTATTATGCATGCAACTTGCTTTGTTTTACAGAGCGCACGTTGAGAAGGAGCTACACAGTCGCTATTTTATGGAAAAAAAGTTCAAAGAGGCCTAAGATAATGAATCTAGAGAGCCTTGAAGAAGCTTGTCAGATCTGGTGCACTTACAAACAGTAGTGATTAATGTATAATGGGCGCCCTCTTGTGGTGCTTATGTAAAGTACAGGGCTGCTTATTTTCAATGGCTTCTGTTTTCTGCACACTTTCTATTTTCAGTAGAAACGTGCATAAAAATACCTAATATAAAATGTATTGATCTCGAGCTATGAGTGTTACATTTTAGCGGTCATTAGTTAATAGGGAAATACTGCAAAAAAAAAAAAAAAAAAAAAAAAAAAAAAAAAAATGGAGGTAGGCCTATATCATGTTATTTTTTATTAGTCCTTATAATAATAATAATAATAATAATAATTTTATTATTGATATGCCACACTTATATAATAATTTGTATTTGTTATGTAAATCCATTCTTCGTTTAAGCATTAAAATATAAAATATTTTATATTAAATATTAAAATTTAGATTATTGATACAATAAAATAATACTCGCACTATAAAATCTAAATCTCAAACAAACAAATAAATACATATATTTTTTAGAGCCATTATTTTCTTTTCTTTTCTGAATAAACTAAAATAAGACTGCTTATGCAACATAAATCCAATTCTGCAGTTCTATACCAGATAAGATGATAGAACATTTACAAAACTCATCAAAACATTCGTGTTGTTTTTACACATACATGTACTAATGTGCTTAACACTAAATTATACATAGGCTACCTAAATGCACAGTTAAATTAAAAGCAGCTAACCCTTAGCTAAACCCTATAACCCTATATGTTGTTAATTAGGCTAATATTACTCAATACTTCAATGTATAATTACACTTTAAAAAAAGGCTCCTTAAAATAAAGTGTCAATTTTTTTAATTAACCTTATGGGAATCCAGTACAAATGTTAAATTTAATTTCTAGCTTTAAAAGATCTATCATGGGTTGCTGTCTCCACCTAGCGGTTACAAAAGCAACTACATCAATGAAGTAAAGCGGTCTCAACAGGCTGTGTGGTCGTCTGGTCGAGCTAGCCTCAATAATTGCATGGTAGTCTAACTTAACTGCAGGTTTTATTATAGGCCAATATATATATATATATATATATAAAACGCGGCAGCTAACCACACAGTTGCCTGGGACTGGATTATATAAGAAAAAACATATGTGTGAACAGATTACGTCAGAGCTACCCTTTATTATTATTATTTTTTGGTATAAAATCCCAAATGCTAGTGCCACCCAGTCAATTTGATCAATAAAATAAAATATATATAGTTCTACAAAGCTGCAGCCAAAAAGTTACTAAAGTAAGTACTTTAAAAAGTACACATATTACAAATGACCTTAGCTCACACGATTCAATTCTTGCATCAGTGATTTGTGGTATCATTAGTACAGTAGCGCATGGGATAAAGAGATTGTGTTTTTTTAAAAACCAAATTACTAAACTAACTTAACAATCCTGGCCATGAGTCAACCCAAAATCCCCTACCAGCGCAGAAAGCTGTGCTCAGACTCCCTCCGAGGAGCAGCAGATCAAATGAATTCTTGTGGTGTGCTGTATTGAAGTTCAGTGTGGGAGTACACATGGACCACAGCTATCGTACCACTGCTGCCTGCTGAAAATTATCATCTTTCATTTCTGGATGACGTCGTCTATATAAAAAGCTAATTTAGCGGTAAAGCTATGTTTGCTAGGCCCCTGGACCATCAGACTTCAGGAAACAAAGAGCATCGGGAATGATGCGTGTCCAGATACAGTATGTATGACATCATAAATGAAGGTCTTGGCATTTCGTGCATATTGCATGTGCAAATATTTTTTTCATGCATTTTCTTGCATTGGCGTGATTTCTGCTTTCATCTAGGCATGTTATTAAAAAAACAGTTTTCCCCTGCATGTTGTCTTGTCTCATGACATTTACCTTTGAACAAAAGCGTAAGGCTGAAAGTACCACCTACATCAATGAGACATTGGGGCTCTGTTGCATCACTGAAGGCTATTTTTCTGAAATATAACAAGAGAAGTCTTGAATAAATAAAGCCTTAAAAGGAGTATTCCAGCTTCAATACAAGATAAACTCAACCGAATTTGAGGGATAATGTTTATTACCACAAAACCATTTCCTCTAACCTAGTTTTCTATAAAAAAAAAAAAAGGAAAAATTGAGGTTATGAGAGGCCACACTTCAGAACTGAATAGGGCATATTTTTATGTTTAACTTATAATTAATAATAATTTTACTTTAAAAAAAATCCCATTACCACTTAAATTGCACAGGTTCTGACAAGAACTGGAGACGTTTCACCCATTTTTTAGTTACTTTAGGGCTTTTAGGTGTTGCATTATTATGGCAACAAAGTTTTAAAACCTGATGTAACTTTACACAGGAAAGTTTAAGCAATTTTCTTCGTACTAAAATCCTGTTTGAAGCAAGCACTGCAACCTACAAATTTGCCCCATATTGCTCTGCTGTTAATTTTAGTGAACATAGAATTTCTTTAAAAGAATGGTTCACTCTAAAATGACATTTGGTGTAAACTGACATTTGTTTAGAACCGTTTTTGACTTGTTTAAGGTTCTTGATCTGTGCATATTTCTCGCTTGACTCAGTTGAAGTGACTTTTTCACTGGAGAAAGCAATGAATCATATTTTAGCCAGGAGCAGTGGTATGAGTTTATAAAAGTTTTACTGTAATGATGGATTTGTTTCTTAACCAGGTTTTTGCTTCAAAAGATGTTAATTTTAGGAATGGTGCTTGAACTCTCATGCTGACGGCCACTTCTTCATTGCAGAAGATCCATCGGTGAGCAAGTGATGAAATGTAACATTTCTCCAACAAACTCATTTACATCTTGGATGAGCAGAGGGTGAGTACATTTGCAGGAAATTTTCATTTTTGTGTGACTATTACTTCATGTTGGACTTATATTACTATACAAGCAAAGTCAAAATAACTGTGACTCTGCCTTTAGCACAGCAGGTTATCAAACTAACATCGCCTCCATGTAACAAAACACCTAAGACCTGCTGTTTAAATTATACCTTTCATCTGTATCTGAAATAAGTGTGATCTATGCCCAATACTTACATGTTACGCATAATCAAACAAATTAGCCCACAAGCAAACCCCTCTGAATGTCACGGCCATGCCAGATGCCTCAGTGGACCAACAGAAAATGATTATGCACATAATGCGAGCTAATAACGTTACCAGCAAATTATGCAAAGAGGGGGCTGGAAAAGCATCCGCTTCCTAAATGATGAAATAAATAAACCCTGATGAGTTCTTTCTGTCCTGAAGCGAGCGTCTGACATCACAGAGGTCAGGTTGTCTAATGAGGCAGTCAAAACGGCAGCGTTTATAAGCTTGATTAGAGGCATTTAAGAGTCAATGGTTCTGAACTGCAAGGAAAACTTTGATGAATGTTAATTTGATTTTCATAAGAGGCTTCTAGAAGCAGACGTTTGAAGCTCAAACAGAGAAAAGAAAAAGCGCTTTGACCTGTTGTGTAATCTGCAAATATTTTATGCAGCTTTTAAATTCAACATTTGGAGGAAACTAATAAAGAGAACCTTAATAGCCTCATTTGTTTTTATGTGCTTGGTAAAATGATTCTCTATCAAACTTGCATATCAAACCGATTCTGTTGCCAGCTGAATTGTAACAATTCTGCTTTATCATCTTGTTTCTCCTAATTCATCAGTGCGCACTGAATACTGAGTTTGCCTGAGGAGTCAAGCATTAAAAACGCATTGCCATTATTCCCAACATTTTGCTTTGTTAATATATTCAAGGGCTCCAAGCGCTGCAATGTGTCACTGGTGATAAATGGTAGCAAAACAAATGCAAACTTGTTGCATATTTCATATTCCAATAAATGATATGCTGATGGTCCATTATTACCACGCTGAAATGCAGCCGTTCATTTACAGTGAGGAATGTTTTTAAACCCTGGCCATCATAAATTACACTCATTCACACGCACATGTACGGGGGGTGGGGTGCGAGCAGGGGGGCTGTAATAAAATCCCAAATAAGAGTTTTTAGTCTTACGTTACATCAGAATTCTTAAGAGACCCTTTAGGCAATAAAGCTTTGAGTGTGAAATTTATTACCGCTCAACTTAAGTACATGTGAACATCTGTAAAATACAGAGAATGTGGCATGATTAGATATTTTGAAACGGCTAATGATACAAAAGGTGAAATTAAACTGCAGAGCTACAATTACACATGACAGCAATAATGCTCCCGTTTACATGACAAGCCATTGAATGAATCGATAAGTAAATGTAATTTTTTTTTTTTTTTTTTTTTCTCGAAGTCCCCATTTTTTGTGGAAAACCGAGATGTAAAATGGCAGCATCCACAGCATGATAAAGAAATATATATTGTTCATATATACATATAAATATTAAAGTAGTTTAAAAGTGTACAGTAATTCTGATTCAGAGAATTGGGTGACCTGATTCCTGGTTATTGTAGGTTTTCACCAGGAATTCTGCCGTGTTTCACTGTCTTTAAAGGGTTACTTCACCCCAAAATAAAAATGCTGTCTTTAATCACTAGCCCCCCTGTCGTTCCAAACCTGTAAAAGCTTTCTTTGTATTCAGAACAGAATTTACGATAATTTGGATCAAAACTGGGAGGCTTGTGAAGTAACGAACACTGTCAAGGTACAGAAAATTATAAGACATTGTCAAAATAGTCCATCTGCCATCAGTGGTTCAACCGTAACATTATGATGCTATGAGAATACTTTGTATGGAACGAAAACAAAAATAACGACTTTAACAATTTGGCACCATAGCGTAACCGTAGAGCCATTTTGGAGAGCATCCGCTGCATGCAAACTGTGTACGATCTTCTGTGACACAACGATGTCATTAATTACTCACGAAAGAGACCTCCATTCATCTTCAAAACATATTAAGATATTTTTGATGATATCAAAGAGCCATCTGTCCCTCCATACGAAACAATACAACTGAAATGATCAGTGATCCAGAAACGTTGTGACATCAGTGGCTCAACTTCAGTTTTGCGACGCTACTTTTTTTGCACAAAGAAAACAACAATAACAATTTACTCTATCATTCTTCTCCCGTGACTTATATCTATGTCTTATTATCACAACACGTGCGCACGCGCATGCAGCGTTCTAGGCGTAAACAACCGAATATTGCGTTCATGCACGCGTTTTCACCCAGATGTAAACAGGGCTGAATACGTCATATACGTTAAAGCTTGCGTCTCCCTAAAATGACGGAAGTAACGAATGTTACAGTTAAATAATGTTACTTTTTTGTGCAAAGAAAACTAAATTATTCTCCTATCATCTCCACTGAAGTCACATGGACTGTTTTACAAATGTTTTTCATACGTTTCTGGATCTGAGATCATTTCAATTGTATTGCTGTCTATGGAGGTTCGGGTGGCCCTGATGAACAGATGAACAAAGGTCTACGAGTTTGAAACGACACAAGGGTGAGTAATTAAATGAGTACAAAGATAATGAACAAAGCCTGGCAACATGTACATCCATTCAAGACAGCAGCATTTCTAACTCCGTATAAACGCTGAGGCCCAAACTCGATCTTTGCGTACTTCCTTTTACTTTTCCCTGAATGGGTAAGAACTGAAACTCGATGTATTGACTCAAATAAAAACAATGTCAATCTCATCGCTGCACATATGGCTTTTGCGAAGGCTGAAATAACAACACGGATTTGTGTATACTAATAGATGAGGTGAGGCAGGCTCTCCCTCCAGGCAGCTTTTATTGGTTTGGCCTCTGTTTTCCTTTTCTCTCCCTTGGCTTTGTATGGCTCAGAACTGAAGGTGGAGAATTGATGGACTGAGTGAAATAATTTATGGAAGGGGGAGTGAGATCTAAGAAACGTTCCACAATAAATAAAGGTTGAATTCTGGCATGTGTGGGTGAGTGGGTTAGTACAAGGTACACGCATTAAAAGACCTAATCCAGGAGAGACGTGGGGCGTTCAGCTAACTGACAGAGTGTTTGGCAGCTCCTAAAGCCGGCTAATCAGACGACTTTACTCGCTACTACCTTACTGCAGGAGAACCGCGTTCCCTGCCAAATGTATGAGAGTGAAAATACAGAGTGCACATTCCACGGGTCAGCACTGAGAACCACATGCCTCGAGTTGGGTTTAGGCAGCAGGACCACATGGTATGTGGCCAGGTCTACAATCCATCGATGTGTTTGGATAGGGTCTGATTCTGTTACATGTCAGTCAGTCAGTCATGAGGGCAATAATACCTTCAGTCAAAAACGCTTCCAGAGCTCAAGCTATAATGCTGTCTGGGCTTTGGACTAATTTGTGATAATCTCAGCTGGGTTTATTTTATTCCGTTTGGACATTTTCTTATCCATTTGGCTATTTTATTAAATGCGCACACATGCTGAATATTGACTACTGTTGTTTTATGACAAGGTACAAAACAAATGAGGGCTACACCAGGGTAAGCACGTAACGGAGTACAACTTACCTTGTTAAAAAGACATTGTGTGTTGATAGTGCACGCTCTACAAAATAGCTACTCATGAGAAAACATGACTTTTTTTTTGCAAACCATGAAATACACTGCAGTTTTTGGTCCGTTCCTCACACAAAAGCTATTATGTGGCTTTAACTCTGCAACAAATTATATTTGTAAGGGGTGTTTAGGTCCAGTAAATGTGTTTATGTACTAGTTTTTCAGTAAAAATATCCAAACATAATCAAGCAGAACATCATGACTGTGTGTATCAGTGTTTTGTATTACTGCATTAGCAAATTATTGACATTATATGACATTAATGACATTATATATATATACACCACACACACATATGTATATTACATACACTGAGTTATATGCTAAAGTAAATTAAATTACTTTTTGCTCAATTTTGTGAAATTATAAAAATTGTATTTTAAAACCTTGCTACATTTTCAAATTCTTTTCTTTCTTCTTTTAACAAATTATTTGTATTGATGAAAAGGTAATATTTTAGGGACCATTTCTCACTATTACTTACGTATTCACTGTTAACTGTTTTAGCATGCATAATATATAAAATTGGCTGTTTATTAGTACTTATTTAGTAACACATTTTTATGCCTTATTCTGCATGATAATATTTTAGATCCCATACCTAAACTTAACAACTACTAGTGTAACAAATTTCTAACTAGTAACAAGCAGCAGATTAGGAGTTCATTGAGTTCAAATTCATAGTTAATAAAATCAAGTGTGACTGATGAAAATTAATAGGGTTGGGTATCGTTTAGGGTTTTTTCAATACTGGTGCCAAATTGATACTTTTAAAATGGTTCCGGTGCCTGAAAGGATACTTATAAAATAAAAATGGTAGCACTGTATAATAACTGCACACTTTGAATCATTAGTTAAGCATTAAACAGGCGGTTAGGTTCATCCTTTATAAAGCATGGTTCCAACATTAATAGTTATTATTAAGCAGTTCATAAACACAGCTGTAAATGCCTTGTTCTTGATTTATAGTCATATCTATTACAAAGGAGATTTAAAGGCTTGTTAACAACCAAACAGAACAAATAAAAACAACAGAGGGATACAGAACTATTCATTTCAAGATGCAAATAAATATGAAACTGTACAACTGTTCACTTGAATTGAGTTATGAAATTGCATGAAAGGTTTAAAACAACCTGATCTCACAGAATTGCGTGAAATAACCACGAACTCTTAATGCATAATTCCGTGTTAGTATCACGCAATGAC
>JAUMHP010000078.1:7817937-7828331 GCA_032361065.1 Enteromius trimaculatus | reverse complement strand
TTACGTGACACTAACACGGAATTATGCATTAAGAGTTCGTGGTTATTTCACGCAATTCTGTGAGATCAGGTTGGTTTAAAAAGTCTATTCATAAAGTATCTGAAAAAGATTTACTCTATAAACAATACATTACATTACTTTAAATAAAGACAAAATCATTAATGAATCAATAAACTAAGCTTATGAAACAATAACTAACATATGATCCAATGTCCATGTCTCAAGTCAAGTGAAAAAATCATCTTATAGCAGGCATCCAATACTGACACGACTGACAAAAATAAACATGTTCGCGCGTGCAGGTGAGAGAAGATCGAACGTGAGATAATAATCGCGGGCAGATGACATATGCGCACGCGAGGGTTTGAAATGAGCTCGCGGGCTCCCGTTTCTCCGCATATAGATCCGTTTTCCTCTCACGGAAATGATTTGCTGCGCGCGCCAGCATGAGTGGTGGCCTCGCTTATTACTGCCATAGATTTATTGGGTTTGTCGTTTAGGCACGGAACCGAAATGAGGCATCGAAATACGCGTTTTGATTCGGTTCGGTACATACCGGTTACTTAGGTACCGGTGCTATAATGGTACCGGGTTTCGGTACCCAACCCTAGAAATTAATGTATCTGTATTGTTGAAAATAAAACTCACTTGACAACGGAAACTACAGAAATGTTCCTAGCGCAACAAAATGCACAGCAAAAACATATGCATGGTCACGTTTTTCTCCTGATTGGGTTTGCATCAAGCATGATCCTGCAGCTTGCCCAGTGTTTAGAAGAGAACTGATAGGATTTATGAGTAGGCTGATTTTGTTTTTACAAACTAACACTATTATATATAGCTGTTGTTTCAGGCCTCTGATCTCCTGAGCTGGCAGACATAACAGCAGATGTTAATGAAAGATGAGCTACATGGACTAAATGTTATGGTTTCAAAAGAGATGATGTTTATGTTATATTACCATCATCTGCAGATCTCCAGATTTAACTTGCATTTTGGTCATAACAAAAAACAAACGAAAGAAAAAAATACATTCTTGCTTAAACATTTTTGGAACAATGCATGTTTTTCTACAATAGTCAGCAGTTTCGTTCCCTCAGTAGAGCAAAGACTGCTTTCAGTATTAAAAGGAGCCATTAGCTTTTCAGTGTTCGCTAGCATATTGTTCAGGTCCATATGAGGTCAGGCATCAATGCGAATCAGAAATAAAACACAAAACTGGATCAAACAGACTCAAAGCTTTCCTGGCCTTCTCCTTCACCCTCATACATACTTTAACTTCTCAAACTTCACATAGTTCTTCTCACACCCATTCGCTAATTAAATACCTACTGCTAAATATTTCAAAGAACGTGCTGCAATTAAATAGATAAAATCACACTCCGAACAAAGTAACAGGTCTAAGCAACTGCGCACAACGTAATGACTAAGGAATGACAGATAAAAACTTAACATAGATAAGATTCTGTCAGAGAACAACATCGGATGTGCCAAACCACAGTGATTCATGTACAAAGAATGTATCACTGATAACAACAGACAACGACACCAACACCGTTTTCTATCCTTTGTACTCCTCTACTGTGTTTAGACAAAGGTTGCCGGACTCATTAGTGTCTAATTGGACATAATTTGGAGCTGTTTGTGGGCAGCAAGTGGAAAAGGCAGGCAGAAATATTCTGAACTCATAGAAAATAGTGGAAAATGTTTATTTACAGCAGTGCCGTGTAAATAATTTTTAGTTAACAAGACCGTGCACCAGGAGCCAGATGTTACATGTCATATTCATGGCACCAGTGAAAAGAAAAAGCCAACCTGGTCTTATAAAAATATGTACCTCTGTGCACTTATTGTGCAACACCGTTTTTACATGCCTTACTGCATGTTTCACCACAGTTTCAAAGATGAATGTTCACTAAGCAACACAGTTTCAATACATGAAACCCTGGCACATTTTTATTACATTGATATAGGTATGTATTGCGACAGTTCGGAATTTAAATATCCGTAGACTGTTGCTAAAAGTTAATGCTCTATCGTGTTGGAAATATGCCCTACACCAAATGCAACCCTAAACCTACCCAACAATGTTAAACAAATGCAAATGCAAATGCAAAACAACGCATTTGTTGACGCAACTGTGTAATGCTAATGTTCCGTTTTCAAATATTCCAGCATATTAATATTGTTTAAAAAGTCATAGCATGATATTCTTCAAGAAATTGTGCGAATATTATGCTTTATTGGTCAAAACTCTGTAAATTGGTGTGAAAAGGAATTTAAAAAGTGTCAGAGTTTTATTGCCTCTGGTGTTCATTTCTTTTGGAAACTGCAGTGATATACTTGTTGGTATTTCAGCTAGCACAAAAAAAGCACAAAGAGTGCAGGCAGTCACTGAATACTGAAAGTCACCTTTAAAAGCTTCATCATAGTGGATTGTAAAACCCAAAACTTTTCTGAATCCTGTTAATAACCACTAGAAGGCTAGTCCTCACATGACTGTGATGTTTAAGGGCCACTCATAAACCCTCACACTCCTCACACAGCTCAGGAGTCCAATTTAGATACATTCTCTGAGTAGCTCTCAACCAACCGTGAATGTACACAACCTTCAATTCAGTCAAAATCTCCCATCAATGACTCTTAACAGCCTTTAACTGCGCATTGAGTTTCATTGTTAACAATATGTGGTAAAAAGAAACCAGTTCTATCTGCATCTACATGTGTCCTGAGGAGTCAGCACCCTCGAGTGTACCAGACATTCACGGATCACATTTCGTTCATTTTCCTCTTTACTAGCTTCTGCTGGGTTGTTTATAAGCACAATATAAGTCTTAACTCTAAATTGGTCTTCGAGGCAGCAGCTGTGTCGAACAAAACGCATTTCAGACAGTGTTATTATTCTATTTCACGCTTTTCTATTCTGTACCTGGAGTTTTCAGATCGGCTGTGGCAAAAAGGAAGCGTTACTTGATCCATCACCATACGGGCTATTATCTTTCTGGCCAAGAGTGAAATAGTGCCTTATTGAAATCCCACAGCCAGATCCGCTCAGTGCCATCACACAAAACATGTTTTGGGTTAATCCCCCTGTAGGAAGCCGGGTTACAGACCCCTGCGAGAGGAACATGATAATGCTGCTGAAAGTGTTTTGGGGGCCAGCTTTCTAAAAGGATCCAGTGCTATGCTGAGAAGAAATTATTAATATCAATAATACATTTTTAAACAAACAATGGTAGGAGGGAATGCGATCAAGCGTAGATTGTTGAGCTTTTGGCAGGAAAAAGAAAACTCAAGGAAGCCCGTTTCTGACACGTACAGTAAGAAAAAAGACATGGCTTTGAGATTATTAAAAAAATAAAATGCCAAGTCATAAAAAGATAAAAAGTCATAATGATGGGAAAAAATTTACTCCTATAAATGTATTTTCTATTATTTCATCTTGTCACAGCTCAAATGTTAGACTTTTTATCTCATAGTAACATGGCATACAAACTTCTGTCACGATCATCAGTAAATCGTTTTACTTTCGTAAATCATAACTATGACAATAAAAGTCAGATTGACTCATAATTAAATTTGTAGGTCATAACTTCAATCTAATAAATACGACAAGTCATAATTATGAGACATTTGTATCATAATTATTACATTCATTACATAAAATTGAAATTATAATCATAGTTATAAGAAAAAGTTGACCAGATAAAATGATAAGACCGTAGTTATGTATGAGATAAAACAAAAAGAAGTATATTAAGCGATTAAGTAAATTATCTCATTTTTACATCTCATTCAGCTTTTCATTTCATAAACATGACCTATACTTATGATTTACCAAAGCATGTGGCGAAAATGGGCTAGACGCATGAGGGAAGATTTTAAGAAAAAAAAAGCTACCTAAAAATATGCACACTGATAATAACTAGACAGTAGGTCCTAACAGCAAAATAAATATTTTTTGACAAAGCTCAAATATGTGGACACAATATTATTCAATACTTGAATTAAAATTGTTTTAATATTTTATTCTAAGCTGTATACTAAAACTTCTGCTTCAGTCCATTATTGCCTGTCATCTCAAGTTGTTTTTGGTCCAATCAGTAACTGATTTGTGTGAGAAACATAAAAGTAGCACAAGTTTATTGAACTATTGAATAAGCAGTCTGCCAATATAAATATCTGACTCTTCAATGACGCAACTGACCAATCAGAATAGAGTATTCCAGAGAGCTGTATAATAACATTACATTACAAAAGCTGGGCCTGCTTTCTGAATAAAAGTTCATATTTGAGCCAAAGCAAAATCCATTTAAGAGCATATACTCATGCTATTACAATCTCAGTGACCGCCACTGCTTCTGTCTCCCAGCAGCCCCAAAAATAATAATCTAATGACGTTATGCTCAAATCTGATGTCTGGCATGAAATCTTGTTCATCTATCAATAGTATCTCATCCAACTATGAAATCTAGTATTTGGGAAATGGGGCCTGAAATGACATCTTCAGTAATACTCGCTGAGCCTTATAGTCTGGATCTCTGGAGTCGTTCCTCTGGAGCGCTGCTGTCATTCTGCTTAACATCTAAATCTTATCAAAACACGCAGGCGCTTCGGGAATACTTGCAGCGATTTTCGTACATGGTTGAGGTCAATGGCAATGCTATAATCAAGCAACCGTGGCTCTATCTGGGACCGCTGTATTGTGGTTGGCATGGGAAACTCAACTTCACCAGACCTAAGATTAAATTTAGAGAACAGCACAGTGGCAGTGGAATGAAAAATGGACTGACTGAAGTGTAATTTTATTGGTCTGGATATCACAGAAGGCAAAGCTAAAGCATAGTCTATAATTACACTTAAGGGAAGATCAAGCATAAATCCTGCCGCAGAAAAAAGGCAAAATTATGATTCTGATAGAGCAAGTGAGATGGAAACATGGATCTCACCACCCCTGGGACCCCTTCCCTTCATCCAACAAGATATGTCATTAACACCCTTGTTTAATAGCATACTATTAATTATGTTTTATGAAAATCATTATTAGCTCATTGCATTAACCTTATTACATAAACGCATGCCATAAAAATGTAGCGATAGCACCATATGTCTACAAGCGATAATAGCAAAAGCAAACTGTAGTACATTTTATATACAAGACAGGTCAAGCAGGAAAGTGTTTGTGCTTAACCTTTACTTGCTATCAAGCTCTAAATCAAATCTCAGGGCTGCGTTCATTGAAATAAACTCCAAATGCTCTTTAGTGGACAATTCCTTATAGGCTTCCAAGCGAAAAATAGCTAATGTCCAATTAATGCTCATTTATTTACTCTGACGGCAGCATGCTAAGCACTCCGTGTGGCAGAATATCCAAGCCAAGTTTATTTCATGATTAAACCAGGAGAGGGTGCAATATTCAACCAAGAGAGGTTTACATTCTCCACACATGGATGATAAAAACAAAATAGTCGCTAAATTGTGGCATGGAAACGTAAATGTCAGCGGCACTAAAATCCCAGTGAACAATTAATACAGGCTACTAAATGTTATAAATAATGTTGAAAAACATATTTTATGGTATCCATATCATGGTTTGGTCAATGTTGCAAAGAGAAAGACATTCATAAATGTGAAACCTTAAACGTACGCAATCCTATTTAAATGTGTTAGCATTAGCATTTTTACGACGATAAACTTAGCCTGTAATTTTCTTACCAGGATGAATTATTCCAAAAATGTTCTTCATTTAAAGGTTTAATTTAACCCTTTAACTTAAACCCTTAATTCTCAGTCGAATGTTTTATATCTTTTATACACATGTTAGCAGCCATTCTAACATCTCGAGTCAGTAGCTCACCCCCTCCATCTTCTTGACAAACCCATAAAACTGGGAGGACAGTCCCATAAATCAGCAAATATGGCAAGTAATTTACAGCATTCTTTGCAGCTCTTGATCCATGATTCATTCTCTGTTTGTGTGCAGTTTTGACTAATAATGGAATCCCAGCCTATAGCGCCTTCAGTCTGTTTCACCACAAGACAAGATTAATACAAACAATATTCATTAAAAGCCATTAATGTGTGTCTTCTGCACTAATAGAGGCCAACAACCTGTGCTTTTTCTCACCCCCTGCATGTGCCGGCAAATGAAGTATGTTTCAATATGCCTATTAAACCAATCAAAAAGCAATCAGGCCTATTTTCTTTGTAATTATGATCTGTTTGTGTGGCACGGTAGTTCTAGGGGGTGAGCGGGGATTTGGCCTTCACCGCTCTGGAGTAAATATGAAAATAAACCACCTCTCAGGAAAGACCTAATTAGTCTGTCGCTCTTGGTTTTCCATTCGTTTTGTGGCCCTGACAGTTGCGGTCATGAGTGTCAGATTTAATCTGGCGTTGAGGTCGCGTGAGCCCTGGAGCGCTGGCGCGAGATCCATCACTCTGAGGGGAAGCAGCACCCATGAACATTCAATAACCGTCCCTCTATTGCTTGCTCCTATCTGCGCTGATAGATGTTTTTTATATAGCTCATTACAATGTCTTCATTGTTTATTGGCATCCCCAAGTGACAAAAATATCCCCAATTTTGCGTTTCACAAACGTCTGCATTTATTTGGCTGGAATGTGCAAGTACTATCCCTAGGCCTGCCTTCAAATGATGTAGAATTGCAATCACTGCTGCTTTGTTTGTGCTATGTGCACATGCTTTCATTCTGCATTATGATGGAGGGCGAAATATGAGCATTCGTAGACCTATGGCTTCATGTGTGAACTCACAGAGAAGTTCACCGATGAGTAATGTCATGAAGATCACAGCTGAAATCAACAAAGAGTGAAATCAGAGAAGTTACCTTCGGATTAATCTTGACTTCTCGTTTGGCAAACACTGTCTTCATCATATCTTCATTTGGCAAGCTTTGCACTGAATATTTTCCATAGCTTTTTTTCCTCTGTGATTTCAGTCATATGCTTGTCAGCGATACAAAGGTAATGTATTTGGTGACCTAGTTAACTACTTGTCCAATACACCTTACAGGCGAACTCGCTAGGTAACAGTGTGACTATTTGGAATAGTGTACATAGTATTTCTGCAGAATACACAACATTTCCACATCAAAAGCATACATTTCCAAACCCTTCACTACCAACTATTCAGACCTGTTGTACCAAAATATAAAACTAATTTAGAATTTTAAATTTCTATGAAATAAATCTAAAATTAAAATAATATCACTATCTACACTACCATGACAAAGTTTGGGATCGTTTTTCAAATAAGCCTCTTATGTTTGATACAAAAAAAAAACCCAGTGATGGGTAGGTTTAGAGGCGGGGTTAGGTGTAGGTAATTCGGTCAAATTCAGACAAATTGTATGATTTAGCAAAAACCAGTGTGAGGTCATACGAATTCGTACAAATTAGCCTCGTAAAATATGTACGAATTGCCATGAGATCATGCTGGACTTTTCAGCAGGCATTCAGTGTCATCCAGAAATCATTTTAATATATTGATTCTGTGCTTGAGAAGCATTTCTTATGATCATCATCAGTGTTGAAAGCAGTTGTTAAATATTTTTGAGGAAACCGTTTATTTCAAGATTCTTTGATGAATAGAACCTTCAAGGAGCACTTATTTAAAATGTAAAAAATGTTTAGTCACTTTTGATCAATTTAATGCATCCTTGCGAAGTAATTGCTAAAAAAACTGATTTTCAAACTGCTGTAATGTGCATGTTACTTGCTCTCCTAGTTTTTTTAGCCAGAATATATGGTTATTTTTGAACTGCAATGCATAGAAAAAAAAACTCTACTTCTTCTGCCAGTGTTATTTCATCTACAGATCTTAAGTGAACTGACCTCAGTGGCCCCTGTTGAGAACTCCATTGGTCACACAGCTGATGACCTCAACAGTGACCTCCTTGACTGACACATTTTCAAATTGCCTTCACCAACATAAACACATTATGCAGATGGCAGACTCAGCTTTTTGTCTGCAATCGTAAAACAAGTTAGTTTGGTCCAAGTTTTTTTGGTTTACGCACACCTGTAACAAGCATATTTGCTCATGTGTGCCAACACCTGTACAATCCCTGACAGCATTCTGAGCGAGCAGGTCTCCACACTCATTAGGTTTCATTAGTGAGGTCTGTGAGAAATCCCTGAAAGATGCACACAGATGTCTTCAGAGGAAACACATGCTAGTACATCACTTACTAAGTTGTTGCAGAATTTTTGCCATCAACAACAAACTAATTTATGCTTAATTGTAAATTGAAAAAGGGTGAAAATTAATGTATGTGAATGAATTAGTATTTTGTTGACTTTAACACCACGGCTGCCAGCTACCCATTATAACACTTAAAAGTGCATTGTGTATTACAATGTATTAATTCCCCCTTTGTTTTTCCTGTGCCAAATCAACTCATAATGGAGTAAATTTCACTCACAGCAGGTGAACATAATTATTTACCGCATGCAGTTTTTATTGTAAATTGTTATGCTTTAATGCGTATTGTTTTATATGTATTCATTATAACATGTGAACATGTAGAAACCTTTGACTATGGGAAAACAATATCTGGTCCATGCATCTAACACAAAACAGAATATTTCATAACAGTATAAATGTACTAATGTGTTCAACAGTGTACATGCTAATGGAAAAAAATATAAGAATAATTATACTTCAATGATTTTGCATTTGCTCTTAAAACTTTTGTTCTCTTGCTAAAATATTGCATTTGCTTGCAAAACCTTTTGCATTTTCCCATAAAAAGTATTTTGTTCCTCTGAGAAGTTTTTCATTTGCTAACAAAAGCATTAAAATCTAGTTTTTCCTCCCACCTCATATTAATTCCTTTGCAAAAGTTTTGCAAGCATACACAGTTTCATGAGGGAATGCAAAGGTATTGTGAATAGATTACAGTTTTTTATTCAGTATGCGCAGTTCAGGGGTGTTTCTTTCTGAAATTTTGTGTCGCAATGCTCTATGTTCTTATTTTATGTCTTGAAATTAAATGAAATAGCCACAAATCTGAATTCCCATATAAATAGCTGTCAGGCTAAGTTTTATGCATTTAAAATGACTGAACTGGCAACGGTGGATTTTTTTGCAAGGCATATGCGAGTAGCCTTCTTTATTGGGGTTCAAATAGGTCTTACTTGCCACCCCAGACTGACAGGAGGTTAACCAGAGAGTGTGGGAGACTACTGCCTCTCTGCCCCCTCGGGGTGAACGTGTCAAATAGTGCCAAGACAGGACTGACCTGTTACCCCACGGGTCACTTCCAGGTGTCGGTATTGAAAGGCGGTTACACTCTCAAGCATAGGCAACAGTCTGTCAGCCTATTTCATCATCATAACCCCCAGGAATTCCTCAGCAGTTGGTTTTTTTACACTTTCGTCTCTAATCAATTTACACATGCTGTGAACACTTAAGCTATCCAAAAGTTTCCTTTCTTTGCAGAGTGGTATTTAAAATGCTAAGTCTGCTTGAGGAATACATTCAGCTCGTATATCATTCCTAGGGGGGTCCGCAATTTTCTGGAATACTTTAAATTAATGAACCAGATGGTATTTTCACAACAACACCTGCGATGTTTTGGCACCATATATCCCAAAATAAATTTGTACCTGGAAAAAAGTCTTGGCAGTGACAGTTAAAATGATCTAGAAGCGCCCTGGCCCTTGCTAACCTGTTAATATCTCTCTAACATCTCGACTGACTCTAATGGAGGTGATTTTTTATTTGACTTCTTATTTTTTTGGTTGCAGTTCAGTGTAATCTTTCAAAGAGACACATCTGTCTGGGATAGGTTCCAAAGGAGCAGAGGGGCAGAAAATGTAAAAGCCAATTTCCATGTGTCGGATACTTATAAGTTAATGTGCGGTAAGAGCTTTGCAATGGGAAACCTGCTGTCGGCGTCTCGCTGTTTGGGGTAAATTTATTAGCTGGACAGATACGACCGCATGACACGCTGAGTTAGGAATGCTGGAAGCGTCCGAGTGAATGAGTGTACACTCTGCCATTTATTTTCATTATTTTGCCTTCTGTAAAATTGCCAATTACTGTTAATCTGTCTCAATTTATACACCCCCCACCACGCGTCATTCAGAATAAACATATTCTGGTATATTAAGGTACAGCGTACACATGTCAGGATATTTAAGCCACCTGGACTGAGATTGGACATGGAGAGAGTATAAAAGCCCTAATGTGTCTACTGTTTGTGCAGACTATATAAGAAGATGAAATTAACATCAGAGGAATAAAATAACAAGCACAAATCTTTTTAATCTGGGTAAAAGTATTTTAATATTAACCTAATGTTTCACATTTTTAGGTTTGATTTTTTAGCATTTATTTATTTTATTTATGAAAGAATAAAATTCTT
>JAUMHP010000078.1:7796699-7810817 GCA_032361065.1 Enteromius trimaculatus | reverse complement strand
ATAAAGACTTGCCTCTGTCAAAAGAGCAAGCTCTTATTCAGTTTATAAAGTTAATAATATCATGTTAAGTGTTCACCTCCATTATAAGGTAACAGTCTAACGTAATATTATTCACTTTATCTGTCGAATATGGGCTCTTCTTTTGACAATAACGTTAGTTAGTGATTATTACAAGAAAGCTTTGACAGAAATTTGTGTTTCCTTTGTCGGTTTTAGGTGTTTTAAGCCACGTTAAGCGATTTAGAATGTCCCGTGGAAACTGGTGTACTGTCAAGCATGTTAGTACATTCTAAGAAAAAAAACATTAAACTTACAGTAAACAGTATGGTTGTTGTTTTTTTTTACTTAAAGTATTGCTGCAATTCAGTTAAAAAAAAAAAAAATCACATTATATGAAACAGTTTCTTTGTGTTTGAATTTTTATTTATGCATTTTCAGATACAAATTGCTATATTGTGACATATATCGTTATCGAGGTAGAAAATTGCTTCTATCGTGATAGAAGATTTTGGTTATATCGCCCACCCCTATTGTAAGATATAGTGACATTTTGAAAAATAACACTAATTAAAGAATTAAAGGGCTAGTTCACCCAAAATTTTTAATTATCCTGTCTTTTACTCACTTTTGAAGCATCCTAGGTGTATGTGACTTTCTTCTTTCAGATGAATCCAATTGGAGAAATAATAAAAATTGTCCAGACCTCTCCAAGCCTTTAAACCGGTTTAAATGGTTGACAGCCATTACATTTCGGAAATAACATGCACTTATTCGTAATAAAACATCCCTCACTCAGCTCTGGGGGGTGAATACAGTCCTCCTGTAGCGAAACCATGCACTTTTGTATGATAAATATCCATATTTCAAACTTAATAAGCCCTTTTCTCTCTGCCGTCTGCTGAAACCAGAAGCAGTCTCGGTGGATGTATGCACTGCGCATGTGCCTCTGGGAAATATAGTTTCAAAAGAAAACAACATTTCCTTACTTTAGCAAGGAAAACCAGTCTCTTTTTGGCTTCTACTGAAATCCTCCTACATTTTTCTTTACAAATCCTTGGCTTGTGCTTCTAATTAATGACTGGTGTTTTGTTTTGTTCTCTCTCCGCGCTTGTCACTAATCACGCGACACAATGTGTCTTACGGCGTGCGTCGGGACTGCTTCCGGTTTCCACAGACAGCAGTAAAGAAGAGATGTGAGAGAAACGTGCTTATTTATCGGATATTTAAGTGGGTATTTATAGTACATAAACGCATGGATTTGCTACAGGAGGACTTTATTCACCCCCGGAGCCATGTAAGGGATGTTTTATTACGAATGCATGCACTTTATTTCACGTCTTCCGAAGTGTAACGCTATCACCCATTTAAACCCATTCAAAGGCTTGGAGGGGTGTGGACAATTTTTATCATAACTCCGATTGGATTCATCTGAGACAAAAAAGTCACATACACCTAGGATGCTTCAAAATGGAGTAAAAGACAGGATAAGTTTCATTTTTGGGTGAACTATCCCTTTAAATCAAAATATAACAAAGCTGCAACTGCAAGATATAAAGTCAGTCACAATTGCTAGCTATAACGTCACGTTGTAAGATATAAAGACGCAATTGCGACAAATAAAATCACTTGAGATATAAAGTCACAATGTGAGATTAAAAAGTTGCAATTGAAAGATCTAAAATCATAGCTACAAGAAAAAGTTGCAACAAGGAATAAAGATGTATTTGTGATGCATTTGTGAGATAAAGTCTCAATGAGCTTTTAATTGTTTTACTCTGAGGCAGAAATGATTTCAGATCAAATTTAGAAATAAAAACACAGAAAAATACAAATACCAAATTAAACTGTATAACCAATTCCCAGAATCCTGCCGTGTACCACCTGAGGCAGTCTGTGCACCCCAGTTAGAGAAGCACTGCTCTAAATGAAAGACAGCAGGGTAACTCCCTTTTCTCACACCTCTCTCCTCTTGGCAAAGAGAAGATTTCTGAGACAATGTACAACTTTGACACCACCCGTTATTTTAGCGAACGCCTAATTTCATGCTGACAACTTCAGAGCCAAGAGAAATATTCATTTCAGCCGTCTCCAGGAGTTTAATCTGGCACTCTGAGACGGCATATGGAAAAACTGAAGCCGAGGAACTGTGTTTAAATCAAGACCTCTGAGTAGTGGATAAAATATCTCTCACGAAATGTTTACATTCACAGTATTTCTTTACGCCGTAGCTTCATCTGCTTTTCAAAGGCAAGTAAGATTTAAGTAAATGACACGGTTTGGGTGAAGACTATCGCTCCCCGTGCAAAGATGCATAGATCTTTTAACAAGTTTGTACAAAAAGCGGAAGGCGAGAGGTTAAGTTTGTGCTTTCTGTGTTTTGCAGTATATCCAAGAAGCAGTACTTACCGAACATATTCCTACGGGACGTAATTGGTCTCGCTACATCTGTAAAAGGGAAAATTCAGATTGCTGTAAATCAGGATAGAAAAAGAGAAAACATCATACTCTTTCCCATAATGATATGAAGTTCATGTCCGAAAACCACATCCTTCACATTGCATCTGGCTGCTTGGTCAATGTTAAACCATAAACCACACCAGCGACTCAGCACTCATCAGTCCACCCATCTGCATATAATTACAGATACATAGAGCTTGGCAGAGAAAACTTGCTAACTACTTTAAATCATCCTCGCATTGGCAGCAGTTATAAGCGTTGGGTTTGAGTAGATGCATGGTCAGGTCATTATAAGTCAGGCTCAAAATACATGATCAAATTCCTTCCTGTCATCATATCTTACTATTTGGCAGAGCGAACACAATATCTAGCGCTGCAGTGCCATTTTTTAACGTTCTCTTATGCCAGCACGATCACCAAGGTAACACTAATAAAGATTTAGGATGTTCATTATTCACAAGCTTGTACAGACGAAGTAAGCTCAGTTCAAAATTAAATGTGTTTTTGCTCTACGAAATGTCAATTTAGGCTAAATTGATTTGTCCCTGGCTCCAGTTGTAACGCTGAGCTTGAGTACTTGGAGTATTTTTGTTGCTGTACTACCTGTGGTCAAATGGAAACTATTCGCAGACGCTAAATGAAGCAGTGCTAATGCAGCTCCTAGGAAATGCTTGTTAGCTTCAATACATGAACAAATGACTGTGACGTACTACAGTTTGCTATACACACAGGGAAGAATTTCAGTTGGAGACTAGTCTCGACCTCAGGTGGGAAGTGTACAGGTGGCCGCAATCCGTTTGCTGTCCGTCTGATGCATACTCTAGACAAAAAAAGCCAGCACTGACGCAAGTCAGTTTCAATCTGACTGGCTATAGAGGTAACCTGACAAACTTTGTCAAGTCATCTTCAAAAGCACTCATTGGATCAACCCAGCCTTTTTGGCATCAAATCTTTCAAAAATGTTCAGTTTTGATTTAGGCACTTAGAAGAAAGAGGTTTTCAAGATCTTTTACACCAAGAAACTACAAATATGATAATTCCCTTGATAATTACTTTCTAAGAAAGTAACATTTCAAAAGGCACTAATATGTTCCTTTTTGTGTAATAATATGTACCTGTAAGGTACTAATATGCACCCTTAAGGGGAAAAAAATATATATTTTGAAATGGAATGAAGGGACCCTATTCCAAAATGTAAAGGCAGCTATATATTTTGTGTGTAAACAAGCCTAAAGATCTATCCATCTAACATCGCATTATTAGAATATGATCTGAAAAATACTGATTTTGAGCATTAAAAGTATCTTTTTGTTCTACCAACTATTACAGTATGTAGAAACATGAAGAATAACAATTGAATCATATGTATTTAGATATTCGTGCATAGCACTTTTCACAATAAGCATTAATATCCTATATTATTATTGAAATCATTATTAATATATCATTATAATTTACCATTAACTTTTACAGTCCAAAATACAAAATCTCCATAAAGCCCTTGCTCCCTATTGGGAGTCCCAAAACCCAAATTTAATACCCTCTGAAAGTGATGTCCACAAACAAAACTGTACATGCAAGCAAAACTATGCCTGTGAAACAAAGTCTACACATTTTCTGGTATTTTTATGTTTCTTTGTACAGTCATTGGCAAAAATATTTAAATACTTTTTTTTTTACCATGCTAAAATATATTAATATTGTATAATGGACCATATCACAGCTTAAATGGGCCAAAATGAGTCCACTTTCAAGGTCAGAGATAAATTTAAAAATAAGTTTTTTACTAAGCTTACTTTTGAGTTCACTTAAGGGGATCTGATTTTTTAAAAATGTGTTCTTAATCTAAATTAAACTGGTTAAGAGATTAAAAAGTAAGCAGAGCTATTTGCTGCTTTAACAAAAGTAACTTGATTCCATCATATATACTGCAAAAGAAAGGGCACACCTCTCAGCCCATGCAAAGCCAGTACAAAGAAGATGGTAAGCAGAACCTCAACAGACCACAACAGAGTCATAAGAGCCTGGACCAGACAGGATAATGTTCCTCTAACACACTTAGAGCAATTGACATAATTATACCGCCCTTGGTGTTTGACGCTTTCTAGAGACCAGTATGGTTAAAGACACTTCATTCATTCAGCTTCAAGCGAACACACCAGCATGCATCTGCTTACAGGACCTCCCATGGTAGCTCTCTCCCGAGAGCTGTTTGACATCTCCCTCACCCCTGAACACACATGCTCAGATGCTCTTCTTCCTGTCCCGCATATGACACTGTCCTGTTTATCAGCTTTAATTTCACTCTGTTGTCTCTGCTTACTGCTGTAATTGAGCTGTCCTGTCGCTGAACCGGCCCAGTGGGATCTGTATGTAATCAGCCAGGTGCTCCCAAGGGCCTCTCACTGTCTGTGACAACTGCTACAGATGCCTGCGGCGCTCTCCTGCTCACCTGTTCCACGTGCCACATTGTGCCACACATCTAAAGCATTTGTTTTAATTAATTAGGAGTTGTAATTGTTCATTTTCCTTATATTTCCTTAGCAAGAAAAGTAAGGTGGACTCAATGAATGATAAAGAACACTGGGTGGGTATTACATGGATAAAAGCATCTGCAAAAGAAACATGTCAGCGTAGGCATAATGTTGATGTAGCCCAATGTTAACAACAATCCCACCACAAACTATTTTCCATGTATGTGTTCAAAATATAAAGGGAACTTGCCTTGCTACTTCAATTGTCGGTCTGTTAAATTAATAATAAACAGAGGTTATGTATATGAAATTACCGATTAGTTGACACATTCGCTCGCGAACAATTGCGTCGTTTAATCATTTCCGGTTCTTCGAGCAGATTTCGTCGTTCTTGGCGCTTCAATCCCATTGGCCGAGTGTATAGATCGGGGGCGGAGCTTGTGTATTTTTGAGAGAGTGTGAAAAACTAGTTACGTAACGTTACTAAGTTAAGGTTTAGTATAAACACCTCTTCAGGAAATTAATGTTATAAATTCACAACATGCTATAACACAAGCTTTACAACCAATGAAACAAAAACTAAACAAAAACTAAACATTTCTGGATTCAGATTTTGCTTTTCTCTCTCCATGAGCTAGCCTAACTTACCTGTAGTGCTATAGCCTGTTTTTTTTTTCAGGTTTGGGAGACAGCTCTTCTGTTTTCCATGCAGGCTATTTGTCTCATGGTCAAGGAGGCTTCGCATTAATACACTTTGGAAGTATGCAGTCACTCACTGGGCCTTATTTTCTGCGTGATCTCTGGCCTTGGAAATATCACATTGCCCCAGGCTTTCCCTGTATGAAAGGAGAAATGAATCCTCTCAGCTGTAGTGTGCGGTTATTTTTAGAAAGCTGAATGAGGTTGCAAATACACCATATAAATCCAGATAGTGTTTCATTTTAGAATTAAAGGAAGCTGGCCACTAAAATATTTTGTTTCCATAAAGTCCTCACATTGAGATTTTACATTTTCACACATTGATCTCTTTCCTCAGTGGATAATGCTTCATATCGCCTAAAGTTCAAGAGTTAAGTGTGCAAATTCAACATGCAGGATCTTAACTAGCTTCAATACATTATCCAGCCTCATTTCGCTAAGAGAAAATCAGTTATTTGAGCAGAGTTCAGAGGTAAATCTTTTCTTTACAGTTTCTTAGCAACCAAGAACTTATTTGCATATAATTGTAAAAGAATGAATAAACACTTTTGTTTTTTGTTTTAAAGCAATCCTTCACTTTAAAGGCCAACAAGTGGGCACATTGCGCTTTGAAGGCCAATGCATTTCCAGCATGCGTTGGTTCTCTGGATAGTTTGCTTTTTTATCACAAACAATAACCATAACTACTCATATAAATAATGACAGTAATTAAATTTAATAATATTCTATTTTATGTCTCACCACTCGAGGTGAAAAGCAGGAAATTGCTGAAATGCATCGTGTGGAATAGATTTCAGTTGTTCTTTTTTACAGCATTCTGTCTGGCTTGTTCCAAAGTTCAAGGGGCAGAAATAGAACAAGGCACAAGATATTTAGAGGCAAATCAGTGAGAACACTAGACACCATTCAACACCATGTCACCAAGGAATCCCCCTCAAGCCTATTCTTGTTTAAACTGGCCAATGCCCAAGAGCGTGCACTCCTTCATTAATATTCATTGACTCCTGAGTATAATAATAATGATGGGCAAATGTTACCATTTCTATCCCTCACTCACAGAACAATCAGTTATCAGAAATCCCTGTATGACTTGGAATAATTCTCTGTTTAATAAGGATTTGAAAGAAAGCTATGCAGGTTTCTTAAGGCTCAAATTATACCGCACCGCTGGAATTTGCTGCAGATTAATATTTGCACACGGTTAGCTCATTGTAAAGCTAGGAAAAGGTTTTTTTAATTGTATTATCACCTAAAACACTTCAGAATAAATACCCTCAGCCCTAACCCATTGGATAATACTAATATCTTAAATCAGAATACATTGAAATAAAGACATCGGAAGATGTTTCTTACAACAATGACAAATTTATTTAATCATTTATTTGAGCTGCTCCAGCAAGTGTATTTACAAACAATGGCATTTGTAGATATAAAAACGTGTCATATCATAATGCAAGTCAGCGCTGTACCGTCAGAGACGTCACAGCAAATGTCTAATATTCAGGCAACACAGCCAAGAAGCTAAGGGAAATGGTGGTTTAGATATCATGGTCTTCACAGCTGTATGAAGAAACAGGTGTGGAAAGAATTAAGAAATTATGTCTAACACTGAAGAAATATTCTCTGGGACAAAGACGATGAGAGAATACAGGAACACAATTGCCTTGTGATGAAAAACCCAGGTTCAACAAGAGCTTGTTTTTTTTTTTAAACCTCAAGTTTAGCACATGGACAAAAACAGATCCTGCAGTTTTTACAAAAATAACGTTTCCTGAATTAAACCTACTAAAAATGTCCTTCTAGGTTTGTTCCCATGACAATAAATGGACGACAGCATTTATTTTCGTGGTGCAACAACAGAACATTGCAGACTTTGAAATGTTCCACAGGAGATTAAAAAAAAAAATGCAGATGTTTTTAAGCATATGATTTAGCAATGAGAATACAGCAGTGTTTTTTAAGGATTAACCAGCACAAATTCCAAGTTGTCTTTCTGGATACTGAATTAAATATTGATAAAAAGTACATTTAAAAATGCATTGATTTCCAGAAAAAAAATATGAACAAATGTATTTGATATTATGACTTTCAGACTGGATTATTCCTCCTCATTTATCGTATTACTTTTGCACCAGTGGTTCCAAATCACTATATGATATGATTTGCTAAACTACATACGGATACATAGCATCCATAGGATCCATGTGCTCCTGTGTTATCATTTTAAAAGAACCATAGTAGCTAGCCAAACATAACCACATAAACTCAAAAGCTATCTTACCAAACTGTCGATAAGTAGATGCGAATGAAAAACATGAAAACCATTCAAGGAAGGAAAACCAAGACCAGGGCAAATATTTACCCTGTTTTGTGTCTGTAAAGGCTATTACTATTGATCCCAGCAGGAGATCTCATCTTTCTCCATCTCTGGCCAAGTTCACCAGAGTAACGCTAGCCCGCGGCTAAACTGGACACCGCGCTCCTCCCGTGCTGCTGTCGATTTTTTAATTCCAGAAATAACCCACATGAGGCCTCGCAGTATGTGGTCTGCGTGCCAGGCACTTCGGACAACATCAAAGAGCCTATTAAATCACGTTAGGGTGTCAGCTGCCACCGGGGTGGAAGCAGCGCTCCGCTACTGTTTCAGTAGATCCCAGATGAGTGTTTAATGTGCACGGCTCCGTGGTAAAAAAGTAAATAAATATAAATGGCACGGTTGAAATGCACTTCGACAAAAGAAATTCCATGTGAGAGTTCGTTTTGGGGAAATTAATTTCATTACTTTCATGCTTAGAAAAAATTGTTTTTTTTCATAATTAACAATTCAACTGGCAAGTTATGAGCTCATTTCGTTGACCCAATGAATGCTGTTCATTTTGATTACTCTAGGGTAAAAAGACAGGAAGCATTTAGAAAATAAATGTAAAACCATTTCCTCCCTCCTTTCCAAGAATGACCCCTGACGGACATGATATAGTAACATACAACTGATATCATTTCGAGGTTTGACTTGCTAAAATATTAACCTATTATCATAAGTGGTTGTTATTCATCTAAATCAAAGTAAGTTGACTGCAGCTAGGCATTTGTGTTCCTTTCTCCTGAATCCTGGCTGATGACTAGTACAACAAAGTGTCAAGAGCACTAAGACTGAACAATAAATAAGAAAAAAATGATTCACCAAACAAATTAGTATATTCACTCAAACGATCGATCGGTGAGGCTGCGTACTCCTAATAAAACATCAATTTTGGCAGCTACACTTGAGCATTTTACTTCAAGAACACCACATCTGCCTTTCAGTCCCATGTACACCTGTACACAATGTACAAAATGAGTGCTTATCTGTTTCTTTTATCTACGAAAACGCTTCAAAAATTGTCACCGTTCACCTGAGCACCTGAGTCCACGCGGACTACTCCGGTTGAGATATTAAAAAGCTCCCTGCTCTCCCTCTTTACAAGGGATGCTATCAAGCAACAATTTTGCCTTGATATCTAGCAAAGTCAGCAGTTGAGTCCATAGTGACGAGGTTTTCCCCACCATGCACGTGGAGACATCCCTCAGACTGTCCTCTTGCTCGGTTATAAGACTTCTCTTTTCTGGACGGCAACACTGAAAGCGGTCTTTGTCATTTGAAAAAGAGTCATTTTCTTGCTCTGCCCCCAATTACAAGTCCCTCTCCAACGTCACATAGGGGCACCGAAAGGACACGGACCTATTTTTGTGTGCGTGTCACAGTTTGGTGGGTTTTTTTTTTTTTGTGTGGGGCTTTTTTCATGGGTTGGGCTTTTGTTCATTGAAAATCTTCCAGTTATATCGCCAAAGGAGCATCCTTATGTGCGAGAAACTATTTTTTAGAGGAAAGATGTTTGTTAAAAGTGCTCGATCACGAGTCCTTCTGTGTGTTTCAGGGATGCAGGATGCTATAAGGAGGAGAGGGAAGCCAAAAGAACCAGCGCTGAGGCCAACAAGGGCACTACAGTTTGAAGGCATCCGGCGCCGTTGACATCACCTCGGGATGGTTCGGCAGATTCGTGACTCGTTCCGTCTAAATGGAAGAAGGAATAGAAGATTAGGTCTGAGTGTACAAAAACATTTTGACCTTACTGACATGGACATTCATTTGGCATACAATACGAACCATTATTGTTTTCTATAGAGTTGATGCTTCCATCATCGACTTTGACAACGCGGTCGTGACTTTTCTCGCAGTTGTCTGTGGGAGAAACATAAAACAGGGTGTTGTCAGGGTCGTGACATCATCTTTAGCTCACTGAACTATTGCAGCAGTGATAAACGATGCAATTGCAAGCACGTTTTGTCAGAAGCCATGCCAGGATCTCTCCTGAGGGGCTTGTAAAACTTACTTGAAGGTCTGACGAAAACTTTCAGCCTCAAGCAGCTCCGTCTCCCATTCTCACTGACTGTAGAGGCTGTGGAAACATTTTAAATGGTCAATATTAGTCACAATCGATCCATGCTGCACACTATTTAATAAATCAAAGTCATTTTTTAGCTTTAGTTATATAACAGGGTTCAACAATAAGATTTGTATTTTTTTTTGTACTGGCCTGCTCGATCCAGCAGCGCAGATTTTTACATGCACTGCCAACATTTTCATCTGCATTTACATTTAGTCATTTAGCAAATGCTTTTATCCAAAGCGGCTTACAAATGAGGTACAATAACGTAATTTATCATAAGAGACAACAATATTATTCACAGCGCACAATGCTTTAAGAGTAGACTACAAGATAGATCTGTTTTTATTATTTGAGTTAGTGATGGTGCCAGTAAACTTACATTTTAAAACATGCTATAAAAAGTAGGAAATATATATATATATATATATATATATATATATATAAATAAACAAAAAAAAAAAAAAAAAAAAAAAAAAAAAAATGCACTGGTAATGTTTACAGGTTTATTGTTTACAAAACTGTAAACAAATACTGAAAATTTCTTACATTACATACAGCACATTAAGGCTTATATAAATTCATAACAATGCTGTTTGTAGGTGTGTGTCCTTCACAATGTCACATTGTTTTATTATATCAATAAAATAATAATTATTCTATTATTATTATTATTATTATACAAATACTATATTCTTCATTTAACGCCAAGTTAACATACAATTAAATATAATTCGCAGTATTACTCCAGGTAAGCTATAAATGCATGCACCACTTTTCTCTGAAAATGACAGCATACAGTGCAAGAAAAATTCATTTGATTAAATCATCCAAAACAAATGTTCAAATCAAGACAAAACATCATTCTTCACCAGCAGCAACAAAATAATGACCATCATTTTTTGACAAGCCTTCCAAAATGGTAACAATGCAACAACAGCTCCACGGGCTCAAGGCCACTAGGATCATTTCTTTCTGGTTTAGTCTATGAATACATCTTCAGATGTAGTCTATCTTTTCCGTTTGTGGTTTTCTACATGCAAAAGCCTCATTTAAATGCTTCCACTGGACTCTTCTTACTGATAGATGCGGACGGTGCTTCTTTGGCTCTGCTGTTTCCCTTGTCATCTCAACTATGAGCCATGTTTCTCAATTTGTCTTCTACATAAAGAAAAGCTCATTAGCACTTAAAGAAGAACAGGTAGACAGCCTCTCTCTCTCCACCGTCCGCTCTTTATGCAGTATGTAATGCAATCTGGCGTAGTCAGCGAGCGATGCAAATGAGGACCGGTGGGGTGAGGGGGAAAGAAAGGCTTGGTATTTTACCCACAGATCACACTGGACGTAAAGGTGACAAAGTAATGAGCAATGCAACACACTTCAATAAATCTCCTCCTTCAAAGCCTCAATGTAATGAGCACGGACTGCACAAAATGCAATTTCCTTATAGCCAACGCAATATGTTCTTGATAATTCAATTGGTGAGGCTTGCTTTCACTGATGTGGACATGTATTCCACTGTGCCTCTTTCCTGATGAAAAGAAATAGGGGTTGGATGTCTTTTTTTTCTGGTTGAATGCTTGAAATTTGGATTATTTGACAATAAACTTCAGGATAAATAAACTAAGACTAATGTTCACAGCACACACGGTCCATTAGTGGCAGGATGATGAATTAGTCTCTTTTTAAATTTGTTTACTGGCAGGAAATATTTATTGAACACCCTTATCTTGACCACAGACATTACTAAAAGCAGTTTTTTTGTTTTGTTTTACTGGACAGCAAATTTGTACTAAATCTTTCCGAGCTCTTTTCCTAACCTCTGCTGGTTGTGACCTTTCCACAAGCCTCTTAGATGTTGATTGGTCACTACATACATCAACACCTGCTACTTAAAGCTGTACTGGCGGCTAGTAACATCAACAGCTGCAAATGACAGATCACAGGCCGAAAGAAACACCTGCCACTAAAAGCTCTGTAATCAGCTGTGATGATACAAATGACTTCTGTTCGGTCCATAGACCATATCGCCAATGACTGTGAACTACTGAACCTTGACTCTTCCAGTCAAACCTCATGAGTTCACCGTTCTGGTTTTGTTGAGGAAATATATGGGTCAGTGAACATAAGTGGCTATGGTACAGAAAAGGTTTTTTTTTAAATGCATATATAAAAAGTTCTTGGAAGTGTACTGTTTATGTTTATTTTCAATAAAAAATGCAGTTTAAAGATAATTAAAATGTCAGAAGTAGCAAGAAAAAAAGACATAAATTAATAATTATAATTATTAATAATAAACACTTTCTTTGAGTCTCTTTATCAGTTTAGTTTTTCCTCTAAATGATTCAATAAATACCGTACCGTGTCATTCATACCGAGGTATTACCGTACCGTGAAGTTTTGATACCGTTACATCCCTAATATATATATATATATATATATATATATATATAGTGCCCCCAATCTAAAACTATGAGATTAAAGTTGTAATATTATAAGAATAAAGTCGAAACTACGAGAATAAAGTCGTAATATTGCGAGATTAAAGTCGAAATACTATGAGAATAAAGTTGAAATATTACGAGAATAAATTCAAAATGTTATGAGAATAAGGTTGAAATGTTTCAAGAATTTAAATCTTTAAAATTAAAGTTATAATATTTAGTATAGTGCATAAAGGATATTACGTTTTCTGATCTTTACAGTCACTGTATTTAAGTCATGTATTTTGGGGTCCTTTTTTAATACATTATTTTTTTTAAAGTCTTGTCATTGACTTGTCTTGTCTTTTTAACACTTTAAAGCTGCATGAAAGTGTCAAGATGAAGCTATAACAGGATCAGCTGCCTGTAGAGGAAAGAAAACGAAACAAGAGAAAGACATGTCGGAAGAAAAGAATTATAACTCTTTTCCCCATTAGCTGGCAGGCTCATCTCTGAGCTTGCAGACATTCCCATAATGCACCATAGCTTCTTCTAGCCTTGACCCCCAATGATTCCCTGCTGTGTGGGGTCTCCAGCTGCACTTAATCTGCTGTCTCTCTTCTCATCCCCACACCCTCGTGACTGTGGGGAGAGCTTGGGTTAAATCAATGTGCTTATGTGCTGTCTACACTGACATACTGGGGGCTTGTGAACCCTTAATCATGTCCCCACAAGCATATTTCCTTTGATTTGGGTGAAATTGCTTTTGTCTCATTCCTCAAGTCTGGCCTAGTTTGGAGCGGGATCCCAGTGTTGATTGGAAACACCTTCACAAATCCATTGTACATCGCTGGCTACTACCACAATAAATAAGTGCCGAGCGTGAGTGTGCAAACGAAGCTTAGTATAATGTAACATTGTCAGAGTCCAAAATTAACTTTTTGCCCAGAGACATTAATATGATGCCATCCCGCAGTGGGCATTTGGATATGTGGGGTGGGAGAGGGATCTGTGGATGAAAGATGTGCAGGAGTGAACATTGCTGTTCTACACAGCCATTCATGACTGATGAAAACCACAGACAACCCGCAGAAAAACATTCAAAACTCTGCATTTCAGTGGCAACATTGCACACTGGATAAACCTCTATTAGTCAAAACCATGACGCAGATTATTTATGCCTGTTTTTATTACACAAAGTAAACTCATATAAAATATGTCTAATCTTAAATATGTATTCTAAAGCTGCGGTAACACTCAGTTCACCTGCAAATATATAGCTTTATAATATGCTATTAAAAAATGCAAAAGCTTTTTCTATAATATTGCTATAATTTTTAGCAATTATAGTACTGCTACTAATCTTAAAATTGTTATTAAGACATCTTTTTTAAAGAAATATATTTACCAGAAAAAGTTATTTACCAGAAATTGTTTACCAAAAAATGCAAATACACAACACAGTATTGCTGTGAAAAAAAAAGAAAGCAATAAAATTACAGACACACAAACATGTTGGGTTTACATGTTTTATGGGAACATTCCATAGGCGTAATGGTGTTTCAACTGTATGTGGTATTGTCCTACACTGACCCTACACCTAAACCTACCCCTTACAGGAAACTGTGTGCACTTTTAGAT
>JAUMHP010000078.1:7785196-7796599 GCA_032361065.1 Enteromius trimaculatus | reverse complement strand
TATGGGATAGAAAAGTGTCCATGGTATGCCTACTATAGAAATCGGCCGGAAGCAGTAGGTCATCCGGGTACTTCTCGGCTACTGAATTTCGAATGCTATGAATTCGGACATACTACTCGCCTCGTCTGCTTTTTTTCGCGTACTATATAGTAGGGAGGTAAGCGATTTCGGACGCAGCATTTGTCACTGTCTTCTTTTCTTTGTTTTTATGACTACTGTCAACCAAAATTTACGTCCAATACTGCCACCTACTGTGCTGGAGACCGGACTGTTTCATGCTTAGACATTTCTTGTTTTTTTAAAGCTGTTGTTGGAACAACATGACAGCCATATTTTTTTCTGAATAAACTATTACATTCAGTAACGGCTGTGTGTTTTTGCAAAATTTGCAGCTAGGGCCCCAAACACCCACTCCTGCTTGAGAGGACTTCAAGTCGTCCATGACAGGTGAACACAACCAAATATTGTCAACGACACATGAAAAGGAGATACTCATATCTGCGTTTTGGCTAGCACACCCTCGTTAGCGGACCTGCAAATGTGTTGCAGTCTCCGCAACGTTGAAGACTGACCCCTGCGTTTATCTTTGGAATGTGGGAATTTAATCTGCGGCCCAGGAGAGGACCCTCCGCGTTGACAGTTTGTCTCTTCAGATGGACACCTCGGGCTGGTGGGAATGCAGAAGGCACCGATGAGCCCTGATTATGGTTCTGCTCAAAGTCTCATCTCTCCACACCTCCGACCCTGACCTAAGCAGATAGGAACTCTTCATGGCCCCTCCACGGGCCAGAGGGAGGGCAGCTGACCCAACAGTTGCTCTAATGCTGGTCCTTAGGGATCCATCTTTAAATTCTGCAGTTTAAGTAAAAGTTACCTGATATTTAAATCTGAGAAACAAAAAAAAGATCTATTAATGTGAGCACAGATGAATTCACAAACCATAAAATAGCAAATAAGCTCCAATTTCTACAAGACACAAACCCAAATAAAACAACAATGTGCTTTCAAAGGGAGAGAACGGAATTTTTATAAGGAATTTTGCAGAGCTATAAAAATATATTGAATGAATCAATTTCGCATGAAACAAACAAGCACAAATAGAAAACAACTTCAGACAGCAGCGTAAAATGGGTGCCTTTTATGCCAGACCTTTGGTTTCTGACAGATGGAGCATCAATCCCAAAGGATGGTGTATGCGCTTCGTTCTTCAACCTCTATTATCTTGAAACAAAACAGCTGACTATTGACACAAGGCATAGACCCTCTTTCAGGGGTACCTGTTATCTCCTGAGAGGTGAGGACTGACGGACAGAGACTGTACGCCATGTACCCATGATTCTTATTCACACTTTCTCTCTCAGTCTGTCTAAAAATCATGTCCAGAGGGGAGTTCAGTGGACCTATTTGATGAATGAGTCCTGAAAGACTTGTTTTTTTTCTCCCACACACTCCCACATTTACCCTCCCACTGTTTCTCTGTCTCTTCCTTTCTCACCAGTACCTCGCTAATGACCGCACCGCTTGCCGGCGCACGGTGGCTACCCATCAATAACTCCCACATCACGCAGGTTCAGAGAGGGGAGCCATATGAGCCTCAGGCTGACGCACATCTGCTTTCCACATCTCTGTGGCTGGTTGGCGCTCCAGACGCACAGCATTCTTTCAGGGAGAGCATGGCATGGCTAATGCAAGTTGTTGGGCTTGGGCTTGTTAGCGTGCGGCCATGGGCTGCTTATATATTACAGGGCTTGCACGTGTTTTTACTGAATGGAGTTAACATGCCGCAGATGTTGTTTAACGGCAAACATGTTTGAGTGCTGTTCTGCTAAACAGGGGAACTTCTACCGGCGAGGGACAAGATGGGCTAATCCATAATGAGTGACAGGGCGTAAATGGTGGCGCACTGCTAAAAACCATATTAAAAATCTTAATGTTGCGGTTCAACATAAATACGGAAACGTTCTTTAAACAAGATGAATTTATGAAGTTAGAATAGTTACTGTATGCAAGGTATTAAGACTTGTTTTCAAGAATATACAGTATACTGTATATTACTTGTTTTAAGCTTAAATCTAAATTTAAAATCAATGCTTAAAAAAAAAAAATTAGACTGGGTTGAAAAATAATTTTTCTAAACTAATCTTACTTTAAAATATTTAGATATTTTTAAATGGACAACAAGGCAAAATTAAGGAGATTAGGAAAATTATTTGTACTTATATAACTTACAAGTGACATGAGTTAACATTATTAAGGTATTAGCAGTACTTTTTACAGTATTTATAAAATTTGGTTCATTTTACATAATCATTTAGCATTTTTGCCAATACATTAATCCATCTTAACATATTTTTATGTAAAAATGTGTAGAAAATAACATGTTCCAATATTAATAATTGCTGTAAAAAATATTGCTTGTTAATCTAAACGTGTAAATGTAGCCATAGCATTAATGTTTACATAAAACACCTTATTGAAAATTGTTAACTTTGTTTTTTATTCACAGCCTGACACGATGCGTGCAAAACATGCACAAGCTTTTATCTTTGTGCTTCTAGGGTGAATATTACTTAGGCAATTATATAACAACAGAGTATATTGGGCATGGAAGAATGTGTTTTCTCTTACCTAAGCAGGAAATTCCACAAATCATTTGAAACATGGAGAGACAAAGAGAAAAAGAATGGCAAATAGTTAGTTTATCAGGCTATGCTTTTGCATTTGATTTTCATTTTAATTTGTAGCATGGGGAAATGCAGCTGTTAAATAGCTCTGCAGTTTCGCTGAAATTATGCAGCAAGCTCATTTATGAATTCTATTGATATAAAAACGTGGGCGTTTGTATATCAGTCATTTGCTAAAAAAAATAAAATAAATAAATAAATAAAATAAAAGAGCATAACAGCAAATACCCTATAAAACACTGACCCACAAATTAACGGCACTGCTGTGCATGCTCTCATAACTTCAACGGCCCATTACAGTCGGAGCACCATTGAGAATGGCGTTAAATTGTAGGGAGCCGGGAATTCATGCAGGAACCAACTTCTCGTTCTACCTCAATGCGTGGGTGAAAATCCCTTTCCTGTCTCGCACAAAGGATCACCCTGTGACCCTATGGCACTTCATCCAAAGTGGATAGTTATGACTCTCTGTCCATTACCTAAATGGAGAGCACTTGAGCAGTATTGATCAGGGGGCCTCTTTTCACTCATCACACCATCCTGACATTGCACAGTCCTATGTAATAATCCATGGGGTCAAGACTAATAAATCTGAATCATAAATGTTCTGTCTATGACAAAGATAACAAGCCTTTTCAGGGACAATGGATGATGGACTTTTAGAGTCTCTCCTGAATTGTCTCTGCACACTTGATGATTAAATGCTAAACACTAACGGGATGTCACAGCTGAGGGATGCCACAATCTTCTGATGACCGGAATACATGAGTGCATTCTGTAATCACAAAATATTTTTTTTCCCTTTGAGCCTTTTTGCTCTTTTTTCTCTATTCATAAAATTCACGTATACAGTATATGAGCCTTGGGAGAATTTAATTTTGCATTGAGAGAAATTAACATAATTTTAACAATTAGTGTTATGTATTACTGTTATATTAAATATTATGAATATTAAAAAAATCTATTGTTTGGTTTGTTAGGACAGCACAATATCTGGCAGAGAAACACCTATTTAAATATTTTAAATTTGAGGGTGCAAAAAAAAATGTAATACAGGTTTTTAAATCTGTCAAAATGAGGTTCTTAGCAATGCGTATTACTTATGAAATATTAATTTTTAATATATTTACGGTAAGAAATTCACAAAATATCTACAGGAAACATGATCTTTATTTAATATCCTAATGATTTTTGGCATAAAGGAAATATGCATAATTTTGACCCATACAATGTATTTTTGGCTAAATATACCCCAGTGACTTAAGTGACTGGTTTTGTGGTTCAGGGTCACATATATGCCTGGACCATTTATAATATTTAATAAAATTACAATTTCTCATTAAGCATTTATTATAATTATTGTGCAGGCAAAAGCATTCAACACCATTCTTATCTCTGCTTCCACTGTGTACCATACGCATATTCTGCTGATGACCAAATAGGTTGTTTTTAGTGATTCATATTGTCTCATAAAGTGCTGTTTTCCATGATGAGCCCTTCAAATATGCAGACTAAGGTGGTGGAGGAGAGAATAACGTAGTCATGTGTGTATGTCGAGGATGTGTACGAGTTACAGTGCTGTTGGACAACTAGCTCAAAGGCAATTTTCTATTGCAAGAGAGATCTACAGCACTAATAAATCACACACTCCAGAATCTGCAGCCACACCAATGTGCCTGAGTGAGAAAATCAAAACGTTTGTAAAAACTCAACAGTTTCACTAGTTAAAAAAAAAAAAAAACTTCCCCCTTTTTTCTCCTGACTGTGTAGAACATCCCCCGTCCTTATTTGCCCTCATTCTGCCTAGATTTCTGAAATTAGAAGTCTCAGCACTGGCGAAATTTGCTGGTAACGTTCAAGGTTTTTAAAGCACAACTCTGTGATATACGGCTTTATTTGTGAGTATTGCACAGATCTAAGATAATAAGGTAGCATCTGATCCAGGTGCTTTGCGATAATAGGAGGGGGAAGCATTAAAAACAAAAAAAGAGTCCTTTTCTCCGCCGTTATGAGCAGATAACGTACACACAGCTCTTTCATCAAAAGCACATGGGGCATCACAGAGGATATGGGGCTTTTTTTTCATCCAGACAACAATAGTTAAGCTACACAATGCATTTAAATCGTCTTTATGGGATTATTATGGACGTCTGAGCTGCAAAATGCAAGTGGGAGCACAGACAGACACACACTCTGGCACAAACAAAACACAAAGCCACGCTGCTGATCCTATCGAGGCACAGCTCCCGCAGGCCTTTGCTGGAACTTAAATGACACCACATGACTCAGAGAGCCAGCGAGCGTCCTGGTTCATCCAGTTTCTGTGTATCAGGCTGAGGAGGGTTGAGCAAACAGCGCCAGGCTCCGCCCCTCACCTAAGGCAATGCTGGCAAAGGCCTCAGCCATCTGATCCCGATGCCATCAAGCTGTAAATTAGAACTCAGAGGGCTTTCAGAAGCTGATACAGCATGTAAATAAGACAGAGAGACATAAATGGACAGGAATGCTGATAATGCCTGCGATACTCAAAGTTCTCACACTGTGGACAATAGCGCAAAATAAAACTAAAAAGAGTCTTGGAATTTCTTTAAGGAACTAGCGATGTGTTGTACATACTAATGATCTACCCACAAGGCCGGCATGAGAATTCAAAAGGATCAAGAGAAGAATAAGTAGTCTGAACCACAACCATGTACCTGATCCTTCCTTTTTTCCTTTTTTTTTGATCGAGGCTCCGTCTTTCTTCCCTCGACAGAATTTGAGTGGAAAGACTGTGTGTCTGACATTCACACTGCTAGTGCTGGAGGACGGGACTCTCAATTGTCATGTTATGATGAGTGACATTTGAGACCCGGTAGATTTCAATAGAGGAAAGGTCAAAGTGTCAGACAGCCTGGGTTCCTGTGACATCACTTCTCAAGCGATAATGAGAGCCGGACGGCTCGGTACGACACTGCATCATGTTCAATTCGACACTACTGAACTACTGATCCGTATAGAATCCCTCTGTCGCATAAAAACAGTGCTTGCTTTGCCAGCAAGGCAGGTGATTGTGATAACCCATATGTTTTACTTCAACACAAACCCATCCAGGTGTTTTGGATTATACAGCATGGCTTCTATCCGCAGGGTTTCAGTACCCACAGGTGTGCAAGATAGTTTAAAAACAGCTGAACTCACTTTTTATAGGATATTGCAGAAGTTAAAGAGATAGATATTGCAAAAATCGAAATTCTCACGTCATACACTCACCCTCGGGTTGTTGCAAACCTGTATGACTTTCTTCTGTGGATTATGAAAGAAGGTATTTGGAAACGTCTCTGTATGTTTTTTGTTGAAAATAAAAGAGCCAGTGTTGTTTTGGACCCCATTTACTTTCATTCATACTTCATTGGCAACTATGGTTCCATTAACATTCCACTAAAGGTTCTTTGGAATCATACAATCCTGGAGTTCTTTAAAGAACTATTCGCTTATAGTTCTTAGTAAACCCCCTTTTGGAACCAGTCAAAAAAAAAAGGATCTTTTGTGTTCCGCAGAAGAAAACCATTCAGGTTTGGAACTACATGGGGGTGACATATTTACGGCATCATTTTTGGATGAGCTATCCCTTTAATTTCTTAAATATCAAGAAAACACATTACCGCGACATCACTCAGCAAGCCACGAGCCATTTCGCTGGCTCTGAAGGAGAGATAGATGGCCCGTATTTCTGCGTGGGAGTGAGATGGGGGTCCGATAGGGTCGAGTTCTGCACTGAACTCCACCTGCGCCGATGATGAGGTGAGGGTTGAGTTACCGTGACCAGCTTATGCAGACTTCCTCTAAACGCTTTCAGTTCTGACAGATTTAAAGCTGAGGACGAACACACCTCATTCATCCAACCATACACGCACACAGACACGCCATATCTGTATGTATAAAAGAGAAAGAAATGTTTATTTTATTTACAGCTCGTGGAAAAATAGGACCGTCTGAGTGCGAGGCGCAGGAGGTTATCGTCAGGCCAGCGTTAAGGGAAAGCACATGTTTGGCTTTGCTTTAGAGGCTAATGTCAGTTGGATTGAAAGGCTGGGAAAAATCCAAACTGATTCCAGCCAATGGCAGAGCAGCAAGACATTAATAACTGGCATGCAATACTTTTAATGCCCCATCAAATTTTATTAAGCACAGTAGCCATCAAACGCAAAATAGATGCTTTTTTCAGTGGGCTACATGCTGTATAAAATATTATAAAATGCTTTTTTTTTTTTTTGGAGCCCCAATCCTGAGGTCATTCCAGAGCTTTATTTCCAGAAATGGCCAGGAGAGCACATCACCACGGAGACGTCTGCCCTGATGATCCTCACAGCTTCAAAGAGCTCAGTCCCACACATATAAAACCACAGAGCCGCAGACATATGAAAGGCGTCTGTGTGGATGTGAGCGCGTGTGCGCGTCTGCGTAGGTCAGTATTGGCGCGTTTCTGCGTGTGTGTGTGAAATCCTATCAATGTCACAAAGGTCACGCTCGCTCAAGATAACCCGGGGAGATTGGTGTGAGGTGCCAAGGTTTTTTCTTCTCTTTATTTTGTGATTAGGTGTCACAAGGATTTCTTTGGTGTCACAATGAGGCCTTTCATGTTGTGGGCACCTCAAGGTTTAATAGGCGATTCACTACATTCAGCATGAAACGTAAAGAAAGAAACCGGCCAGCTCACAATACTCGGCGAGACCACAATTGCATGCACGCCGACCTCTTTTTTTTTTTAAAGCCTGAGGAATTCTATCCTTTTTGTTGTAAAATGTTTGTGTAATTCCCACAGGAAATCTGGGATCGAATGCTCGCGCACAATGAACACAGAGACGTCCATTTAGCGTGTCACTCAGCTTGTGGTAAAGCTTATTCGGGTGAGTTATGTTTAAGGGGAACTTTTAAAGGTTAAAGTCAGCGGCCAGGATCAGTAAAACGAATGGAAAGGCCTAACGAAATAGTCTGTCAAAACAGTGCCTCGCCACAGTTCAACAAATATGTTACCATGTTTACAGTGACCATGACAACAGCTCTGCGGATAGACATGTGTTCAGTGATCATGCTTATTTTGTGATTCATGCTCACCCTGAAGTCCCTTTTTCCACTGTGCGTCTAAGAAAAAACAAACTGTGCATTTAAGAGGATCTACAGACTTATTTCTACATATAAGACCATGCACCACTATTTGGCACAAAACTCAAAATGTTTAAATATTAAGGCCCTGGTGTTAGTACAAATTATTACAAAAAATACAAAATTGCAGTTAGTAACGGAATTAATTACATTGCGTATACAATTAGATTACTTTTAGATTACTTTTGACCTAACTTGTTTATCACATTGATTTAAACAGTTTTGTACCATATTGATATAAAACTGCAAAATAAAAAAAAGTTTATTGAATAACTAAAATAAATCATTTTACAATAACAATACAATAAAAACATGAAAAATAAAATTAAACATTAAATGTTGCACAGGTATATTTATAGCAACAGCCAAAATTTTGAATCTATTGATTATCTTTTTATGGGAAAAATAATTAGGATATTAAGTAAAGATCATATTATATGAAGATATTTAATAAAATTTCTTACTGTAAATATATATAAACTTCATTTTGATTAATATGCATTGCTAAGTACTTAATTTAGAACACTTTAAAGGCGATGTTCTCAATATTTTTATTTATTTATTTTTATGGCACTCCAAATTTTCAATCTCGATTACCCCTGTGACTGGTTTTGTGGTCCAGAGTCACAAACACACACACACACACACAGGTGCATATTTATATGTCCACTTTGCTTTGTCATTCTATATTTATACTATATATTTTAACTTACAAATACAAAACTTAAAAATACTCAAATTTACAATAATTCTATAATAACATTTCGCCATATAAAATTGCAACTAGCTTTACCTTTGTTACATCCTATGTAGATTTTAATTATAATTAAATGACCAATAATTCACTGGTATTGTTGCATGTGTATGCGTATGAGAGTTGTAGCTCTGGACAACTCAGAATTTAGAAAAAAAAAAAAAACACACAAATACGAGACAATGCAAAGTGTTTAAATTAATAACTGCATTAACAACATTTCAAAAATTAAACCATTAAACCTAACAACGCTGACAGCCCTGATAAGAATAATTATTTCTATGTGATTGGTCGTCTTCTACGCCTGTCCTTAAGTCATCATTTTTCAGTAGCAGGGCGTTTGACTTAAGTAAAAAAGACAACACTGAAACATATGCGGCCAAGAGGGCAACATACATAAAAGAGAGTCTGCAAACAGATCTGAGAGCAGGGCTCTTTAGCAGAGACAGTTTTATAACCTGATTCACTCAGCAAAATACAGCGCCATAAAAGAAGCTCTCTGTCCATGCAACGTCATGGCACAATGACAGGCCGTGTTAATCACTGCCGTTATATGCACATCCAGCAGACAATCTGCAGCCACAACTGAAGCCTGGACTGCATAGCTCAATCAGCCTGAGCCCAGCAGACCAGAGCCTGTAAACCACTCTCATTCCCAGAAAATTCTGCTGAGGGAAAGAGGTAATATCTTCTCTCGTCATAGCTGCAATGGTCTAGGTCTGGTTCTGATCAGAGATAAATGTCTTGGTGAGTGGACTGTGCTGCGCTAGACAGCTCTTTGTGGTTTTAGGGCCTGTATGGGGTCAGTATGGATCATTTTGTTGATAGAGGACTGATGTGGGTAAATTACAGTGTCAAACGTATAACTCGAAACGGTCACACCGGGTGCACTCTAAGTACTTGCATGCCGCTTGGTGAATTTCTGGTACAGGTCATCAACAGAAATGCTCCTTTTAGGCAAAAACAGTTAGTTAGGTACATGTGACTGCGCACTCTCGAGGCTAAATTCTGCGTCATTCAGAATTGAATTACAGCCGGACAGAGAATTGCAATTTGTACTTAATTATAGCCAGAAGAATTTATATTGATTGAAATTCACAGAAATACATATAATGGAGCTTTTAGTTAGAAAACCAAAGTTTACTTGTTTAAAAATTTGAGGGCTTATAGGTCATTCAGAAAGAAAGAAGAACAGATATAATGAATAGATAGATATTACTATTCAGTAAAATTCTTAGATAACACTTAGGTACAATAGGTAACAGTTTAGATATTGGGTAGAATTAGGGATGTGTAAGATTATTATGTGCTTAATTACTACTAATTAGTAACTAATATTCTAGTAATATGCATGCTAATAACCGTAACCGTGTAACCGTAAAATAAATTGTTACCGTTTTTATTACAATTTAAATTCCAATTAAACTTTCTGTGAGGTGTAGCCACTTTAATTCAAATTCTTTAGATCTGAATTTTGCCCAAAACTGCCATATTTTACACAGACTGGAAGTTTGAAATCTTTTGCCTTGTTAGTCAAAACTCTAGATCAGTCGATAAACTGAACAAATAGATAGGACCGAATGATTTAAGATGCTGACTGTGAATTTCAAAGAGGCAGCTTTAAAAGCGAGGCTGCCGACTATCACGTGTCTACACCAGCAGATAACCTTCGACTCAGCTTTCATGGGGCGTTTGATTCACGGTGGCCCCCTCACTGGCTCTGGTGAGAAGGAGCACGCCATGAAGAGAGGAAAAGTCCCTGTGATGGTGCTGATAGTCACACTCTCGGTGTGTAGTTTCCTCCATCTGTGAGAAACAGCCTGCGCTGCTTGCTCAGCGGGAAAAGACACACACACACACACACACAAGGGTGGAGCCGCCGTTCTGGCCTGAGATTCCAATCACTCCGACTCACTTTCTCGTTTATTTGTCCCCATCAGACAATGCAAACGTCACACTGTGATATTTATTTACGCAACTAATGGAAGACAACTCTTAAATTACCAAGTTCTGACATCAATCCAAACTCAAATTTGTATCCTAAGACATTATCAAGAACATAAACCAAACAATAGGCTTCTGCGAGTCATATGAGAGTTCGGCTCCCGCTTAGATCCTGCTGATGTGCTGAAATCTCCTGCTTGTGCCAATGAGAGAGGTGTCAGACACAATTAGACACCTTGCTCTGCGCACCGCGTGGACCAACGCGCTACTTGTCTCTTCTCGTTTACAAAGATTTTGTTCAACAGTTCTTTCATCTGCTTCCACAGACCATCTATTTAAATTGGAAATGAATGCGCTCAGACATAACCAAACAGAATTTAGCGAGAAACAGTCCTCAGTTAGAAACTAAACAAGGCAGGCACGATTATGGTCTCAGCCACTGAACCAAAACTCTCTAGAGAGGTTGCAGCTTTTGTGCTAGCTGCAAACTTCTGGTACGTCAAACAGCTAGTGCTATTTTATAACTAGGGCAAGTTAAACCGAATTCTTAAGTAAACTGGATCAGTTGAAACTTGGGCTGTCTATACTTTGGGCAATTTTTTTTAATTCCATGTCAGCACCAAAAAATTCTTCAAGGCAAGAACAGAACAGCTAAAAGTACAATGAAAAACATAAAAACAAGCTCTTACAGTACATTTCAAAAAAATACATCACTTGGCATTTTAAAGTAATATTTAAAATAACTTCTAAAACTTTTTTCCTCAGACTTTTTAAAACATCTATTAAATAACTTTCTGAATAAAGCTTTTCATTTCCTGATTATTTATATATATATATATATATATATATATATATATAAAAAAGCTTTTTTCATTA
>JAUMHP010000078.1:7772280-7782383 GCA_032361065.1 Enteromius trimaculatus | reverse complement strand
AAGTCCATTGATTGTAATTAAAATCCATCCTTAATTATACGTTCTGCATAGTTAAACTATGTTAGCCATTATATATATATATATATATATACAATTTTTATTTATTTAAACACATACAGGTGAATAGATAAATTATGCAGATTTTATGGTGGCAAATCTGGTGCTTTGGCTGAATGCTTTTATTGTCCTGAGGTTACACATTTTGTTTTGCCCTCAATGCCCTCCCAGACAGTAAACTTATTTATCCTTGATACAGCAAATCTCTATGCCATCAAGGGTTATTTGAGTGCAGCCGCAACCCAACAGAGCTGAATAATGACCTTAATGACTGAACACAAACACACAGACACACTTTCAAAACGAACAAAACCACCATTTTACAATCGGACCAAATGCGCATTTGGCAAATTTGCAGAGGACATTCAAAGTACCAAATCAGAACAAATCCAAACTTCTCTTTTTCTTTTGTGAATCATAGCAGATGTTTGAGAACAAAAAAAAACAAACAAAACTTAGAGGTGACTTTGATCTTTACAACAGGACTTACTTCTTAAAGCACGAGAGTCTGTGAAATGGCCTGAGCGATTACCCTTGGCTGTCTTTTCAAACACTTATCAAACACTTTTATTTGAGAGATAAAACATCCTAAATGCATCATAAACATCTCAGAGTGGTGATTAGCTAAGGCTGGAACCCCATTGGCTGGAGGTGCTAATGGACTGAAGTCAAGAGAGCGATGGGAAGCCGCAACCACGCAGTTGTGACCTTTCTGGCTTCGCCATCAAACTACGTGCCATGAGGTCAGTATAAACCATTTTATTTGGCCTTACGATCACAATTTTCATTGTCTCACTGAGAAAACCATAAACAATTAAACCCACTGAACTCCCACATGGGCTTCAACAAACCTAATCTGCCGTAATTCAGGCCTAGAACAAAAGGGCTGTGAAAAACGAGACTGCAAACGCAACGTTTTCATTTTTCTTCAATGCCATGTGATAACATTATGAACTGGCATTTTGTACAAATTATCACATTTCAGCATCATTAAATAACATTCACACCACAAGAGAAAAAAAAACAGCATCCAGGATGTCAGATTAAAAGGGTGCAAATGTGGCAGGACGTGCCGGTCCAGATAAGCACGACCGCAATGGGCTCTGTCTTCAACAGCACGTCTTCATCCCACGCGCACCAAATGAAATTAGTGCGTCTGTCTGGGCAAAAGCGGAGATTCGCATTAAAATCGCACGGTGCTACACAATCATCTGAAAAGCATCTGGACTGAGTGATTTGCTCAATAGTCTCCGCCGTACCAGCTCCATATGGCGAATTCAATGGCCACCGTGCGATATCGCACCCGGGCAGGGAGTGGGGAGATAGGCAAAATAATCAAATGCAGAAAAGAGAAAACACAAAGTCATTATAAGACATCAGGGATGAGACTGAGGCAGACGGGGATTCATTCCCCCAGTGGGAAGGCTAAAATTGAGAGTGGCTGTAGCTCGTATCCTAACACCCATATAACACATATTCCTTGCTTTCAAAGGCTGGTATGCATATTGGGATTATTCCTACAAGGGACTTGCCGACAAAAGATATTATCAGTTCGACAGGGTCGCCAGAGGGGATGGAAATGACATCAGAGTTAAGGCGGACAATAAAAAGGGGTGAGAACTCGGTTGAGCTGGGCTACAGCCCAGCGTAAGCCGTTTCATCCCCAGCGTATCTGATATCAGCCCTTAAGACAGAGTCCGTGGACGTGGCAGACAACTGGCGACGGAGAAAGAGAGGGGGCCTGTGCATCCACTAACCTTCTCACTTTCACACCCGAGCAAACTTTAGGTGTCCCGAAGTGCGCATGAATTATATGAAGGCTAATATGAGAACATAACTCACGGATCGCTCTCTGATGGCAAGGACCAGCGCTAGCCCAACTATTAAACGTTTGTAAATTCAATCGTAGTGGACGTTTTCTCTGCTTATGAAATACAGCGGCATGCTTTTAAGGGTGATCGATCTTTAAGTGAACTTGCAATGCAAATCACCTGAACCTGAAGTGAACTTGAGGCTGGTAAGAATGAATATGTTCTGCATTCAGGCCTTTACTATGCTAATCTGCCTGAAGATACTCAACCCGTCAAAACCTTATTGGCTTCCCCAGATCTGCAGAGCCCCTGCTGATGATTCAATTGGTGGGTTCTGGTAACCACTCCCCTCGATTGCTTTGTTTTATGCCCCAGTTTTCAATAGTAAACAGCCACGTTTTAACATACTCGTAGTAGAGTGCTGTAAATCACATTGCCAAAAATAAAGGTCAAAAATTAAACTTTTTTGGTTTAAAAAATGTAGAAATGATAAATGTCAAAAGATAAATTGCTGTGTATTTAAGAATTTATGTTAACTGATTTATATTTATGCTTTCAGAAACAAGTTAGACTATATGGAAAATCTGTCGCTAACAATAACAGTAGCACTTGAACATCCCATGTGTATAGCATGTCTAGACCTGAACAACTGACCTCCCACATCCATCCACATCACATCCACACCAATAGTCACAAGAGACTTTTTTTTTTCCCCAAATCAAATTCTCATCTGGCCAACAAAACACAAAACAACAAAATCTTTCTGACTTTAAATATAAGTGTAAAAAAAGTATGTTAATTTCTAAAAAAAAAAAAAAAAACATAAAAGTATATAAAAATTATACAATATTTATCTGTTTGTGAAAGTCTGGAATCAAGGTAGGATAAATTTTAGCACGATTTTATTAAATTCGTAACAATACTTGACACATGAATCCCTTATCAAAAAGTGACAACAATATATATTTATTATATATCAACATATAAATCTTTCACACCATTGCATTTACTATGAGTAATTAATGTAATCCTGTAATTTTTAAAACAGTAAATTGCTGCAAATTAGTGCGTGCGGGTTTGAGAACATTAGAAGGTGATGATTTGAAGGATTTTCTTTGTGTCTTTTCAGGGAAGCAGAAATGCCCAGAGGGCCGTAGGTACAGCCATAAAAATGGTTTATTTGTTTCCTGAGCACATTTAGTGCTTATGTTTCCATCGGAAGCCTTTATGGCATCGCAATAATATTTACGTCCAAGACAGATGGTTTCCTTTGAGTTACATAGGGATCGTATTTCTGTTCATGTCTTGTGGTTGCACAAAATTCCTCCTGACAAATTTATTGTTTTTTGGATACGATTTCTAATGATGCCTGTGCATGCACGGTTATTAATTTACTGGATGAATGGCGTCGGAACACACATTTTTAAATTTATTACTTAACAGGAAAAATCATTTTGATCTATTTATGTTGGGAAACACACACACACATATATAGGGTTTTTAGATATTAAATCAAAACATAATATTTATATAAATATATATATAGAGAGAGAGATTAAATATAAAAAACAAGGTGTTTTTAAAGCACGTTTAAATGCTAACAAATAAAAATAATAACATATTCATAGATATGCATCATGTAAAAATATTCATATGTATCGTGTAAATTACAGTACATTTTTATATATGTAGCCATAAAAGCAGCTATTCAGATTCATAATAAATAGCACAACAGCTCTAAACCAACAAAAGCTCCCATCCTAATCCTAAAAAGAAAAGATTTATCTGTGCATTTACTCGTGTTTTTAATCACATTTGGGATTATTCCCCCTGCTTCATGCTTCAAAATGTTGGCAAACCAAAAAAGGCAGCAAAGCTGACATAGAGAAAAAAAACTGCTTCTTTTTTTGATCACTGACCACATCCTTATTCCTGAAATATACTGCAATACATACTAAACCAGGAATGCATTATTAATTATTCAGCCTAATAAAATGTGACACTTCCAGTATGCACCTTTCCCAGTTTCAATGTTTAGCTTCACGTCAGTTCTTACAGTCCGAGTGATCAAACTGGGAGGACCAATAATGATTAGTTTCAGTTAAGGTTAGTGCTTTACGATGATTCAAAGAAAGCCTGAGGGGAAGAAACCTTCATTTCCTGCAGACTCCCTGAATGGTCGCGGGGGCCGCTTTGAAACAGGATGATACTGGTTAGCGGCTCATTGTCTATTAGACAAAGTAGGGCTGTTCGCCCATTAGCACCTCTTTGTACTGACTGCTCAAGGTGTGACACACAACATGTCACAGGAGCAGCGAGAGCACGCCTCAGTTTTACAGATTCACATGAGAGTTCAAAGGATCCAAAACAATGGCACACGCCCATATGCATATTGAAAATGCCATTTTGATTGCATTACAAATCAAATGAGCAAGCAGTGCATCACTATTTATATAAAAAAAAGTCACGTTTATGGTCACACCAACTGAGCGAGCAGCAGCCAGTTTAACCAGCATGCATCTTCCGTGTGTTTGCTTAGCCAGAAGGTCACTTTCGGAATAGGAAGTGCTTGATTGACTGGCGGCTGACACTTTGTCCTGCTTCTTTGTGATGACCTGTTACTCCAGCTGCCCTCTCATCCCCTGCAATGTTTGCTGCCCCACGCACGCGATCCCACTCCTGGCTGCCAGCAGTGCGCTTGTCCGCCTTGCCGCTTCGCTGCACCCTCTCATCGCATTACTTCTGCTATTCTAACTTTTCCATCAATTATGCACAAGAATAACTGAGGCCTGGCCGCAGCAGATACATAAAAGAGGAGTGGATGCCTCCATGACTCCACCGTCTGCCAGGACGTTCCCCCTACCAGTGATACTAGTGCCAGAGTGCCAGCGTACGGTCGCACGAGTCTGGTTTGTGTTGTCTGTGGCGTAAATCAAACGTGCAAATTTAGAGTTGTGTTGCGCGACTTGAACATTTTAAATAGAGTTTACTTGCTTGCAATGGGATCGACATACTAGGGTGAAACTGATAGGAATCAATAAACTGTTCATTCTTTTGCATTGATTGACTGAAAGAGCTAAATTAAACACAGTTTAGAAGGAAATCAGTTGTAACGCATTTAAAAAAGGGCTGAAAAGGGCTACAAAAGAAGGAAAGCTACTCCCAGATCTGCTGCTGTTCCGTTCAAAACACAAAATGGAAGCAAGATTGAAAATGGCCGCTTGTACACTCCTACGTCTGCTCGCAAGATACTAATAGACTAGTCATACTGAAAAAGAAAGGACAGACAACTCATAGATAATGGCAAATGTGATGAAAGTGTCATTAAATGACTAAAACAGAGAGGAAAAACGATTGAATGCTATTTAATAATCTGTGGTAAAATCTACTGTATTCAAGGAGAGTGAGAAGAAAATCATTTACCAAAAAAGTCATCCACCGCAAAATAGCAAAACGCTGACCTCAGGATTCTGATGATGGTCACATTGACCTCATTTTCTCAACATTGCGTGTGAAGGTTTGTTGGCCAGACTTTTGACTCTGAGATCGCAAACAGCGTTTAATATTTTATGGGTCCCAACGCTCGGAGAGTACTCAAATTTGTAACAAGGAAATGCTTTACCACTTACCACAGACTGATCGTCTACCATAAAATGCTCCGCAATCTCAAACCAAGAATGTGACGAGAACATCTAGATCCCAAAAAGTTAATTTTGACCTTAGTGTTGTTGTTGTTGTTGATTTTTTTTCAAATGAAAAAGAAGCAGATTTCTAAATATGAATTGATGAATGTGCTAAATTTTCAGCAATTAACAGCCTACATAAAGTTTCTTATTATTGTGTTTATCCAGAAATTAACTACTGAATTACTTACATTATCCTTGGAAAGCTTGCTGCTTTTATTTTTGTTCATAAAAAGTTTTGGTAAATTAAAAACGTCACATTATGTTTCTCCCCATATTTAATTAACAAAATTATGTTCATTTTGTTGGAGCACCACCATAATTGCAATATGTTCATAATAATGCAGCCAATTTTTTTTTTTTTTTTTTGCAAAAAGATGTATGTCCTTCACCACAGCAAAAAAATATTATCCAATTTTTTAATGCTTTGAATAAGAGAAATATTTCATGGTAGGCTGCTTCAAAGAATCCTTGTAGGTGCTTTTTCTGGATGAGAAAGAAAGATTTAAGGTATTCTTCAGCCAAAAGTCCCTCATTTGTGCAGGTGAAAGCAGTTTTAAGGTTACAGACCAAGTTCAAATCTGTGAGACAAGTTTTTCAAGCTACGATGTCTTCTCTCTCTCTCTCTCTCTCTCTCTCTCCCCTTCTCTCTCAGTTTCTTGTTCTTTCTTGCTTTTTCTTTCATGCTAACTCTTGCCAAGTCAGTCCATTTTTATTAGCTTAGCCTGTCGAACAAATGCTTCCTTCATTATTTCTCATTGCGATTAAATGTGCCGTAATGAAGGGCACAAAGAGCAAATCGCTCGGTGCTTTTGCGGCGAAAGAATGCGCAAAGTAGTCATTACCGCATGCTACATTTTCCTTCAATTCTTATCAAGGAGGCTTAGTAAACTTTAGGATCCTTTCAGAAGCTTTATCAGGTCATTAAGGTCTGAAGCTGATTAATATGAATGGTTGTTGAGGTCGTGGCTCTCCGAGGGAGAGACAGAAGGGTGAAGGGGTTCAGAGGAAGTGTTTTGTATCTTTACACAATGGGCCGATGACCTCCTAAGCCCTTTAGTGCCTCTCTGTTAATACCTTCAGCCAAGCCTTCAAAGACCCCAGCAAAGACATTTCACCACTCACAGTTTAAAAGCTCACCGTGTATGAGGAGCTTACCTCGAGCAAACATAGAGACCCGAAATGCATCAGTTATCATCTAAAGTTCAGAGAGGACAAGTGATTCCTGTGATGACTCAAGCGTGATTTCGTAAAATGAAAAGAGAACAGGTTGCCTTTAATTTAAAAAAAGAGGCACTCCCAGAATTCTTGCTGAGACGCAATCATGACAGTTTATTAGCGGAACGTGAGAACTGAGCACTGAAGGAAGGGGGCCAGGCACTTCTCGGTGTGTTAGGGGTCATCAAACAGCAGGATGTTCTAGTTACCCTGCAGGAGAACTTTCTCTCTGTTGGAATGAGTCTTCCGATAACCCAAATCTTTTGAGAGCGCCAGCACACCGCCATACAGCCCTGGAGGGTTAATCGGGATGGGGTACAATTGTGGGACTCAAACCGAGAGGCCTGCGGTTCCCATCTGTAACTCTTTCCAGTCTTTAGTCGGTCTATATTTCCTTCTACAAGCCACGTTGTGTGCACTTCCTGCATGTAAGAGCCTAAATACTTTAAACTCTGGCAGAGATCCACTAAGACAGGAACAATGGCACCCTTTCACGTGGGCCGGGAGAAGACAGAGGTCTTCAGACCAGTCAATATTTGGACATGATTTTTTTCTCCCACTTAAAATCCAAGCGGAACCGAGCAGCAGGAGGCCAGAAATGCCAGTGAGAGAAAAGGAGGGTAAACACGCAGAACAATACAAACTGAACCCCACACAATACCATCGAACAGCTATCACAATATCAACTGGCCACAAACCACAAAGCATGGGCTTTGTTTTTTAAGTGGGGATTAAAACTGAGCCGGCACAAAAACGGAACCATTTGAGGTCACATTGCACAAGCTGGAGTTAAGAGGTGAAAAAGAGATGGCTTTACGGGAGATCCATGACATTTCCCATTTCTGTAGTGAAGAAATGAGCAGGGAAAGACAACCGATAAAGCGTTTAAGTGTGAAATGTTACAAAAAACCAAGTCTAAAGAGGCCGGACGTACTGTTCATTACACCACCTAACTGAGAAGGCTTCAAAAACTGTAGGAAAAGTGCCACATCTGTTATTGCGAGATTTGAGAGGCATTATCAGTGATTAAAACGGGACTCCGTCAGAATGCTGAAATCCCTCTCCCCAGCTGTTAGGTCCATTTCGACAGACCTCTTTGATGGACAGCGGTATCGGCTTCCATGGCACCACATACACAAACAGCCAGAAGATTAAGGTAGGAATTCAATACTGATTCCTGACTGATCCTGCCTATCAACAACAAATAAACAGGTTTCGTTTTCAACATAAGACCTATTTGAGTTTACAGTTCTAGAAAAAATATTGACAAATGAATATATTTGCAATGTAGATCGCATATCTGGATTAGACGAGTGCTACTTTCTCAGATGCACAGGATAGAGAAGGAAACAATAAGCTCTCCAGCCAATCGAGTAATGCCTGCGAAAAACACGTCTCGAACTAAGAAATGACTAATCTGAGAACGAGCTGGGAAAACTTCAGAGGAAATCCGCCAACTTGAATTGAATTTGTAATTGCAAACGGCGTGGCCCGCATTGGAGAGGGAAAAAAAAGAGCCTCCGAAAACCCAGTGAAGCTTGTAAGACCACCATATGTAGAGTAAGACAGAGGCTTACATATGAATGGGTACGCTGCAAATCTCAGGCCAAAACCTAAAGGAGCCATTCCCCCCCTAAATCCTCTAAAGAATCTCTATAGACTCCGCCGTACTCACTCATGTGCAAATACTAGCAATCACTCAGTATGTTCGCCGCCGCACTAAAGTGCAACTCCTACGCTTGCAAAATAACGATTAAGAGATAAGCCTGTCTGCATGCTTTGAAAAAAAATTAACAAACAGTTATGTTTCTTGTTATTATCGTATGTTGTTTGTCACTTAATGCAATTGCGCTATTAAGAACTTCATTTAAATCTCTAATGTAGGCAATCTTTCCGAGAAATTAATATTTCATGGCACGGCTATCTAGATTTTTGAGTTGGACTCTTGCACAGATGTTTCTAATGTTGGTAATTTAGCCATGTTAATGAGCGACATTAAGAGAGGAAGATGCAGCACAACAAACCGATCAAGCATCTTAAAAGCTACCAAAGAACTGGTCCGCTAGTCTAAATCAATGTTTAAATGAAGTCCAAAATGAGATCCATGTACAGACAAACTGTGATCAGAAGGTCACTTGTTTTGTGGGTTGTGAGTGACATTCAGGGCTCCAAGGTCTTGCCAAAGAGTGCTGCTACATTATACAGCACAGCCAGATTTGAATTAGGCCATTGGGTGAGTGTATGAATGTGAATGAGAGATACTCATTTGAACTAACTCATTTATTTGCTAGAGGGGCCTCATTTTGCCTGGACAAAACCTAGGCAGGGAGCCTCCAACACACACACACAGATATTCACGATCACACAAACACACATTTTTGCCAAGCTATAGAAACCAGGCTCGCCCTCAGATTCACCCTAACCAGAGCTCAATACTGTCCGATGATGGTTAACCGCAGTCTTGTGCTGTTATCACTGAACGTGTGACCCTTCTCTCATGAGCATGCACCCAACTGGGCATCAGCCACTCCTGAAATGCCTCTCTGGGTTTGACCCATTGTGTAAAGCCAGCATGGGGCTGGGGTGCAGGGCAGAGAGAAAGCCCCATGGCAACTTAAGAGGGACAACCGAGAATGGGGATGAGCTGGAATCGCAGCGCTCTCAGGCAACTCAAGACTGACGGCAAAGAGAAGGAGACAGCAAGCCTAATGTAATTTCAATTTCAATAAATTTCTTATATGTTAGTTGTTAAAAAGCTGTTAAGCAAATTATTTCTCACATGAATAATAACATATTAGGTTATGAATACTGGCTTATTCAAAAAGCTCATTGACATTTAACACACCCAAACTATTAACAGCCATCAAATCAACTTATTCAAGTATTTCACATTCAGCCAGAAAAGTATTTTTTTTCAACTCATGATGCTATTTTTCATTAACATCCTTCACTGCACAGGAAGGTTATATTACCTTATTAGAAAACCTTTGTTGAAATCCATTACTAGCCCATTTTCAGCCACACATTTTATAAATGCTTCAAAAGAAATATGAAATGATAAAATTGTGCCCTTTTAGAATTATGATAACAAGCAAAATCACATTGAAAGAGGTAAATTGGATTTTAAAGAACAACTGACCAATGAGCCATGATATTTATTTCTAATGATGTTTCTAGAGGGCAATGTCTAGGACAAGCTAGTGGCACGGGGTAATGACTTTTTACTTTGAAAGAGCAGAGAGCTTGCCTGTCAATCTTCCAAAAGCAGAAAGAAATTACACTCATAAGGGCTGGCTAAAGTTACAGAAATAAGGTAAAAAATTGGCATTTTAAA
>JAUMHP010000078.1:7756740-7767581 GCA_032361065.1 Enteromius trimaculatus | reverse complement strand
TATATTTGCTATAATAGCTAGAGTAAAAGTGCAAATGTTCATTAATTAACAATAATTAATGTATAATTAACTATTATAAGTTTATTAAAACCCATGTGGCATGGTCACCTAAAATAAAACATGAACCGACTAATTATTCCAATACGAGAAAGAAAAAAAGATTTTTTTTTAGCCACACAGTCAGTATATAATGAGATGATTAAAACCTTAACTAATAATGAGAGGTTATTTTCAGATTCATGGAAATAATTTTGCTCTGTCTGGTGTAAGACCAATTCTCGACTATGGCGAAGTGTGTCCGAACGTTAAGCTTGTTTAAAGACTTGATTTATTTGAGTAACGTGCAAATGCAGTGAACTGTCTGACCTCTCTTATCTCTACATGACCTGTGATTCACACACATCATGCTTCTAATACCCTTCGACTGGATGCACGACGCTCAAAACATGTTTTCCACTGACAGGCATGTCCCTGCTGCAAGGTACCAGATGCTCGTGACCTACAGAACCTTCCCTGTTCATGCTCAACCTACGAAACCAGTGCTGCTGACATCGGAATGCCAGCTATTCCGTAACGGGAAGTTCTCACCGTAGTTTTACATTACTGTGGAGCCTGAGCGCATGTCTCTGATCACAGGCGTGACAGGCCTAGGAGGAGAAGAGGAAGCTCTCGCTGCTGCGAGCCGCTCAGCGGATTGAGCCGAATCAGGACAAGACTCAGATTCATTCATTCAGCTGCAATCAGGTCACTTATCAGTTTCAGCTGACTTCTTTCGTGTAATCTCTTTCCCCCCGAACAAATTTTCAGATGACAGTCTAACAGATAAAGAAGTGCATGTCAGGAGGTATTAGAGGAATTTCTTTCAACATATACTACATAAGTCCTCAGGGATTTTCTGATGTAGAGTAGACTGGGCAGGAAAATATAAAAGAAAAACTTGATGTAACTCTGGGCGAACCCAACCAAGCCAGGGAAAAATAAACCTAAAAAGGAAAAATGATTTTAAAATAGTAAAATATTAGTTACACACAATAAAATTCTGGCCCCACAATAAACCAATAATTAATATAATTACATTACATTCATAATTATTAATATTAAAATAAAAAGGTTTTCATTTTATAAAATGTATCACATAATAATGAAGTTTTTGTGACTTAATATTTTTGAATATTGAAACTGTGCTGGATTTTTAGGATTCTTTGATGAACACAAAATTCATTGAATATTTGAGTATAAGCATTTATCATAATTATAATATTTTGTGTGTGTTAAAATCATATTTAATGTCATATTTGTTCAATTTAATGCATCCTTGCTGAATAAAAGTATATAACACACAAATTCTCAAAACATATAAAAATGGATTATTCCAATCTTTGGACATTATTTACTTGCGTATATTAATTACAATGTATACATTAAAAATTCAATTTATTAAATTAGTTCAGAAAAGGAGAAACGACAAATGCATATTTCTTTTGAAATTTGCTAAAGATTAATTTTGAATAGATCATGTCAAAAAGAAAATCTAAAAATAAAAAAACAGGGAAATTGACCTTGCATGAAAAATATAAATGAAAAATAAACTGAGTTTTAAAAAATTTAAAATAACTAGAATCCTGAACAATAACCAGTATGATATATTTAGCAGGCATAAAAAAATGTTTATATTTGTATAAATATAACCTTAACCTTATATTTGTAGATTGATATTTTAAATTAACATGGCTGTGTATGAATCCAGTTCCATGTAAAAGCACTCGACACATTCACTCAGCACTCTTTGATGGCAAAGTGTTTCTGCTGAAAAGAGCCACTTGTTGACATGTCTTCAGGGACAAATGAAACACCACTCTATGGAGATGTGGAAGTATTAGCAGATGTAGCGCTGTTCTGAGGCCTTGTGTGTGTGAGAGAGACAACAAGCTCCTTATCAAATCAAACCAGCTGGGATTTCCCTAACGCAGTCAGAGATCTGCACATTACAGGCCCTGTGCTTGTAGAAGTGGGAATACACTGAAAGAAAAAAAAGGGAATGTCTGGCTTCATTTCCGAGAGATACCTGACCCTCCGGTGGGATCCGCAGAGCGTGAATGAAACAGGCAGATGTATTTCAATAAAGTCAGAGAGCCAGAGGTTGCCCTTTTACTCAGACTGAAAAGACTACTCAAGTCATTCTTCGCATGTCCCGCTGATGATGACTGACACACTGAACGGGAAAGGGTCACTACTGAGAGGAATTTTGAGAAGATAAAAGGTAATAGCAGTGGAGTCCTGCTTGCATTGTTTAGTGAATAGAAGCATAGGTGAATCTAAACGGAGAGAAGATGTCACTCAAGTCATAGTAACTTAGCTTTTTGTTCTCTAGCTGTAAGATGAGAGAGATTCAGAGAGACGTTACCCATATGCTGGATGAAGATACTGTATTCATATTTAGGAGAAAAAATAACAGCCTGGCAAGCTTTAGAAATTATATATACTACATAAATATTTGACCTAAAAATTACTGTTATTATAACTCATCATGTTCTCATTATTCAATTGTCTGGTCAATCTTTTCCATGCAGGTCTCAAGCTTAAAAAAGGATGCAAAAGTGCCATAAAAGCATTATAAAATGTGTATTAACATTTATGCAACTTTTATCCAATATTTATCATCTACATAGTCATCTAAAATTATACAATGTGTGATAAGTTATTCATTGAACATTTTCCAGTCTTGTGAGCTGCAATGAGATCGAGTTGAACATGAGAACCAGTTCAGTGTGATTCATGAATTAATCACTTGAACCGGTTTTCTGAACTGGATCAACAGGATAATTGGAAACTGAAAAGATCTAAATGAAAAGAATGATTCATTCACAAATCAGACATTATTGCTTCTCAGTGTTACTTTTTTATATAATTTAAAATATTTATTAATGCTACACGTTCACTTTGTGAATAAAATTGTAAACAGGATAAAACAAAAACATACTTTTAGGCAATATGATTTCAGACTAACAAAAAATCACTGACTGCAGCTTTAATATTTTGCATAGCAGTCATTTATATATTTTCACTTTTCATTTAGTTCAAGTATGCCCTTTTGTAATTTTTTTTTAGGTTTATTTTTATTCAGTACTTGATTATTAACTGAAATTAATTGATTTCGCCATTTCAAGCTTTTAGTTTTTCCAACTAATATTAGTAACACTTTAGGGAACACAAACCTGACCCTGGACCACAAAACCAGTCTTAAGTCTTATTTGTAACAACAGCCAAAAATACATTGTATGAGTCAGTATCATAGATTTCTCTATTATGCCAAAACTCAGGATATTAAGAAATGATCATGTTCCATGAAGATATTTTGTAAATTGATTACATTAAAAATATTAAAACTTTTAGTGATAAAAAAGTTTAGTAATATGCACTGCTAAGAATTTCAATTGGACAACATTAAAGGCATTTCTCCTCAGTATTTAAATTTTGCATAAGTTTAGGTACCCTTAGCTACCCCCTCAGAAATAAAGGTACAAAAGCTGTCACCTTTTCAAAAGGTACACTTTTGTACCTATTAGGTTCAAATCTGAACACTTTCCCCCAGTTTCACAGACAAGGCTTAAGCTAGTCCCAGACTAAATTACATGTTTGAGCTGACTCAGATGAAAATATCTTGCTCTGACATATCTTAAAATATGTCAGTGTCACTGTTCTGTGTTAAGATGCACACCTGTAATATTTTCTTATAAGGCATTTTGTGAAACCGGGCCTTTAAGTACTAATATGTACCTTTAAGGTACCAAAATGGACCCTTTAGGTACAAACAAGGTACCGCCCCAGTGACAGCTTTCGTCACTTTTTTTTTTTCATTTTTGAGAGTGTATGGACCAGGATTAATAGATGTGCCTAATAAGTATTAATAAACAACCAATATACTAGTAATATGCATGCTAATAAGCTACTGGTTATATTTAAAACTACATATAACATGTCAAACTACATATCCCTCAAACAGTCCCCATTTGAGTTTGGAGCAACACAAGGGTGACTAAACAATGAATGAGGAATATCCTGGATGAGGATACCATATCAGACTCCATGTTTGAAAAATCTTCCTCTTCCTCACACCCCCCGACAAGCTTCAGAATCGAAGTGTGCCTTTTTAGCCGTTCCTCTGTGTTAGAATAACTCTCCATCCCTATCTGCGCTCTGCACCAAGGCACCCCGTAACATTTGAGCGAAGATATTATGGCGTGCAGAACAGTAAGCAGCTGGTGTCTCTGTGTAGTCATGTCACGGGTGAACGCCTGTGACCTTTTTATCCAATGCGGTAGAAAAGCTGCACAAGGTGACCACGGCTCGTCCGGCGAGCATCAAACACGACAGAGGCGCAAATTACCAGTGGCACAGAACCAGCCCCTGTCATGCCATGAAAGCTGCTGTCATTTCTTTCTGACTTCTCTCATCACTAATCTAAGAGCTAAACACTGCTGACACGGAGAAATGATTTATTGGTTGCTTGATGCGTTTAATAGCTTCCTTATTAAGATTTACGACATCTTTCAGGCCTATGATTCATTAGTTTGAACTGCTCTTCTAAGCACAGCTCGGACTCACTCGCAGATCTCGGAGTGGGAAGTGTCTGTCGAGAGTTGGTCTAAACTTCACATCTACTCTATATCACAGGGTACATTTCTCTCTCTTTGTTCCAGTGCAGTTTCGGTCGTAATGCTGGCAGTGAGCGAGTGAACGGTGGGGCTCATGTTCGGGAGGGTCTTTATGGAGTCAGGGGTCAGTGCCAGACTCCTGATGCGTGGCATAATAATGAGCTGCCTCTTCACTCACCCTGTCAGGATCCATTAGCGCTGGAACGCCTCACACTCTCGGCTTCACTCTCTCTCTGTTCGGTTAGCACCTACCGGGTCCCATTTTATCCAGCCAAATCCAGTCGGCTGGCTTGGTCCCATATTGGTTTGTATCAAAGATTAATTGGCTGTTAAATCTGTGAATTATGACTAATCCTTGCTATATGATCTATGCAGCATTTCTCCCTAATCCCAGAAATGTAGCAGTAATCCACAGCGCAGTAAACATCGGGAGGTGAATTAATCGTCCAGGCCTGTATTCGAGGGTGGCCCGGGGAGCCTGGACATCGTCAGGTCGCTAGCATTCCGTGCAAGGGTCGTTTTACAGAGTTTCACTCTCTCACGATAAGTACAGAGCAGGGTTATTGTCGTAAACCACTGCATAAATAAGAGACAACTAAATACATTTTGTCTTTAACTGAAATGCAACTATTAATCTGCAGTACTTTTATAAAAACAAATGTGAAAGTGGAATGGAACAAACCAACAGATGTTGAAAAAAATAAATAAATTAGTTAATAAAAATTTATCAAATATATTTAATTGTATTTGTAATTCTTCAGATATACAACTAATAATACAATACAAATAAAATAATTATATAAATAATAATATACTGTATAAGTGAGACCAAACTAAATATTTTTTCATCAAATAAATGGGAATAATTATAATGCAGGGAACGTGAAATAAACAAAACAACAGATGAAAAAAACCCCACAAAAATAAATGATCATTTATCAAAATTATAACAAATAACTTATACAAATATATAAATAATACAATAAAAATGAAATAAATAGAAAACAAAATTGAAATAATAAATGAAAGAAGAAAAATTAAGAAAATGAAAATGTAAAGTATTTTAAAATAACATTAAGCTAAAATGATAAATGCAAATAATGCATATATACTGTAAAAAGTTTTTTGAAGTTGCAAATAAAAGGTTATTGGAGTACAACATTTCAGTTTTTAGACTTTTTTAGAATGTTTATGTTCAGTTCAATAGCTATGTTGCTTACCCTTTCTTTGTAACTGTTTTTGATATTTACTACTTTTCTTAAACAAACATACTTTTAATCATCATGGATGCAATAAATTGACCAAAGTGGCAGTAAAAGTATAATTTAACAAATTAAAACAAATATTTTATATTTATATTTTGATCTTTCTAATAATCATAAAATCCTAAATAAAGTGCATTATGTTTTCCACAAAAAGTTAAGCACTGAATATGTTTCATGATTACCAAAATCAGGACGTTAAAATAATTACTGAAGATACTGTAAACTGGAATAGTGGCAGATGAAAATTCAGCTTTGCAATTACAAGAATAAACAGCATTTTAAAATATACTTAAAAAAACAGTATTAGTATTATGTATAGTACTATATAGTACTATATAATAGTATTTCACTATATTTACTATATTTCACTATATCAACTATATTTTTGATCAAATAAATGCAGCCTTGTTGAGCATACTGTATCATATATACTGCACATTAGTCAAAGGCAGAAAAAAACTTCAGATGGGAAGACGATGGTAAGTGAGCACTGACCTAATGCATCAAACATGCTCAGCTCCGCGGGGAGAAAAATCACCTCAGGTTGCACAGGTGACAGTTTAACTCACCCAAAGCAAACAAAGCCTCCCCACTACTACAGCACGTGTGCACCAAATACTGCCACTTCTTACGTATTGCATATATGATCTAAAGCAAACACACATATACTTCCACAAACACACCTTGAGCTCGCTTTCATACTGTAAAGCATTTTACGAGCAGGGGCCCTGCAGCAGAGTTTTAGTAGCGGTGAAATGGTCATTCTCCATCTGTGCTCCCAAGAGACCTTCCCACAGAGCTGGAAAGAAGGTGTTTTTTTAAGTGCAGTGCTTTTCTTCAAGCGGTAACTGCAGAAATGTGCTCTGTGGGATTATAGAGACATTCTAATGAGACCAGGGGGCCGACACTGGATCACATCAAGGGCCCCTCTCACTTCACAATGCCTTTCTTCTGTGGGAACAACTGCGGTCGAGGAAAACGGCTCGGATATGGAAGTGGAGGATGTTGAATGTGGCGGCTGAAAGGTAGAGGAAGAGAAAGGGTTACTGTGATTAGTGCAGGAGATGAGATTTATGGTCTCCCGAGACCTGTCCGTAATGATATGTGAGAGGAAGAGCGCCTCATTACAATGCTACACACCGCCAGTCTGGTCATGGGCCACCATCTTTCACAAATCCAATAACAGCCCAGAAGAGCAAGCAACACGTTTTACTGGCTGCATGCGAACACGAGTGGAAGAATAAAAATGGTCAGTTGCGTTGCACCAAAAAATTATTACAGGAGCTGAATTCAAAGAAATCTCGGGCAAATGAAAGCTGGGTACGATTAAAGGAAAATAAGCATGCATTAAACAAACAGATGTTATCGGAGATGCAGGAGCGGTTCTTTGAATAGCTCAGGTTTCTGAGCCAAACGCAACATTCGACTCCAATATTAGATCTAAAAAGTGAGCGAGAAGGTAATCTAGATCTAATCAAACTAAACAGATCCATAAAACAGAGTGTGATTCTGTTTTATGGAGGATCCAAAAAAACGACATTAAATCCTTAATCAATTCAATTTACCAATGTATAACAAAAGAAACCATAAAAACACTGCTTAATATTCAATAGCTCAAAATGAAAGATTAAATACATTAATTTAAATAATATCAACACTCTCAGAAAGGTGCAAAAGCTGTCACTGGGGCGGTACCTTTTCAAAAGCTACATGTTTATACCTAAAGGGTACATTTTGGTACCTTAAAGGTACATATTAGTACTTAAAGTGTACCTTTTGAAAAGGTAACACCCCAGTGAAAGCTGTAGTACCTTTATTGAAGAATATTATTTCCAAAGTTCACAAAAGTGACCCAGTGAAAAGGGTAAGGGTAAATTGAGATGTACAAATAATTTATAAAGCTGATTAAATGAACTTTTCAGTGATGTAGAGTTTGCTAGGATATGACAATATTACATGAAAATCTGATTATATTGAGAAAAAGGCCTTTAGCAATATTACTAATACAAATTACGCTTTAATATATTAAAGGTAGGACATTAACAAAATATCTTCATGGAACATGATCTTTACATTACATTACCAAATGTAGGAAAATTAAATTGCTGGTTAGTTTTATTATTTACTTATTTCTTATTCTTTCAGATTGAGCATGATAAGGGCAGGGCCAGGAGCTCTGCTGAAGGGTCACTGGAAATATTCACAAAGTGTGAATAAGAATCACTATTCAATGGAGTCTGCACAATTTATGAGCGCTCTCAATCTACCCCATTTACTCTTTATGAATATGCTGTTCTTTCCCATTGCAAATGTGATCCAATGAATAAATTACAGCAAATTATGTAGATTGTTTGGCACAACAAGCTGACAAAAGGCTTACAATTCCAACTTGCAATTTTATAAATATGCCAAATATTAACAAAGCAATTACAAACGTACAAAAAAAAAAAATGTCAGAAAAAGTGTGAAGGGAGGTCATGGTAAAGTCAATTGTGTTTTATTGTACCAGAGTTGTTATTTATTAATAGCAAAGGTTATCTCTTCTCTGTGTTATCGTTGGTTTTGTTAAAAGCCCCAACGGCGAGCAGGGCACACAGCAAACATGCAAAGACAAATATCTATCATTCTGAATAACAATGAATGCCTCATGTGGACCACCAAGGCATAATTGATTGTAAAAGTCTAAAAAGCATGCATTTGTGTTTCATGAAGAAGACTGAGACATCTTATGAAGCAATTTCACAGTTCAGATGTCTCGCCGACAGTCAGTATGAAAGAAACCCCTTGCCCTTTACCATGTGGCTGATCATTCAGAAATGACCCAGTACTATTTGCCCGCTTGGCACAGAGATGACCCCGGTGGCATTTACCCCCCATCCCAGCGAGAGCAGCGCCTGCCATTTAGCACCACCATAATGACCGTGGTATTTACCTAGGGTTGTAGGATTTTATAATGGCTGCAAGCTGTTTATTGGGCAAGACGGATAAGAGACTGGCTGGAGCCCGTCGTGATGTCACGGCCTCCCCCGAGAGGAGAGACAATTATTTGTTAAGGGGACGTTGGAGTCGAGCTGAGCGTGTCAGGCCTTGAGTGATGGACAGTTTCCCCCCCTGCCTCCCTGGTGGTCCTTGATAGATGTGGATTGGTTTAATGAGCCTTTACAGACGAATCCGATTCACAGCCGCATTTTTTATTCACATATCCGGCGCTATCGCTGATTCATTCGTCACAATCCAAAGCGCACCTTGGCAAGGATGTGTGTGCTTTAAGAGGGGGAGCAGAAAAACGAAATAATGCATGGAAAATACATTCGAGTTCATAGAATTTTCTCATCTTCGCTTTGAGCTTCAGTGTCAGGGACAAACAGTCTCCATTCAACCGGGCTCCTCTGAACTACTCCAGCAGCAGATTGGCAGATGAAACATCTCAATGATTACAATAATACGCGTCTTAGTCTGCAACAATGAGATTGGGCCTTGAGTAAAGACACTCTCTGCGATCAATATCGCCCCTCTGTTAAAAATGATTGTATTGATCTTGGCCAGCTCAAGCTGTTTTACACATTGAGCCTGAACAAATCTTCAAGCTGCAAGTATTGGAGCTCCAGGCTGAATATTGAAAACTTTTTGCCCTTATTTCCAGCGTGCAGCAGCCGTCGGGGGCTCCTGTTGTTTTGGTCCCTGTAAAAATGGAGAATTTATTTGACATTTATTTGAAGTGTGGCGCTCAGCCAAGTTGGTGGATATAACCGATCACGCGCAGACAGGGGTTATAAAGCCATCCGTTGAGTGACATGCTTGTTAAACATCCATTACTCGTCTGCTCAGGAGAATAACATTTAATTTACCTACAGCTCAGCGGAGATGCGGCAATGGAAATTGAGTCCTAAAGACTTCAAACACCACGATTCAGACATTTGCTTGTGTTTTTTCCGACAGCTGAATCATGTTGAACGTGTGTATAGTGAAAGGAGGCACACATAGGATAATACGTAGAAGTTAATTTGGTTAATTGGATAGTAATAGGGACTTTAACACGTTTTAAGTCGAACCGCGTGTGCACGTTTAAGTCGTTACTGTGACAGCCGGCGAAGAGAGACCATTCTCCAGACTGACACATGAAACAAGGTGCAAAACAAAGAGCCGGCTCTCTCTTTCTCTTGTAATTAGAGTGTGAGAGCGCAGTGAGCAGAAACAACATGTCACAGGTATGCTTCATTTAGCAGGCTGTCCTCTAATTAACAGGCCATCGCGGCACTCCAGCCAAATCTCACCACAAGGCAATTAAATGTTGATATTCTCCAGAGTTTAATCCTGAGATCTGCTTGTTACTTGTTGATTTCACACAATGACCTAATCAGTTCAGGTATTAATGTAGCATGACAGCAATGCGACACCAGTAACTTCTCCGAAAGCAAGTCAGAGGTTTTGATAAGTAGACCTACACTATACATTTTTATGTTTCTACCATATCCTAATATATTGGATAAAATACTAATCTAAAGATTTGCACAATATCACAAAATAAAAAGAGGTACATTTTACAACCACTTTTGCTGCTAAAATAATAAATTGGCAAATTATGAAGAAATATTCCACAAAAGTTCACATTTCATTCGTTTAATCAAAGCAAAACATGGAATGAATGTACCAATATTAATAATGTATTTTCAAATTAAGTCTGATAAATGGCTACATTTTATATACACTTTTCTTTACTCTTTTTAATCTTCTTGATGAAGTACAATCAAAACAACAAAAACTATAATCAATTATTTTAAATGCTTCAAGTAAATTTTGCATACAATGCATATAGTATGCAAAGTGGGGAATTATTTTTTTTAATTTACTAATTTACAAATAAAATATCTAATATCAACTGATATCAATAAATTAAAAATAATATATAATAATATAACTG
>JAUMHP010000078.1:7736387-7753471 GCA_032361065.1 Enteromius trimaculatus | reverse complement strand
TGGGCGGCAGGCGTGGATTCTGTGTGAGGGCGAGCGTTAAAGGTGGGGCAAGGAAGGAAAAACAGGATCCAGGGATTGTGAAAGATTCCTGTATCGTTTCAGCCTGTCTTGTTGTATACAGCTCTGTCCAGGATGTCCTGTGTCACTGTGTACTGAGTTAATGCTAATGTGCCTGCAATGCATGGGAAAAGGTTACAGACACCAGACACATGACATCATACATACCATGGTGTTTTGACAGCAGCTAACACAGAACAGAGCGTCCCCTTGTGGAGAACAGAGCCTTTTGTTTTTGTTTTTTTTGAGTTTACATAGTTAATCTGTTTAAAGCCATTTCAACAAACACCTTATTTTTATATTATATATTAACTCAGATTAACCTTTTATCCACTAATATTTGTGTTATTGGTCAAACGTTTATGCATTTTACAATTGACGGTCCTTTCTGCCTTAGTAAAAAAATAAATAAAAATTAAAAAAGGAATTGAAATATGGGGCCACAATTGTGAGATATGAAATCGCAATTACAGGAAACAAAGTCATGATTATGAGATAAAGCTGTAATTATAAACTTAGCAATTTTGAGAATTTAAGTTGCAATTATGAGAAAATGTCGGTTGCTAGAAATAAAGCTGCAATTATGAGAAACAAATTTGTGATTATGAGATAAAATTTAAATATCAAAATATCACAATTTTGTGAATTAACTTTCATTTCAATTATAACAAATGTCATAAATAAAGTTGTTATTGTAAGAAATACAGTTATGATTATGAGATAAAGTTGCATGGACCAAAACACAATTGGACCAATTCACAATAGCAAAAAATAATGTTGCAATTTCAGGAAAGTCAAAAGTTAAAAATAAAAAGTTAATAAGTTAAAAATAGGACAAGGTTGCAATGATGAGAAACAATGTTGCAATTATGAAAAAGTTGCAGTTGTTACTCTCATAATTTAATTCCTAGTAATTGCGACTTTTTTCATGATTGCAACATAATCATTAAAAATAAAGTGAGACACGAAATCATGAATTTCTATTTTTTTTTTAGTTTCTTTCCAAACAAACACACTTTGTAAAACTCAAAGCAGTTTTCTATATTTGCAAAACTTGTGCACTGAAGTGATAAAAGCAGGCATAATTATTTTCTCCGAACAAAGTGACAATGCAAAACCGAGCATTCCTCATTGTTGGAGCCCTATGGCGAAACTAAACGAGGGTCTTATTAGCAGCAACCGTTTTACTAACAGCTCTTAATACTCAAAGAGACAGCATGGCCCCTTGAATCACAAGGCCAAAGGTCTGGACCTCCATCTCTTTAGCAATGTGTAGAAACACTGTGTCTTTATGAGCTTCCAGTGATTTAGCTCCAGCCAAGCTTTCCTCCTTCAAAAGACTTCTTTTAATCCTCTGCTCTAGTTCAGTTTATCCAACCCTGACACCCCACTCCTCTCACCCTGACAGGGAATGACACTGCCGTCTGCGTCTAGGGTTGAGACCACCGCTTGGCGTTTCAGCTTGAGCAATCGCCATTAAACTCATTTCGGAGTAGACAGCAGACGTGCAGGTGGAGCCATGTACAGGAGGACTTTGTGTTACAAGATGGAAGATGTGGAAGGGGGTTGCCAACAAGAACAGAGGCACAGCCAAAAAACATATGTAAGCATATGCTAAAATGATGACGATTACAGGGTGTATTAGTCATATTAAGCACACATACATATATTAAAAAGTTCCCTGTTGTTAGAAAAACACAGAGGGCTTAGAGACAGAGGGAGTGGTAAGGAAAGAGAGGGACTGCTCTGCAAATAATAAATGCTTGATTTTGTATAATTGACGTCAGCGTTCTTTAAGCATTTTGTTTTTGTCTCCACAGCTTGAGAGTAATGCACTAATGTTTAAAATGCAGAGTGCCAGTGTTATTAAGGATGGGTGAATACAGAATGCTTATGTTCACTCAGATAGGCAAATGTAATTAAAATGCTTAAATGGGAATGTAACACAGGAAAGCAGTTTAAAGATAAAATTCTTTTATCTTTCATTTCAAATTATAATCAAAGTACTTCTTGTCATATATGTGTGTGACAAAAGCTCAGAGACGTTTGGATCCATTTGAGTTTATTCAAGGCAGTACAGGCAGGGTCAGAATCAACAAACAGGCAAATCAGAGCCGTAAACAGTACCAGGCAGGGTTCGGGGCAGGCAATCAAAGGATCAAACAGGGCAGGTAGCAAAGGGTCAAAGAAATGTCAACAGTCCAAAATCAGAATATAGGGAATCAACACAGAAATGCCTCTGTTTTATGAATCTGAATTTAGAAGCACTCTGCATCACACTTTTCCCACTGGTGGGACCCTGACCATAAATGATATTCCTTCATGCCAGTATGAGACAATTATAAGAAAGCAAGCCACACCATACTGCAACTCTTTTAGCTTTCTTTGTCTTGTTTCTAGGCAATATCTTTAGAAATTGTTATACCAAGAAGGATTTTCAAGACAAGAAAAAAATATTGTCTTGTTTTAAGAAGAAAAAAAAAATTCTGTTTGAAATAGGATTACTTAGCTTACCCCATTGGCAGATTATTTTGCTTGTTCTAAGCAAAAACTCACTTAATTTTGACTTATTTTTCTGAAAAGAAAAAATACTTTGTATTAAAAGAAATTGCACTTATTCATATGAGGTGGCTAATTCCTCCAAATTCATACGACCTCACTCGTACAATTTTGTATGATTTGTCTAAATCCCAGTGAGGGGTAAATTTAGAGGCGGGTTTAGTGAGTCATTCATACAAATTCCTAAGAATCTGGCAACTCATAAAATACATATTTAGCAAAATTCATATGAATTTGTACAAGTGAGGTTGTACAGATTTGTACGCATTAGCCACCTCGTAAAATATGTACAAATTGCTGTGAGACTGGGCTGGAATTTCTTAGATGTTCTGGCTAGAAACAAGACAAAAAAAATCTAGAAAAGCATTTTTTTGCAGTGCATTAACACAGGAAACACACAAAATAACCTCAAATGTTGAATTGTATTCTAATTTGATTTCGGTCCATGTGGAGTGATAGAATGACAGAAACAATAACAACAGAATGATAGAACGACAGATAGATAGATACTGTAGATAGATAGATAGATTGATACTTGTAGATTCGGCATGCCAGTGAATTTCCCCAAAACAACCTATAATCCTGAAAAAGAACAGCACATTAGTAGAGGTTAGCAAGCATTTGCCTCATCAGAGCCTACATTAAAAGCTCCTCGTAAATTTCCTGCCAAGACGTTTAATGCTGTAAAAGCACCTGAAAGATGCAGCTGTGTAAGCTGAAGCGCGGTGGAGTGGTAAGAGAGAAAAAAAGCGTTCTGTCAGCTTTTAAAGCAAAGCTTACCATTAAAGATCACCAGCAGTGGATCAAAGCATGGGTCAGAGCCTCTGAAACCAGCCCAAGCTCCACACAATCCACAGCGGCCCACTTAGGTCTGCCAAGCCTCAGTGTGCAATAGCATGATAAAAGAGCACACTGGAATTGTCCGGTGGCGAGTACGCTCACACTGAATTAACACAGCAAGAGCAGAGGTATGAAAGATTAAAAGGAAATATCCAGATCTGAAGGATATTGCCACTTAGAGACATTAAAAGTTTATGAATAGAGAGCATATTTGGTAAAATCATAGACTAACATCTCAGAATTTGAGACAGACTCTATTGGTTGGCACGCACATAATTTTCTGAGACACCAGTGTGAGTTATGGATAATCTTATATTTATGATTAATAGACAAAATTAATGTGCAAGATACAATGTACATTTATTTAGCAAAAAACAAAACAAAAAAAAACAAAAATCATAATAAGCAACTTTATTATTTATTTATACATTTTGAATTCTGACTGTAAAGTCATGTTGCATTTTTATAATAATAACATTATAATAACAATAATAGTTATAGAAAGCCAAATTAATCTAAATTAAATCATTAAATAAATGTTAAAAAAATATAAAAATAAATTGTTAACTACATAATAAAATAATTACATGAATGAATATTAAATAAATAAATACAATTATTTATTTTGAATAAAATGTTTTTATAATGTTCGAATGGGATTGACCCGTTGGTAGATATTTTTGATGATAAGCAGACAGACACGGACTGTTGAGGGCGTTATTTCTCAGGGGCATGAAATAAAGCTAAATATTCACGTGATGTAAATGTCAGGGCGAGTCCAGAGGTTAAAGGTCACCATGGTCCGATGACTGCAGAGCAGGTCAGTGGGTTAACATGTCAGCTGCTTCACATGGGTTGTACATCATCTCAAAACCAGCCCTCATTAGCATCACAGGAATTATAAATTCGACACAATCTACTGTCTTCCTGAAGTAAAGAAAACGAATTGAACCACATTGGAAAGAGCCATTAAAAACCGGGACAGGGTGCTACTAGATCTGTAAGTAAAAGCATACATGCCAAAGACACGCCAAAGTACTGTGGGAATGGGTGCTCGAATCTCAAAGGGAGGCAACAGGATGAATGCAAAAACAAAGGAGGAAGCTCTCAAAGAGGCTCCTTTAATGCACCCAGCACATTAACTACTGGTGGATCCACCATGAAATCGCAGCAGTCCGTCATTTTTCTACAAAAGCAGGACTTCGGCAGAGCTTCCAAACACTCAAGTCCTCCCCCTCATCCTTCACTCTTCACTCTGCTCTTTCTCTATCACCCCCAGTCTAATCCAAACATCTCCCCATCGCCTGGCGGCCAAGAGTCTGAGGAGAGAGTCATTTTTTTCCTCGCGCTCCTCTTTTGAGTTCCTCTTAAAAGCTCAGGCGCTGCTCTTTGTACTGCCGAGCATCACCAATGTACTCCTTCCCAAGGTTCCCTCGCTCTTATCCCAGGCTTCGGTCACGGATTCAGGGACATTCACATAAGCAGGCCGTGTAATTCTGGATTTGCTGGAAGGAAATTCCACCGTAATCAATTCAGAGGGATGAAGCTGACGGACAGTGCTAGCCACTGCTGGAGTTAGGTGTACCACAATATCATTTGAGGAGAGCTGTGGTGGGATCTTTGGCTCTTTCTGAGTATTTTAAATGCTGATGCACAGATAATGTCAGGTGCTCAGTTCAGAGATAAGCAGCTTGACCACTAAGGAATGAATGTTTTCTTTTCATTGATTGAAAATTCCCTTTTTAGTCATTGAAATAATAGTCACTGTGTACATATTGAAGAAACTTGTCCAAATGATTTGCGCAGATAGTTTATTTATTTACTTATTTTCTATATAGTTAGTCCAATCACTTAGCAACAAGTCTGCACAAGTCTCTTCAAAAACTCCATGAGCTTTTTCTCACTGAACACGGAAACAATTATTTTACTATCAAATGTCAAAGCTGCTCACTGGCTGAAAAAACTATTGCAATTTTTTAAGCTATTTTTGATTTAGTTTTAGTTCAAAAAACAACTTTAAATATTTTAAAAATCCAATTAAATATTAAATAAAATAAATTCTTAAATTAATAAGAGCTGGAAGACATGTTTTTCCAGCCAAAACTGTATTGGATGTTGGAAAGGTGAATTATGTTCACCTAATTTTATATATATTAAAGATATAAATGCCATAATGCATTAACTACACAATCACGCATAGCTTATCATTTTTCAAATTCTTAAGCCTATTAAGATCATGATAATAAGAAAACTAAGATTTATTACATTTACGTCTTTAAGCATTAAAATAGTACTGTCAGGATTTACAAAAAATGTGCAGTGAAGAATTAGAACTGAAAGGACATGGACACAATTATGTTTGTGCCTGACCTTATTGAATATGCATTTGCAAAATTTATGGGAGGAGAAAATTAAAATGAATCATGCAATTTAATGTTTGTACTCATCAAATGTCTGTTATTTGCTCCATTGTTTAACACCCCAAAAAAGACATCTTTCCCCTTCCATCACTGCTTTTATGTATTTGTGCTATTTTTTTTTTTTTTTGTTATATTTTTTGCTTTGTACAATAAAATGTGCAGCACTGGATTTCGAATGTAAAATCTCTGAAGCAAAATTAATGGAGAAGCACTGTTCAGTGGCAGGTTCAGGTAGAGTTTCAATGGTATTTCAGAGCTGCGTGACAGATTACACATCTGCTTTCTGCTTTTCAGCATCTCTCTCTCTTTTTCTCACTCCGTCTCGCTCTCAGGTGCTGTGATGGAGAGTCCTCTCATTGAGTGTTTACTCTCATTTGAAACACTAACAGGGAATGAATGTGTCCCATTTGCACAGTGTCAGGACTGATGCGGTCATGGCGCCTGCACCCACGACACATGATAGAGCACCTGCCGTCCGTATCTATCACGCACGCACAGCGCATGCACTCCCTCAGTGTCACTTAGTTAATGAATATGAGCCATAACCGCAAAAACACCCTCTCAACCAAGCGCCAGTGTGTGGGTTTCTTTGCCCATGACCTCACGCTAACAGGCAGACCGCATAACACATTGAGCAAATAATAAAACCAGGGCCCCGCTCGCTGCATATGTGATTCAATTATAAACAAATATACAGATGGCGCATCACCGAATGATCATTATGAATTCCGATGACCCCATCTATGCCGGTGAACGAGCTTGTTAATGTGTTTACCTCGGTTATAACGAATGAGAGTTCATCTCTACCTCGTCCGTCTTCCCAGGAGAGTGATGGGTGTGTGTCGGGGAGCAGCAGGGGTGTGCGTTTACCTGTGGGACGGGTTAGATTTAAGGTCAGCTCTGCCCTTGAGCCACTACCTGGAAGCCATTTTAAAACAGAACCGAAAATCAGCAAATAAAAAGGACAGTTCATTCAAAAATGGTATATTAAATGGTCATTATTTTGTTCAGAGGGAGCAGAGGGTGCTCCAAAACTACAGTACAGGTCCTCCATAACCATACAGTAGTTTTGTTGGTGGAGCAGACCGAGCACAAAGCCCCTTTTTTAAATTGTATGTGTGTGAGTGTGTTTTTAAAGAAATTAAAACTTTAATTCATTAAGGATGAATTTATTTGATGATTTATTTTCCTAAACCCTTCTTTGTGTGACGCTTATCTGTTGTGTCTGATTGGTCTCATTTTCATTTAATCATGCCTGTAATGCCCGATAAAGCAGCTTTTGTGAGTGCAGTGCTGCTTAGTGTACAGCTTTACCAGGGAAAATGCTATTTTGAACACTCCAAAAGACACCTAGTGGCAAAGAATGGATTTGCATTTTCATTCTGACCAAAAGTGGGTGGGAAATATGCTAATGTTGGATATTGATGTCAGCATGAAATGCTTGGGACTCGTTTCAGCGATTCAGAGTCGACTCTTTCTTTGAGAGACAATGACTTTAAACACGGTGCACTTTCAGATTTAAAACTTTGCAGGATACTTTCATTCACTTAGAGCTGTGTTACACACTGCATGAAAGGTCATTTTCAAAAATCTTTAAATAGCAGTAGCCTGCATCATATAATAAAGGACTACAGTATAGCCTATAAAACTGTTTTTAACATTGATGTTTCCTTGAGCATTGGACATTCAGCTTTGCCATCACAGGAATAAAATCTATTTTAAAATATGGTAACACTTTATTTTAAGGTGTCATAATAAAGAGTAATTAGGAAATAAAACGTACTTATTATGCAAATAAGTAATGAAACAGCCTGTAATCATGTACAGTTTGTAATTAAGTAGATCTAACAAGCAGCTACTGTTACACATATGTAGACACAGCTACTGTATTATACACTTAAGTACAATCTTGATATGCTAGCTTATGCCTGTTTAATATTCTGTAATAATTAAAAAAAATATTACAAAAATATTACATAAGCTGTGTACTAATGGGTGAAATCAAACTAAGGTGCAGGTAGATAAGATGTACAGTATAGATACACACAAAGTACACTTAAGTGCAATCTTTTTATCATTTTTAACATTTTATCTTAAGTAGCTTGTTTTAGTACTTATATTTATAATTCCATTGTATAATGTCTGCAACGCATATGTGACAATCTTTTGGTTACGTAAGTAGCTGAGTAACAGACTGGGTCTGTAACAAATGTGTTTATGTGTTACATCTATATAATTACAAACTGTAAGAACAAACTGTTTCATAATTTAGTTACACAGTAAGTACATTTTGTTTTATGTAAGTGCAATGGCTTACTAGGTAATTATTCTGTATTATGGACACCTTAAAATAAAGTGTTACCAAAATATATTAAAATAGACATTAAATTGTAATAATACCTCCAAACATTATTTACTTTTTTTTTGTTTTGTTTTTGATTTTTTTGCATCAAAGAAATGCAGCCTTGGTGAGTAAAAAAAAATCCTTCCAACCCTAAGCTTTTGAATGGCAATGTAAATCTAGTCTGCTTCAAGAGTGTATGTATGTATGTGGAACACAAATCATTTGAACTACTTTAATCATACTTACAGTGCTTTTTTGCTGTTCTTTTCCTTTTTGGTCACTATGAAATATCATTGTATGGCAAGAGTCTGTGCCGAGCTAAAAAAAATAACACTATATGGGTTTGAAGTGGTATGAGGAGGCGTAAATAATAATGAAAATGTCCATTTTAAGGGGAACTGTCCTTTTAAAGTTTTATAGCATAAATAATATCACGCACAAATGATTAATATAATAATAACTCACCACAATGAAGAGCTCAAAATGGCTGTGGTTTTTGCAAAAGAGCGCTTTAAAATTCGCCTCATATTTAGACCAGATGGTTTAAGGTGAACGTAATGACATGGTTTGGTCAGCTTCATATTCTCACATGTAAAAGCTTCTCCCTTTTTGCTCTCTCATTTTTGAGTCTGGCTTGTCTCATTCCACCTTCTCTCTTTCTGTTGCTCTGTTAATCACTGTGAGCAGGAGACAATCAAACACAGCACAGGAAACCAGGCAGTCTGTTATTACTGGCAGCTAATGCCACACCAGTGTTTTAATATTTATTCACTAAGCCCCTCATAGCACACAAATCATAAACTGAGGTGCAGTACCAACTTTTACTTTCCATTTCACAGACTCTAAAAGCCTTTGACTGTTTCAGGAGGTAAATACTTTAAATGGAGCTGTAGGGTCGATGCTATCTGCGCTGCCAGGAAAATCTGGTCAGCAAATCAAGAGTAAGTGAAGAAATGAGCAGCCTCTGAGGGAAAGAAAATGTTTTGGCTTACTTACAACATTTCAAAATGACACAAAAATAGAGAGCTGAGAGACCGAACAGCTTATTTCAAAAGCCTGCCCGCTTGCTTAAAAGCTGTAATAGATTTCTATATGCTTTCATGGAACGGAATATCCTTTCGCCATTACAAAATCTTTAGTAAATGGCAGTGTATGATCTGTGATAGACTCACTTATATGAGTTCAGCACACTTTACTCCAAATATTGGATGTCCTTGGGTACTGATTTAAATGTGAGCTATTTCAGAGGAATGAGGTGTGGTGAGAGGGTGAAATTGAGCCCGCTGTGTGAGAACTAACAGTTCACATCTCTCTCCCCATCTCCCAGTGATGCATTTACTGTGAGAACATGCCTGAAGGGATCATTCACATTCATTCCTTTGTGGAACACTAAAGGAGAAATTTTGAAGACTGTGCTGGTCACTCTTTTCCTGTGCTAGATGATGCGTTCAAGCTTAAACAGGACACAAAAGAACCATAAAAGTATCATACAAGTGGTTCATATGACTTATGGGCTGATAAAAGCTTTCTTATAGCAAAGATTTGAGTGAGAAAAAGCTAAATTATCCACTGATAATACACTCTATTGGGCTGTTAATGGTTATGCACGAATTATAATTATATTATAACTCAATCGGTCAGTTAAACTCAATAACTGGATCAGTTCAGTTTGTGAACTGATCAAATTATACATTTAAAATCTATAACTTTTTGAAAATAAATTTTTCTAAACTTCAAAATTATTCAACAATACTTTCTTAATCCAACTATCGTCATTTTATTTGCAACTTCAAAGATCCCTTTTTATTATTATTCTTGCTTTTATGAATTCTTATGAGCGAGAGATAGGATGAGATACAGTAGGATAACATATTTACATTTAATATATAATACATAATAATATATAACACAAAAACCTGAGATTCGGAAATCTCAATTAAATTTTACAATTAATAACAGCAATAGTGTTTTCTTATAAGACATCCTGCAATAAACAGTTTTAGAACCTAGAAACATTTTGAATTTCGTAATATTTATTTTTGATTATACTGAATGCTGAATTCACATTGGTTTACTATATTAATTAAGCTTTGGTTTACCTTTTTTTATTACACAATGTATACAATTAACAAAAAACTACAACAGACATTTTATTCCAATTCTAAAATGCATTCAATCTATAAATGTTTAAATAAATCAGTTAAACACAAATATGCATAAAACCATTGTCTATTTACATTAAAAAACAGCTTTGGTTTATCAGGTTTTTTTCCAATAATCAACTCTTTTAATAAAAAGGGATAGTTCGCCCAAAATTTAAAAAAATCTTTCATTAATTACTCACCCTTGCTGTCTATGGAGGGTCAGAAAGTCAAAATTCATCAACAATATTATAATTTATGCTCCAAAGATGAATAAAAGACTTACACACAATACGTACAGGTTTGGAATGACACAAGTTTGAATAATTAATGCCAGAAGTTTCATTTTTTTGGATGAACAATCCCTTTAGTAGTTGTGTTTATATTCAATATTCAGCAGGTAACTTTTTTGCAATAGGGCACAAAAACAACATCAACAAACATCTAAAATTGGACTGTTTCTACACTTCACTGGGATTTATTTTTTACCAGTATTAGAAATAGCGTTCCAGGGCTTCAAATTTTTTGTACTGGAAGTGAGAGAAGCAACAACACAGGACTGAGGTATGTATCACTGCTAGGTTTGCTGCAACATTAACACACATGTAAATAATGAATGATGTTTTGCATCGCTCTGTGCAATATCCCCAGCGTTGATAAGTGTTAACAGAGGCCACATATGTGTGGCAGATGGGTGCTGTAAATCATTTATAACCTGTAATGTTTGGTTTTGTTACATCAGCTTGAGCCTCCTTTATCAAAGCGCCGGGCATAACCTCAGCGTATGTGGATCAATGCTTCAACAGCGTTTGAGAGGGTGTGAACACATTTGATGTAGTGAAAGAGGACAGCCTACAGAGATGCATTACCTCAAATCTCAGGCCACACTATTTCACCTTGTTATTCAGCTAGAGAAATGGACACATATAAAAGAATTCACCTTAAACCCATCTGGAGCAGATGGCGCGTGATGAGAATCAAGGTGGAAATAAGAAAATTAGATGTCTCTATTATATGATGGCAAGATGTAATCCTCTTAAACCTAGGAATAACAGCCCCAGAGAAATGAGGTAAACACTCAAATCCACAGTTCAGTACCTGTACATGAAAGAAGGACAATACAAGCATGGGGGGGAGACATCAGACCCATTACATGAAGATAGCGCAGGGCTTTTGTGTGGAAAAACAGACATGTTGAGTTATTGTGCTCAGTATAATTGATGTTCAGTTTGGGTTCTGAGAGACTACAAGGCTATTTAACAGTTGAAAAAAATAGTCTCAACATTTACTTTTTTAAATCTTTTGAAAGCTTATTTAAAAAAAAAAAAACTTTCCATAGTCAAAAAATATCACATTCAGTTTGGGGTCTCATCCCAGATATGAATAAATGCACTACATTTTTACATATTAACATTAGTGTATCCACAGATATACTCCAGACAGCTATTTATTGTGATTTTGAAATTTTTCTATTTTTACTGGGGTTCAAACTGAAACATTGACACAAGAATTGATAGCATGTGCACTTTTTAACAATTTATCACTATTCTGTGGTAAAATAGAAGGTTAAAGCTAATATTAACGATTACATTTGACTGCGAGATAAATAATCTAAAGGGAAGATGTAAAGCTAGTAAAATAGACAACTTTAATACAAAAAAACAGTAAGTCAATTTCAACAGAAGTGGATAAATACATTTTGTGCATTTATTACGGTTTTCCTTTATACAGGTTAATATTTAGATTTATAGCTTTACTTTTATTATATGCAGCTTATTCATTACAAATAATAGATGTTCAAAACCAAATCAATGTTTTTCAAAACATGTGCTTTGAATAAACCTGCAGCAAAGAGAGCTGGCACTGTTATGGTCAATTGTTCTGTATAAATGCATTTTTGATTAAAAAAAAAAAGGACAGGCCGTGGAAGACCAGATGTGCGTCATAGATCTCATATGAACTCACACATCCCGCTACACATGGGCACACATGTACAAGGACGAATGCTCTGACAGGCAGCCAAAGTTTGGGGAGATGAGCAAAGGACAGTAGAGGGAGAAGGAGAGGACAGAAGAGAGGAGGGAAACACATGAGACAGCCCATGTCAATAAAAAGACCAGAAAACGGATCACTCATGGGTGGTCAAGGCAGACACATACAAGTCACAGGTGCTATAGAGGTACAAAGACATGCCATTCAATACACTGACAGCGCTACTTCAGTCAATACACACAGAAGATGAAGCGTATGTGGGTCAATGACAAATAAGAGAGCCCAACAAAGAAAAAGTAAAGTCTACTTAAAAATGTAGTTTTAAAAAATATAATACTAAATCTTTACATAGTTTTGAAAACAACAGCAACATTTATTCAATTTTCAAGAAAATAATGACTAGTTTCATACATGTATGAACTGCATTTTTAAATTCTAAATACATTACTAGAGTGATAGAGCATCATTATTTTCATAATAATGATAATTTTAATCATAATTTTGCCACTATCATCCTATAGAATTAAAAGGGTTGTTTTTGCTATAACTTCACTATAAAAGTAACAGGAATACTTTTACACAAAAAAGAACCTCTATCTTATTGAATGCTTGAGTGTAAGTAAATTTCCTCCAAATTATCCTTTTTGGGTGAACTGTGCCTAAACAACCCCTGTAATGATTGGCTAACATCATCAATGGATAGCTCACCCAAAAATTAAATCAGCTTATGATTTACTCACCCTCAAGTCATCCGATGTGCATGTGACGTTCTTTTTTCATAGGACTACAATCGGAAATTAAATAATTTTATTTTGTGTATTTGGTGTAATGCAATGTGTTTACAGTATGTGGTTTAACACATTGCTTTCTGCATACTGCACAATATTGTTGCTCTTCTCTGCTCTGCATTTCCAAAACATGAGGAGTTCTCAGACTGGCTCTTTTATAAAGAATATCTCTTAATCCTAAACCTAACCCTAACCTAGGTTAGAGACTTTAGGTTATGCAGAGTTAGGCTGCACAATTTTTTAAAGTAGTCGCATCACAAATGTTTTTACGCTGCATGACTATATGGGCCACGATTCAGTCGCTCACCGCTGTGTTCACACTGCATGATGGATCAGGTTTCTACCATGGCCGAGAGAGCTCAATGCATTGCAACTTAAGAAAACACATGCAAACAGAAAAAAACGAGAACACATTAAGAAACTGTCTTCATCAGTTTGGCAACACAGGCGCTGCAAACTCTCGCAACGCAACCAAACACAGAAAAGAGCTGCAAATAGCACAAACCACAACGGAAACATTTCAGGGAGACCTCAAAAAGTGACAAACAAATCTGAGAATAACTCTAGCTAACATAGCATTAAAAGACTGTATGATCAGATTGTTAAAATAAACACAAAAAACCTCACCTTTTAGTTCAGCGACAACACCTTTGCTCTGACCAAAAGCCACTGAACAAATAATCAGGTCCCAGATGGGTTCATCAACTTCTGAGGTCCCCCTGAAACATTTCATTTGTGGTCCATGCTGTTTGCAGCGCCTCCCTGTGTTTGGTTGCGTTGTGAGAATTTGCAGTTTGCATGTGTTTTTTTTCTGTTTGCATGTGTTTTCGTAGGTTTGCAGCGTGTTGAGCTCTCTCGGCCATCGTAGGTTTCACATTGCATGACTTTACAATAGGAAGAACTGGCGACAACTTTGTTCCCGGTCTGCAAACTACGTCTCGCAATCAAACACACGGGGGAAGAGACATGGGAACAAAGCGAGGTCACGTGTGCAAGACTGGAGTTCTCACATGAGACTGGGATTATTATTAAAAATAGTAGCGTGCAAGATGCTTGCCATACAAATTACATGTGCGCTCATTTGTAGTGAATAGAAGAAAAAGAAAAGAAGACTATGGAGGATGATATCTATTCCTTCATGGCTCCTCCCCCAACATCCCGCTTTCCTGGATGTTGCTCTCTTATTGGCTGTAGGAAATCACTGATGTTATTTTCAGTCAGAGCACACGATTTTGAATGGCCGACAGGTCCAGATATTTAGCATGCCACGGGTGTCAGCAACTCGTTGGCGATTCTCTCAGATCGCATCTTTGATAGTTCACACTGTGTGATTGTCACCCACGTGAACGAGCACTGATTTGCCTGTGATTTTGGGCATTTGTCAGCGATTTCTCAAAACCTGATGGCGAGGCAAAATCGGGGGTTAAAATCGTGCGGTCTGAACTCGGCATTAGGGTTAGTGGAATGCTTCTCTAACATGAATGCACATACCGAAATTAGCAACAGCTAAAGATTACTGTTCAGACTCTTCGCACATACTGTATAAGCAAACAGCTAAAGTGCATCTACACATTATACATTTAAATTACAAAGACTGTAAAAGGCTCTTGAAAGCACTTCAAATTCAGCTCTGGAAACCTTAAGCAGGAACTCCACTATTTCTATGAGTCAGGGGAACAAATATAATCCAAAGTGAAATCATTAAACACACTGAACCTGGTCAATGTTGAGTCTAAAGAGTTTCCTAGCTACAGACCTCCCCTTTACAGAGCACACTGACACAATATGCCGTATTGATCTGGTCCCTCTCATATCTCCCTTCTTTCCTGTGTGCAGGAAACTCTTTAATGAAATAATGCTTTGGAAAGGGTTGAAGGACAGCCAAGCTCTAACTGTGACAATGTCTCTGTAACACGTGCCGTAGAGAGAAAGAATTTTAGTATAGACTCAAATCACTTAAAAGAAAGAGAGAAAAACAAGAGGAGATGGAGAGCGAATTCTTGTGGGCAGCCCAGCATAATTCATAAAATCTGTTTGATAGTTTGCTATCGGAAGATTGAAGACAATGCATTAATGAAGTCACAGTAGGTACATCAGTGCTCAATCTTATTGCACTGAGAGTCACCATCACACTCTGTGTGATCTTCCCTCCATTACAACACTGGAAGAGATGACAAACATTATGAAAACAATGGTTAGTCATTTGAACTATTGTGCTCATCCTTTCTCTGTGAATGGTGCTGTCACTATCCTTCATGAAACCAAAACTGAGTGGTTGGGCTTCAGGCAATCTGGCTACATCTTTTTGTGCCCTATAATGGGACTCTGAAACCGTTCCCATGCCAACAAAATACTCTAAAAGCTACTGGGGGGATTGAGCGGCATTGCAGAGATAGACAAATGTTGAACTACCTTGGCTCTATGTTAGGGAAACCATGCACCAAATACGGACTCATGTGAATGTATAAATATATATGTATAAAACAAATTAGAAAAACTTAAATAATGAAATAAGCTTTCAGTGTTTCAGCACCGTTTTATTTTGCTATTTTCTCTGCACAACGTCCCCACACACATTTTCATCAGGGCTCACAGTAATAAAACCTCAAAAGTCACATGTTCGTTTTGTTCAAGACAATGCAATGGTTTTCAATTAATGTCTGAAAAGACTCACAATGGTAGGTCAAGGGAGCTGATACATGGCTAGAATAGAAAATGATAAAAAGGAAAATTGAGACAGTATGCTGTCTTGAATAACATTGCAACTGATTCACAACCAGAGGCAAGGGCAGTCCTTTCTTAAGCTTGCAAAGGGGACTAAAAATGAAACTTAAATTCTGAAGGGCAACTTCAATTATGGCCCAATTCTGCCCCTTACCCCTACACTTTCCCCTACCCCTCCATTTGGCGCGTTCATGTGTAGGGGTGTCTCAATTCTCTTTTTTTGGTTGGAGGGGTAGGGGGAAGGGGAAGGGCTAGATAGCCCTCCAAACAAAGATATTTCGGGGCCTCAATTCAAACGAAAGTCTAAGAGAAATTTCCAACATGGCTGCTCACTCGAGCAAATAGACCCATAAATGTAAGTAATTTTTGCCATTAATAAGGATTTTTATTAAAATTTTTCATTATACGTATATTAACATCCGTCTTTTGTTTGTATTTACAGAGATGTTCTGTAAAGACACGTTTGCAAAAAAATTGCTTGCGTATGTGATTTGCTGAAGAAAAATGCAAAAAAATCACTGCAATCCACACAACTGCTCTGACTGACTGCGATATTTTGGAATTTGTGATAAACATCGGCGCATGTCCTCTGACGTAATGTTAGGAGCTAGTGACAATGGATGATGACGTATAACAGTGTAGTAGTGGTGTCCCATTTCTTATGGGAAAATTTTTAACCCTTCCCCTTCCACTTCATTTTAAAGGGCAAGGGGAAGGGGCGAGGGCTAGACAAAGGGGTAGAATATAGAACTGGGATTGGGCCTAAGATTTAGTTTCAAAATGTAGTCAACTATTAAGTGCCACAAACAGTTTTGTAATCTTGAAAGCTATATATGTAATTTATGAACTGAAGACAGTTTATCTTTAACATCTTAAAGATGTTTAAGATGTCTAAAGATTAACATAGGCCTAAAGAAAAAAAAGAAGTAAAAATGTATATAAAGCGTGTTTTAAATAGACATGCTAATTTGAAAGTCACAAAATCATTTGGGAATTTTTTAAGGCTTCGTCGTGTAATTTTGATACTTTATTTTTTACTTTCATTAAGCCTTTAATATAGGGTGACCATATGTGCCATTTTCCCCGGACGCGTCCTTGCCAGGATTTCTATAAGGATAAAGGTTTTGGCTTGGTTTGCATGAGCAGACCGATCGGTATGACATCACTTCCTTATGTTTCCAAAACCCTCTTGATGTACAAATCAAAACAATATAGAAAT
>JAUMHP010000078.1:7722844-7736248 GCA_032361065.1 Enteromius trimaculatus | reverse complement strand
CTTGATGTACAAATCAAAACAATATAGAAATCCTGGCAAGGACGCGTCCGGGGAAAATGGCACGTATGGTCACCCTATTTAATAAATATACAAATTTAATAGACCTTTAAAATTACTATATGTATAATTTCCAATCAAGTTGTAGTTTTGTCTAATGATACTAATGTAAAAGAGTACTTGTGTGTTTAGAATATACTGTAGGCTAACATCCTAGATATGACACAGAAAGTCAGACATCTATTCTAGGTCTTATTCATCACAGAACGCTAAATCACTTAAATGATAGTGAAAATGTTCTTGTCTTAAAAATCATCTTGGAATATGATTATGTTTTCTGCTGGATGTTGTATCTGAGCATATTAAATAAACAATATGTAACTGTGAAATACCAACCATGCATAATAATTTTGTATTCCTACCAGATTTGGTCTTGCTGGCATTTTCCACACATTCTGAGCAGCTCGGCCTGTAAAACTGACAGCTAGTCATTAGTATAAAATTTCAAATAAAAGAATGAGTCATTTTGTTTTTGCAGGTCAGACCTGAGCTGTGATGAGAATTATGAACAATCTGTTCTGCATCCAGATTTAGCAGTGCTGTTTGGCAACTGAAGAAATGAACTAAAAACGATGTCAACCAACCAGCAGATATGACAGTCTCTTTCAAGAACAATCCCACCAGGGCCAGATTCATGATGAATCCAGATAGTTTTATAAGCTATTCGTGATAGTATTTACAGTACATGAGTTGGTGTAGCTGTACTACTCCTGCAAGCAATTAATCCTTGAATATTTCCTGTTTGGAGGGCGTGTTTTCCTCCAGCCATTTCACAGCCCATGCAGGGCCCTTAATGGAGTCTGCCATATTTACTATCATTGTGTTTCTCTCTGCAGTCATGCAATCATTCGCTAGCTCGTACCCCCCAAGGCCTCATATGGAGCTAATCCAATCTCCTCCACCACATCTGTGAGAGGGAGTGGACCAGCAGATGATGGCAAATCCGCTGAACATCCACCAGACTAACACCTGCGCTCACCATGCCACAGTGCACACAGGATCCTTGCACAATCACAGCAGCATTACAGCACAGAGATAACCTCTGCACATCACTGCTGACATACACATAATTACAAAGGGGTTGATTCATGGAACGGCGTGGCTCTTCTAAACTTGTGCAACCCAAGAAATGTGCAAGGCTATAATGGGAGGAATAACAGACTGTGGCATTGAGTTTCGGATCGTATGAGATATTGATACTGTATCTCTGGGCTTCTCTTGAGAGTTTCTTCAACAAGCCTGCAGCAACCAATTGAACGAACATGAAAATTCTTGAAAAATGAGTGCTGCCGGTGAACAGATGCGGGCTATGAAACCGTGTCGTAAGACTCCTGTGGCCCTCTTTAGAGTTGATATGTTGACCGTCTGCAGTTTTCTGGAAGAGCTCATAAGATGTTGCTGCTCAATGACTCTTTGACTCAGCTCCATTGAGACTTAAACAGGGGAAGCTGGGATGACATTATTCGTCTTTGTACCTCAGAGTTTGTCAGCTTGTTAGAGAGATGAATGTCCTATTAAGGGGACATGCTCAAATGAGTTATATAACACTAATTTAAACAGAAAATAAACGTGAGATATGTGTCTTCTAGACACATGGTCCTCGTCTAGCACCATTTGACCACTTGAACCATTTTGCCTTCAAAACAACATACAGTCACAAGAGAGACGCTATTAAAACTTCAGTTTAAAAACTTTACATCGTACCCCCAAAATAAAAATTTTTTTTTCTTGTTTTACAAAGTTCTACAGAGACAACTTGCTGTTGCATACAGTTTAATTATCTGTAACGATTTGCGGGTGATGTCCGATCTTGCTTCTTAGCAGACAATCAGGCAAAGAGGCAGAGGTGCAAAGAGTAAAAGGCTGATTACAGGAGTGCTGAACGAAAACACAAAGATCTGTGCAGACGACAACGACAAACATGCTTTACCGACAGACATCTAACAAGACACAAAGCATGGTTTAAATACAACATGTAATCAAAGACAATACAAAACACCTGGAAACACGGCTGGAAGGGAGTGAAACACTAATGAGAGGGGCGGGGTTTACAAACAAGGCACAGCACGTGTAGAACAGAATGAAAACAAAAACAAAGCAGCACATGGAAACAAGACAACATTATCGTTACAAAAGCTGTATAATAATAAATAATATATTTCAATATTAAAATATAAATCTATAATATAAGTACTAACTAAAATATACATATTACAATTTTAGGTTGTTTAGACTAAACAAGAGCCTAATTACTTTTGTGCCGTTTTCGCAAGACTTCACCGAGACAACTATAATTGCTGTTGCAGGCTGTTTAAATGCAGCATCGTTAATTTTAGATTTAAACGCCAATAAACCTGGGTTTGAAATTAGAGTTGACCTCCTTAAATGGAAAGTCCAACACTATCTCACGAGCAATTCGTACATATTCGTACGAGGTGCAAAATTTGTGCCAATTCGTACTAATTTTCGTACGATTTGTCTAAAACCACGTGATGGGTAGGTTTAGGGGTGGGGTTATGTTTAGGTAATTCGTACAAATTCGTACAAATTGGCATCTCGTAAAATACGTACGATTTAGAATAAATCGTATGAATTCGTACGAGTCAGGTCGTACAAATTTGTACGAATTAGCCACCTCGTAAAATAAGTACAATTGCCGTGAGATCAGGTTGGAAAGTCACCTAAAATAAAGCATTCTTTCCAAATCTGTATAATTGTAAAGACAACACTTTGAAACATGTTGAGGTCAAAGAGCTTCATTTTTCAAACTACCTTCTACTGGCTCCTTTACTAGAATAGACGTTTTTGAATTAAATGGCGTTTAACAGCCTATAATTTTGTACTACACAACCTCATTTCCTAGTATCTTTGTTCACAAACACCAATTCCTGCACTTAATGTAGAGTTGCTATTTTTGTTTTACAGAAATATCTCAGTAATAATCTCAGTAATGACCTTCTCCTCACTGATATTTCTTTCTGACAGTTATTTTTCTCCTGGCACATTGTTTTTATGTGCTGCCAGGGTACCCAGGTGTGCCGTCTGAAGAGCCCAGCTGTGAGTGCTCAAGCTTCAGTGTTTTTAATCAGAGAAAAACCTCCCACTGTCACAGTCTGTCACAGCCCACAGGAACTTCAGCAAGGCGTGCAAGAGAAGAGCTCTCCTCGGCATGCACCGCTGCTGCAGACTGGGATACGAGCGCAGAAAACTTTTCAGGCTCAGGCCCACTCCGGTCAAAGTTTTTGTGACATTCTCGCACATTAGGTCTGTACCGCTCGAATTTGTTTTGTAAACGATGCCTGATGTACACTTCATAGGCTGTGTGCCACAGAGACCTTTGTACCACGGCTCTTAATAATGAAGCCAGTGACCGGAACAATGACGGTTCTGTGTGGTCTCCCACTCAGCCTTTTAAACTCATATGCCCCTACAGTGTATCTCTCCTCTTTCCCATTCTCTCTCGCCCTATCTCTCCCCTGCCCTCCTCCTCCGTGTGCTCAGCATTCATAGAGCTCAGTGGTGCGAAACTGGAAATCCATTTGAAATTCAGCCTCCGCACTCCATGTTGTGTTGGAATGACCCATTATTTCACACTAGGGCAAACTGTGCGAATTCATAAATATAAATAAGCAGCTTCACACCCCTGCCTCTCAAAGCAGCACGCCGCACACAAAGCAGGCCTGATGAATTCAATCACGGAGAGAAAAATACTAGGGCAATTATACGGAGAGGGCGGGTGATAGGCTCGGGGCGACTGTAACTCACTTCACCCGCCAGACCTGTGGGGTGAAAGTTAGAACCGAATATTTTATTCAGATTTATGCGTCCTGAAATCCTATCAGGTGTGGGTTTCTTCTTATCAGCCAGAGTTTGAAGTCGATTAGGGCGGTATTATGTCTCTTGGTGTTAAGCTTTATCTTTGTTACGGTGCGGAGGAATACAATCAGAAAAAGCATGAAATGTCAAATAACTCATTGCGACTTAAAAATAGCACTACGAGCTACCTGTAACATTGGCGGTGCGGAGACAATTAGTCAGAGCGATTTCAAAAGCGACTGCGACGTCAAATCATTCAATCCATCAGGCGTTACCACAGCAGCAGAATTTTAAACAGACACATACGTCTGAGCCCAAAAGTCATCACTCTCCCTGACGGCAGCAGTTTGGTCATTTGATTTGTCACTCGGGGCATTTAAATAAACTACAATCAGTAATTATGGAGAGGAAAATCCATTAGTGAAATATGCCAATCTAATTATGCGCAGGGATGGTGAATTAGCGGGTTGTCCTGGAAGCAGATTGCTGCGTGTGGAGACGCAGCTTGACTCATCATATTGCGCATTAAATCTGAAGTGATGTTACTTACAAAGGTCAAGCTGTTTTGCCTGATAACACTCATATTCTGCACATCAATTACGGTGCTCAGTGGCCAAAACAATTACGAGACATTTTCTTTCAGCCCTTCCTCGGTTAATGTGCGTGGGTGTGTGTTCACATTGGCCGAGCACGGATCACACAATGTGTTAAAACAGTGTGAAGCACCAACACTGTTAAGTGCCGCTTAGTTCAGAGTTAAACACACCCACAGTCGAAAGCTGTACCGATTCAGTACTTCACAATGACATTTCAATATTGTAACTAATGTGCTAATGCAGTGTTTACCAGCTTTTCTTTGTCACGCCATCCTCAACTGAAATGTCCCTTCATTAACACCAAACAAGAAATGTGTCAACAGAAAAACATCAGTCACATTAATATTAAGTAATATGTCCGAATCCAGAGACATAGTTTACAACATATAAAGTAAAATACTAATTTATTTCATAAATTGTACTCACCAGAATGTGGTCAGTAGATTTTTGAAAGAAATTGGTACTTTTATTCAGCAACGATGCATTCATTTGATTAAAAGTGACACTAGAGACATTTATTCTAAATACTTGTGTCCCACTTTATATTGTGCTTATATTGTGTCCCTAATACCTATTTAGTAACTAGATGTGTATGTAGTAGGTAACCACAGTGTAAGTATACATTCGTACATAGTATCTACAGCTCTACATGTCACATATATCAACCCTCAGAATGGTATGTGTAAGTACAAATGTGTAACAGGATTTTTCGTTAAATAAAGCGTTACACTTTATATTAAATAGACAATTCCTATGTATTTACCATGTGATTACTCTGATGTTACACATCAGTGGCCAGTAAGTTAGGCTTTACATATAAATTGTGGTTGGTGTCCAGAATGTTAAACTTTATTATTAAGTGGATAGCTCCTGAGGAGTTACCATGTAAGTGCACTGGTATTACAGTAGTGCACCAACTCAAGATCCAACTCCTCCCTCTTCACATACTGTACCTGTCCCTTAACCTACCTGTTTTCAACCTCTGGATCCTAAGATGAACCTTTCCGGTTCATCTTATACATAGTGTTGTTACACGATGTATTTATATATAATTACTGTTACAAGTACTTAGTGAAGTTAAAAAAAGCGTTGTTACCAATGTCCTGTTGCACATTTGTACTTACACAAACCATTCTGAGGGTTGTTACATGTGTGTAGTGAGGGGTGGGCATAGATTAATCTAGATTAAAATGGCTCATTTGAATTCTGCCAAAGGCATTCAGAATATGTGTAATAATATCTAAATAAAAGTAAAGCCCTATTCAGACGGGACTAGTTTTACAGGGGGTCTTTAGGGAATGTTTCGTTTCACAGACGTACTTGGTGATTTGAATCCCCTCGATGCTCTTACGTTGAATATATTTTGATATATAAAATAAATAAATAAATACAAATAAAGAGCCAGATCACGTGAACTGTTAAGAGCAGGAGCAGCGCGTGTCAATTGTGCTTTCACACGCGCAGCTGAAACGCGGCTTGTACTGTAGTAGGCTATAGACAAGCATCTTATTCCTGTCGTATTTTCCAGCGTTCTTCTCCGAACACTGTGTGCCATGTGCTTTGATTTATGTCATTGCCAGCGTACTTTGTTATGCAACTGTCTATATCATTCTATATTCTTCTGCTCTGCTCCTGCTAAGCATTGGCGCGCCGCCCCTCCGCATTGTGTAATAGCTTTCATCCGTCAACATGGAAATAATACGCGCTGCTTAAGTGTGCAGTGTGAAACCGGCGCAAGTCATCATAGCTTGCGTAGTATAGACCCAGCTCCCAACCCAACTTTGTGAATTGATTAGTGGCCCGCCACTAGTGTAGTTACAGAAATATTACAGCTGTAGATACTAAGTACTTACACTGTCGTTACATACTACATACACATCCAGTTACTATGTAAGTGCACAGGTATTAGGGACACTCTCAAAATTTATTTTATCTTTTACCTTTTACCATTACCTTTTAATTTTAGAGTAATATAACTGAGATAGTTTTTAAAAAAAGTAACGCCAGTTACTTTGTTTTCTGACTGAAAAGTCTCCTGACACCATGTTGGGAGAAATCAGAAATACAGAGTTTACAGCTTTTTGGCCTTAATTCTAAGCGGTATGTGTGGAGAAAACCAGGCACTGCTCATCCTCTGTCCAATACAGTCTCAACAGTGAATCATTGTGGTGGCAGCATCATGCTGTGGAGGTGTAACCAAATCAAATCAAGTGTTTAAACATGTTGATCTTTAGAAGGAAGCTGTCTGATCATGAAAAATGATGAAAAGGATAAAATTAGTGCATGGGGACTATTTTAATACAGCAACAACAAGGAGAGAACTGCAACAGGGTCAGTAAAACATGCATATTTGTGTGATCTAAGAGTATATGTGCCTCAAAATGATTGAAGAAACTAAACAAGAGAAACGTCTGCATCTTTTACATCAGCAGAGAGGCCAAGTAAATGCCTCAGACCTCTTTGTGAACCAATCGGCACAGCCGTCCAGCCAGACTAAAGCATGCGTTTCGGCAGAGCAGCATGGAAGAGGGCTGGGTCAATGGGAAATTGATTTTCTGTGCTGTATCTACAGAAATGCCAACACTCTTCAAAGAGTCACTCTGTGGAGGAGTGGGTTTGCATTGTCTGTTCATCACAGAAAGCCTCAGGAGAAGCCATAGAGGTGATAGATGGCAGTACAGAAAGGAAAGAAAACCAGGCACTAGAGCCATGCAATAAAACATTAAAAACCCAGCGTCCTGGGCTCTCACCTTTTTATTATTGAGCCTACATTTACATTCTTCAGTTTTGCTGAATTCCCTGCCTTCACTGACTTACAGTGTTGGTGAACAACTAACTAATCCTAACTACATTTTTCAGTAAAGTAAAAGATATATAAAAGATCAAATTAAGTGTCTTTTTCTAGCTCCAGATGAGCAATTATTTGCACAAACAAACTCAACACAGTCGCTATATTTAAATGGGTAGTTCACCCAAAAATGTAAAATCTTACATTAATTACTCTCCCTCATGTCAACCCTCATTCATTTTTGGAACACAAATTAATATGGGACGTTAATAAAATAGTCCATTGGCTATTGGTTCAACCATCTATGTAGGGTCCGAAAGCTCTTGGATTTCAACAAAAATATCCGAAGATGTTTATTTATGGGTTTGGAATGAGAATTAATGACAGAATTAAAATTTTTGGTTTATTTGGTCTATTCCCTTAATGTTTGAGCTAAGAGAACAATCAAGTTTTTAAACCTCTTTCTCATCTGTAGTGAAAAAAAGTCAAATTCATTCTTATGAACTGTAGATTATTCATTTTAACAAACAGATGCACAAAATTTATTCACAGATTACAATTCTGTAAAAAATTACAACGCCTGTTAATTAGTTAATGTAAAATTTACAGGGAAAAAAACGTAAAGTCATATTCCCAGAATTCCCTGCATTGTATTTGAAATTTTGTTTAAATTTGATGTTTTTTTCTTTGAAATAACTGTTTCTTCTTAGTTTTTTCTTATCAGTTATGTTTATTAGAGTTTTACATGTAATGTTGTTAAATTAGTATTTATTGCATATTTCAGTTTAATGAGTCTCAGGTGGTGTTTAGTGCTTGTGTAAATGATACTGAGCATCTTCTATATAATTTTATTATATTAAAAAAATTTGGTGGTTATTAGCGTATTTCAAAGGTACAAAAATTAATTCAGTATTTTAATAGTTTATTGGTATATTAACATTATATCAGTTGATGAAATTACACTACTTCAGTTTTTATACGATTTTGACTTTTTTTTTTACTTAATTTAGGGTGTTCTGTTGTACTTTGCATAAATTCTACATACGTGTAGTACTACCTAAAACAAAAAAATGCTGAAATTTTACTTCATCCAAGACATAAAGTCCAAACAGCTGATACAAACATCCCAATAATTCATCAGTGATCTATGACTCCAACCCACAGTGAAGCGAAAAGCTCATTCGAATTCTTTATTCATTCAAATCTTCAAATGAATGAGCAAAAACACTTCAATTTCGACATCAACTACTGCAACTTTTTAAATTATAAGACAAGATTTTTGTTTGTAGCTTGTAGCAAACCATTTTTTCAAAACAAAAACAAACTACTAATTGAAGGTGCTCTCTTTTGCGATCTTGTTTGACGTCACTTCCGCTGACGTTTCACGAAAATAAAAAAACAAAACAGAGCAAGCTCCCCCCTCCCCCAAGTGTTTCTGTAACTGCCGTGAACGTGCAAAGCGCATTGATACGAAAGGTGTTGCTAACCCAAGAGAGACAGCGACAGAACTAACATGTCTAAGGGAACTCCAACTGTTCGGTGAGTAAATGTGTATGACAAGTCTTTATACAATATTTTTACGATATTATTTTATTAGTAACAGCTGATATATTGAAAACTATTCTAGAAGTGAATGCCAAAGACATTATTATTCTGGAATTTATCGTATCTGTGATCAAAAGGACTAGCTAGCAAGAACCTACAGACCTAAACCTAATGAAGCTAAAAGATGCAAACTATTACTTTGAAAAATACGAGTGTCATTGCTTGTATCGCCTACACTGTAAAGCAGCAACTCGTGGAAATGTCTAGGAAGGGTAAGATATTAAATTGTTTACACATGTGCATCAGAAATACTTATTTCAGAATCACTGAGTATAGTTACCTCCGTTTTGTAATTTCGCTTCCATGAGATAGCTTTGGAGATAACTACTATTAGCTAAAATCCTGCAACATCGCATAGAGCACCTTTAAGATTATTTGGTAGATAGGCAGGGTTTACTCTACACTAGTAAGTTCTGGCGTGGTTTAGTTAAACTCAACTCTTGGACATCACAGGCAGGACGGTGTACGAGTTTGCTCTCAGAATTAAGCTTTGTCAGGACCGCCTGTGGTTCTTCATCGATTTATCAGCGAGCTGTATGAGAGCACACAGCGCTCTCCAAGGAGCAAGACAGATCAGAAATGACTTGAAAAGAGTTTAAAGGATGTAGAGAAATGTTTCTGAGACTGAATACCAATTCCCATAATCAAGAGCTGTCTTTTCTTTGTTTTATAATGAGCATTGATTGAATGTGGCGGGGAAAAAAGGGAGGGTAAAAAAAGAGAAGAAAAATCATTTTTCAATTTTCTCTGTGTGACGGAATGTAATTAGACTGTGTGTGAGAAAGACAATACTATAATATTCATCAGGAATGATTAATTTGAAATATGAAGCATGATTCATTTGAAGTCGTTCCCGATTAACGGCCCCTCCGTGGATGGGATTCATATACAAATTTGTGCTGTTTCTGACAGACAAATAGATGAAGAAAGAAAACATATGCTGGATTTGTTATTGTAATTACATATAAGAGATGCCACAGGCATTTCTAGATCAGAAAAAGGCCTCAGGCAGACCACACATCTACGTCTAGCCAGTGAAAGCACGTTCTTCTCTCTGACAACACAAGCTGCTCCACGTTTCTTGGCGTATTTTTTGTCCATTCTCCTGTCCGGCCGCTGAATATCATGGTCTTTGAATCAAGAGGTCTGAACCAAATTCAAATTGCGGCCACCTTTCATCCCGGGGGGCATCCGCTGTGGGTGACATCCTGTGAAGAAATGTTTCCAGCTGCTCATGAATTCATTATAGACTCTCAAACACCTCCTCCAGGTGCTGCAGAGATACGGCGCTCGTTGACATTCTGAAGCCGGTGCGCGCCATCTATCCAGTAGACCTTCCAGCAGCTTGCCAAGGGACTTCATACGATACTGAGGATGGGTAAGAAGCGCTCGGTATGGTTCACTCACCTTGTTATAACCTGACCAGGGGCCATGGCTTCCTCCTGGGAGCAGTTGTGAGCCCCTGTCACATGCACTATGTAAACTATAAATGCAGAAGGCCGGATGTGTTGGTGAGAGAGGGATTATTAGAGAGCACAGGCAAGGTCAGACTGCAGACGTGTTCACTGAGAATGAGATGAGGGGTCTACGGAGGACTGTGCATGGAGGATTCATGTCGATATTGTACAGGGATGAGATGCTGACATGTTGCACACATGTCGAGAAGGAAAGGATTTCATGGGAGAAAGAATGACAGTGCACTCACACACACACACACACACGGATGATTTTTGCCAGAAGCACACTGACTTTTTTCAGATTGTAGAGTGAACTGAATTTGCAAGGTTGCTGCTAAACATACATTTAAATAAATAAATAAAACATTTTCAGAAAAAGTAACTGTTGTTGTATAAAATGAAATTAAATAATAAAATAAATACATAAATGAGTGAATAAAATGCCTTTGACAACTTGATTTTTGCAACACAAATAAATAAACTAAAAAACAAATATATAAGTATAAATAAATAAGTCGTTTTTTATAGTAGCTAAAATATACATACATAAAATTGCCTTGATAATATGCACAATTGTCTTTTTTTATAAAATATATATTTATATATTTAATACTCTTTCATAAGGTGCATATTTGTTAATAAAAAAAGTAAATATGCAAAACCGTTTTTGGTAAATAAGAAACATTTATTTTTATTGGTAAAAATATATATAGTCTTCGACCTGTTAAAGGAACTACTAATGTGTTTCAAAAATTCCTTTTGGTCTTGTCTTATCTCATCTTGAGTGCAAAAAGAGCCAGGACCGGCGTTGGTGCATGACGGCCCCGATCTCTGCCTCACACCTACGTCAGCTGCACTCAACCCTAGACACACTCACTCCTTTTTTATCAGTGGATTATATGGACATATTGCTCCATTATATGATACGATTCGAATCCTTCTAATACATATGAATTTTTCATTTTAAGGTGATTTATGAGTACTGAAAATATATTAGAGCATTTTGACTGGCACCAGCATTTTATTTTTATTACACTGTCAAAATGTCTGATGACTCAAATGTCTGATGAGGTTCCTATCTGGAGGATATGCATTCATATAACAGATCATTTCCTTTGAACATTTAACGTCCATTATTTGTATTACTTTCAGCAGAACATTAATTCCACCTTTCAGCTCACAAAGACTCATTGGTCAACATTATGACAAGCTTATGGTTAACTGTCAGCTAGGATATGGGTGTAATCATGGATCATGGAATAAAGGTAATTTTCTGTTGCATTTTCATTTGACGTTTATGAGTATTTCTTCAATTGTGGAAACTTTCATGTCCCTGGGGTTGATTTTTATTAAAATGAAGAGATTTTAACTTTCTGTCTTTGGTTTATATGAAGATCAAATTATTCGAAAGTCTTAAAAGAAACTTTTTTTGCCACTTTTCATTGCCTTTTTTCATAGGCTTTTTGTTACTCTTTGTCCTAGACCCAAACTTTTAATCTTAAAACATGAAAACAGATCAACCGAATAAACTATGATAATTTTAACACAAAGTGAAACAATCATAAACCTTTTTAATTCTATTGTGTGAAAATTATTTACATATATTTTTTACACAAATTACCCTCAATTATGGCATAATTTCCATAGAAATCTTTGCCACAAATAAAGTGAAGAACATTGATATTAAACACAAAAGACAAAATCTGTGTAAATTTAGTATCATATTAAAGCTTTATATATTTCTAAAATATTGTTATTTTTACATATTAAAAAATAAAAATATATTCTATAGTATTTTACCTTTTTTAATTTTTAACTTGCTGTATACAAAATTATGTGTTTTGAATGATGTATTTTGAATTATGATGGTCTGATGGTCGTGGGGCCTCCGCAAATATGCGCCCCCCCAGTGAGCCTTCTAGCACTGCTTCTGTGCAAAGTCAGGGAGCAAGGAGCAACTCCTGCTGGTAGCCCTATATTGGCCTATCAGGACTTTGTTCCCAGAACTCATGCTCCTTGTGTCAGCCGTCCTTGGCCGATTCCGATGGGCCACCCCTTGGCACCCATGTCCAAACCTCTGGAAGCTCTATGTCTGGTCGCTGGACCCCATAGCTGGCAGGTCTTTTGGTAAGCAGGACCTGGTCATCAGGTTCCTCAGGGGGGCCAGGAGGTTAAATCCCCCACAGCCTCCCACTACACCCTCTTGGGACCTGTCTCTGGTGCTAAGAGCACTTCAGCAGGTCCCATTCGAACCATTGCCAGCAGTCGAACAGAAGTTTCTTTCAATGGAAGCTTTGGTCCTGCTCGCACTGGCCTCCATCAAGAGGGAAGGGGACCTGCAGGCACTTTTGGTTGACGATTCGTGTCTTGGGTTAGGGGCGGCAGATTCCTAGGTAACACTTAGGGCACGGCCCAGCTACGTGCCCAAGGTTCCAACTACTCCATTCAGAGATCAGGTGAGCCTTCAAGCGCTGATCTCGGAGGAGGCAGACCCAGCTCTAGCCCGTCCGAGCACTAAGATGCTACGTCGACCAGACACAAAGCTTCAAGACCTCAGACGGAGGCCGGAAGAAGGGGAATGGCGTGTCCAAGCAGAGGATGGCTCACTGGATAGTGGACGCCATAACCCTGGCCCACCAAGCACAGGGTGTGCCCTGCCCCCTCAGTGTACGGGCCCACTTAACAAGAGGTGTGGCATCATCCTTGGTTTTGGCACGTGGCGCCTCGCTGACAGATATTTGTAGAGCTGTGGGCAGGTTAGATTCTATAGCCTTCGTGTGAAACCGGTATCCTCCTGTGTTCTCACCTCAAATGGTTAGAGACATTGAGAGGCCCTGTTTCGGGTCGGCTTGTTAACTCTCCAGAGTATCCATGTAGTAGACCCTGTTGAGTTCCTGTCCCCTTCAGCTGATTGATGTGGCGGAGCATTTGGCGCCAGGCCCTCACTCGATGAATCCTTGAGAACTGATAGAGAGCTGCGGTCCATGTCGGACACCCAAAGAGGACCTCACGTCAAGTCAAGTCAAGTCACTTTTATTTATATAGCGCTTTTAACAATACAGATTGTAGCAAAGCACTGAACATT
>JAUMHP010000078.1:7707979-7722744 GCA_032361065.1 Enteromius trimaculatus | reverse complement strand
GTTGGGTCCAGTTCTCCTCTGGCCGGACGCCCAGCACCTAATTTCCAGTTCAATTTTAAACACATGTTAGATTGTGTGAGAACTTATAGTGTGTGTGTGTGCATCTGGATCCAGCGATCTGTCCACGGAGCTCATCTAGGAAATCATCTCTTTGTGCTGGTATAACGTCTGATCTGGATACGGATCACGTGTGTACTCCACGGTTAAGACCTAGAGCCCGTGTTTCCCCCGGCAGACTCCTGCCATCTATGAGGGTTTGATCACCTCCAATATTCCATATGCATTGAAATATTGTCCATATGTGTATTCATCCTCCTATGGGAAGGCTGGACTTCCGTACATCTCTGTTCAGATTGAACGAGGACGTTCCTAGTGCTCCGGAGTTACTGAATGGGTAGTGCTTAAATGATTTTAGCAAATGTCTGCAATATAACAAATAGTGAAAAATTTAAGGGGGTCTGAATACTTATATATATATATATATATATATACTGCATACACACACATATATTTTATAATGTTTTCATTTGACTTTAACATACATATAAATATACATAAAGTAAACATATAATTATAAAACAAAGGAACAAACAAGCTCTAATTTTGCCAAATTATGCAAAGAAATATTAATGTTACATAAAACAAATTAGCAAGACGAAAGAATCAGATATTTTATACCAGAACTACTAAAATGTGGTAGAAATGACATTGTGCTGGAAAATATTTAAAAGGGCCAAAGGCTGGAGCAACACCCTTGTCATCAGTCAGCGTGTAGATTGATAACCCAGTTTAGCTGCTTTCCTCAGTCCAAAATACATTCAACATTTACCATGTCATTTCCTCTGGCTGTTTGCCTCTAGACTCTCAGCAACAAACAGAAGAAGTGGGTATGAATGAGCTCAGTGTCTCTGTGGGTGCCGCAGAAGGAAGCAGCACAGACGAGGTGGAGGGCCAACAGCAGGGTGGAGCTGCTCCGGAGCCCCTCTAGACTCTTGCTGCTGAGCTCACGAGGTGTTTCTGGACAGTGACAACAGGCTGGAGCTCATGCAGGAACATATCCATAAGCAATCATTTATATGAAGCCTGTTGCCAGGCTGCAATGTCGTCTCGGGGCAGAGAGTGCCAGTGCTAGGTTATGGTTTTAAGCTGCGGTGCCCCGGCTCCCAGAGTTAAATTACCCCTTGTGGATATTAACAATTGCTTTTCTCCTCCATTTTACAGGGGTTATGTTCTCAAGTTTCTTGAGCTTTAATAAATATATCTTTCTCAAGGTTAGTGCATTTTGTATTTTATTCATGCGGCTCCAACCTGTGACCTCCGTATTCAACGTCTCTCAAAGGACCAATGAAAAACTGAACTCTGTTTTGAAGCAATGAAGAAGACCATTAAAGAAAGTTCTATTCCTAAAAGATTTGGAAAGTTAGAAAGTTCATTTCAGAACCATCATTCGCTCTTTAGTATAGTAGTCTGGGTGAAAAGTCATTTGTTAAACATATGAATAGGAACAGATGGAAGACATATCTCTGCGTGACGATAAGAAAACACCCAGTAGGGTTTCGAATCGGTGTTATGAGCTCCCACAGGTCTTAGGGCCGACATCTCTGTCTGAATGAAGCCCATTTTTCATTACAATGTAGAGCTTTGACATTAAATCAATTCCTAGTCGACACTGTAAAGTATAATATAAGACAGAAGAATGGGTAAATATCCTCAGTTAAGTTCTGTCATTTTTAAAGGGATGGTTGACTAAAATGTAATTATGTCATCATTTACTCACCCTCATGTTAAACCTGTATGATGTTTTATTTTAAAAATGCTGACAAATGAACCTTTTTGTTGTGTTCGATACTTTTTCTTTTTGTAACTGACATATTCTGAGGTCTCATTAAAAAGTTTTTTTGATAATAGTGTATGATAAGTCATATGGACCACTTTTATTATGCTTTTATGGCGATTTATTTGCTATTTGGGGCTTGGTACAGTAAAACATTTTGTAAAATGTACTGTATAAATTGAAGGAATATTTCCATATTTATTTTTTGCAGGTGTTTTACCTCTATTCTAAATGTTACATTGCACTGCCTGAGTGAATGGAAATGTCTGTAAAATGAATAGATAATGTCCTGTGTGCAGATTTGTATTTTTTACAGTATAGCCCAAATTCCATTACTTTTTCTTTTTTTAAAGGCCAGTAAGTATTGGTTTGCGTGTGTATGATTGTGAGAACATTTCCTTATTTGGTAAACTATTTCTGGCCAAACAAGATACTCAAGCTACATTCTTCCTTCCAGAAGGCTTGTTTGTCCTGCTGGCTAGCTGTCTTCATGTCACAAAAGCATCCACCAAGCAGCCAGACTGAGATGCCCATGCTTTATCAAACTGACAGGATGAGATGGAACTCGGCTCCAAAAGTTTGGCACAGGAGAGAAGCACAACCCAAAACCCTTCAGCCTGATATACAGACCTTAAATCCAGTTTCCGCACTCCCATCACAAGCATCTGATTACTTCCATTCTTCACAAGGTCACAGAAACCCTCTTCCTCCTTGAGGAGAGCAGGAGACTGTAAGTCCTCATTATATTCTCTGTTTCTTCTTAAAACTCTCCACGTGTGGTCTAATCATATTACCCAACTCCTTATTACCGGTGGTATTAGACAGAACATCAGTTCTGATGTAGGGCTTTAAGCTTAGCTCTGTTCCTCAGCATTAGCGCTGAATAACAGGGGGCCTCCTCTACACATTATAGTTGATATGCTTGTCAGTTATGTGCTGTTTTTTGTATTACACTTCAGGTAACCCAGTAGGACTTCAGTTCTTAAGTCACAGTTGTTTTTCTGTCTTACACAACCTTTTAACACAGCTATACTTGTGTCATTTTTTAAGAGCAATAAAATGTGAAACACACACACACACACACACACACACACGCACACACACAGAAATTAAAAAAAGATTGACATATTTGTTGAAAACATGCTTAAAAATATTAATACAATATATATAATATATAATTATTATATAAGTAACAAATAAACTATATATAAAATGTGTGTTTAATTATTGTTTTTTATATTAGCAACACAATCTAATAACTACTTCATGTTTTACTTAATTGGTGGCTAATTTGTATGAATTCAGATGGCATTCATACATTTTCATAAAATAATGGCCCACCTTCATGCTTATATTAAAAAAAATACTTTGATGAATACATGTTGATAATACTACTTATTTTAAATCTTTATTAGATATTATACAATTATATTACATATTATGTATTAATTTGACTTCAACAATGTTACATTTAAGAAGATAAAACTTAACATAAATTGTCCAATGCCTTAGTGCATGTTAATCATCCACAGAAAGAAGCACATAGCCATTTTAAAAAATAAATCTCATTAGGGATTTCTACCCTTAAGTAAAACAATTTCCAGTTATATGCAGTAAAAAGCAACAGGACTAAAGAGCAGAGGGAAAAAAAATGGCCAGCTCCGAAGAACCTGACAGATAGCTGACAGCAGCAAGCCAAGAGACTAGATGCTTCAGCACAAATCCAAAGGCACAATAGACTGGCAATTTAATGAAATAATGAAAAATTAATAGAAGTCGCTTCAGGTTATCATGCCTGAGCTCTAGCGGCTGTACGACGAGGTGAGTTTCCAGAACGGCTGATGGAGTCTGTACCTGACTACAGTGGGAAAAGCGAGACGATAAGCAAAATTAAACTAATAGAGCCGCTCTGCTGTGAGCAGAAACCTGCTGCTGTTTTCTTACCGCTGCATTAATTAGTCTGACCTTCTACTCATTACTGCCAGTGTGTTTCAGCTAAAGCAGCATTAAAGAGCCCCTCAGCAAGTGTGCATAATATAACTTGCCATCTACTTGCAAATGGGAGAAGGGCATTTTTAACCAAAACAAGAAGTTATGGCACATTAAACAGTGCAGAAATAAAAGACGAAAACACACATTAACATAAGACCAGCATTACCGTATTTATGCAAAATTTAGTTAAATTTAGTGATTCGCATAATTGAGATGCTCACCAGATGTTCTCAGAGCAGGTCGTCCAGGACGTTACAGCATCAGCGTGCTCAGATAAGTTGACCAATAAACCCGTTATTGAGCAAATACTGTAAGCTCCTGTGTGAAACTAAAAATATGACATCATAACCAATGAATGCTTCACCAGAGGGATATTAGCAGTTAGAGGTATTTGTAATATGTAAAGCCTGGTCATATACACTTCATGAACTGAAATGTACATTATCAACTTATTGCAAGCATATGAGTAAAGCATTTTTGTGTAGAGAGACATGTAAATTGGATTAATACATTTATTATACCGTACCTTTAACATAGGTATATGTTCTGTTAATCCAACTTAGTCTCATGACCAGAACTCACTCAGACTTAAACTGTGTCAGAACAAATTAATCTTGTATGTAATGGACTACAATCATCCAGAAATTCAGACAACTTTTAGTATGACATTGTTGAACAATTACCAAGCAATGCTTAATTTTGTTCAGTCTGTAAAAAAAAGTTGCATTAGCATTGGCAGATATTTTTACTGTTTTAAAGTTATGCATACGTAAATATTTTCACATTTTAGATGCTGTCAATACAAAATTGCATATTGTGAAAATGTACGTGTAAGTTTTCTACCTATGATGAGATCTGGCTGTTTTTTGCAACTATTATTAATAAGACAATGGAAAGATTGTTGAACGATAGACTGGGTGGTTCAGGAAATAAAACAACACACCAGCGCCACAACGCACACGCCACCCACCTCAGACGAGACATTGTTTTCAAAGATTGCTATTGATTATTGCAGGGTGAAACCACCAGTTTGTCAGGCTGATTTAATAAAGATGTGAGCGTTCAGTACTCTCTAAACACTCTTGAAGTGTAAAATATTATGTTTGAGTTCAATCAGATTTTTATCAAACACAAACTACAGCGAGATTGACGCATTTCCTGTTTATATTGAAAACCACAAATTAGCAGACTGAAGAGCAGGACTCCGACGGCATAAAAAAACAGCACCAAAGATCTGTCGAAACCTATTATAACTTCAGAGCATGCACGTTTTATGATGTGTTTTCACATCACACAAACCTGGTGAGGCAGGATGTCTCTCCGCACTGAGAGAATAAGAGCCTGAGTTCACTAATGTCAACAAACCTCGACCGTCAACACAGCAGGGATGCAGGAGTCAGCCAGCGAACAGGCCAAACATCATATTACCATACCATAAAGATTAGCCAGAAAGCAGACGGATGTGTTTTCTGTATCCCAGCCTCTGTCATAACAGCGCCCACATGGAGAGATTCAATCACGTCTGATTCTGTTAATGTGAGAGCAGCCAAAGCTGGGCCTGATTACTTCTCCAAACAAATCACCTGAACTCCGCATCCACGACGGCCGACTCGTGCACCGATCCTCTTACATTCCACACCTCGTAAACCTTTCATAGTATATTAGGAGGTAGTCATAACTGTGGCAATCATCCCCCCGGAGGATGTTAACCGCTCCAACTGGAACGAAACGCTTCTGATAACACAAAGTAATTTGACTGGCATTTCGGAGTGTGTCCATAGCTGTTCATTACACGGCAGGCAAATGACTTCAAATACGCTTAATCTTCAGCGCATTTATGTTCTCTATAATGTAATTTAAATGAGTGATACACACTCAGTAGCGCTTTTTGGATGGGATTAGTTTTCTGCATAATGTTGCAGTTAGAATTATTAACAGGACGTCTGCGATTTCATGAAGTGATTCAAACAGAACTGGCATCTGTTTGGACGCATCACAAAAATGATGACAATATTTGCATAATTAAATGAGATATTAATTAAGGTAAGGATCATAGCTGATGTTATAAGCCTCTTTCAACTGATTTCATTTTACATTTTAAATTGGAGGGATGCAGCAACTTATTTTATCCAGAAAGTTGGCTAAATGAATAATATATTCTGTTTGAAAAGATATATATACAAACATACAGTATATATTTTCAAATATGTACACGTATTTACATGTTTATAGTTATATTCACTGAATTTATTTTATATAAATGTAATAAATAAACAACATGTTTATTTCTGAAATATTATAATAAATAATATACACAGCACACATATTACTTAAATAAAAACTTTTATTTTGAATGCAGTTAATCACGATCAATCATTTGACAGCACTGATAGTTTTTAATAATATTTTGAATTAATTTTCATTTGTATATTTTCCCTTTTAATTTAAAAGTTTAGTCATTTTGCTGTGTTTTATCATTTATGTGTGTAAACAAAAACAGCATGTTTCTGCTCAAAATATATGTAATAAATGCAGCCCAGTCTCACAGCAATTCATACCTAATTTATGAGGTGGCTAATTTGTACGACCTCACCTACAGAAAATGTCATCGATTAATCGAGTAATCGGATACATTTTTTGGCTTAATTAAAGAGCAATATTAAATCTGCTAGAGAAAATAAGACATGTCTCTTAAAATTAACTTAAAAAAAAAAAAATCAACATTTTATTTATTGATGACATTTATAAATTTTTTTATATTAATATTAGGTAAAATATTATCATATAGAGAGTTCATGGCTGTGCATTTATAAACCCTTTTCATTGCAATCAAACTAAAATTACCGCACCTGTTTTTATTGACCATTTTTACAATTTATTCAAAGTTCAGTATTCAAACTAAAGTATCAAGCATTCATCCAAGCCATGGTATTGAAAAAGTATTACGTATGTTTAATCGTAAAAGCCATGAAAAACTTTTTTTTGACAGTAAACTCATTCCTTTGATAAGTAGCAATGGTATAAGATGATAAATATTAAAATGTAACTGTGCGTTTACACCGATGCCGGCGAGAGTGTCACAATTGCCGCCCTGCCAAGCGGTGGACTTCTGCATACTGACTGGTTGCTGCCGAACCGCGTCATAGCTCATTACCATAAAGTTAACCTGATTTCAACTCTCCTCGACGCTCTCATTTAAAATGAATTACTGCTTTTTTTGACTCTCTCTCCGGTGGCGGTGTGAATGCGCGGTAACGGCCCCTCCACATCCGTCCTGCAGTATTGCACTGACCGTTGTGGTTTACCCCTTTCATAATTAACGTACATTAATTTAACAGCCCCCATCTCGATTAACAATCACATTGATTTAACGCTACACTAAATTTACCTGGTCTTGGGTGACAGTTCTCCTCCGGTCGCTGAGTACGAAGTGCTTATCGCCATTGCCCGCACTAGTCCGTCCTTGCGCCCTCAAATTAAAACACCACCTCTCCTTCCGCTTCGTGGGTGACGTAAGCGTAAGTGCATTGTCACAGTAATGCAAAAATCATTGTGAAAAAACATGACATGAACTATACAATTAATGAATAGAGGCTTTGACGCAGAGGATTGCCTCAATAATGTTTGGTAATCGAGTTACTCAAGGAATCGTTTCAGCCCTATATCTATTTATATATAGAGTGGACATAATGTGCACACTGCATGTGCTTTATAAAGATATAATGATGCACAGCAGGAAGAATATAATAGAGACATTTGAAAAATTATTTATTCATGCCTAATTCTCATGAAATTTTGCCTATCTGTAGGGAAAATTTATAGACAAGTGATTAAGATATAAATCTGTTGAACACAGACATTTTAAATGCCATTGCATAATAAGACAAGGACTTGACACAACCAGCCTGAGAAATGAGCCTCCTCATTAGCAAAATAAGAGAGCTGACATGATGAAGTGTTATATTAAAATAATGGTTTTATTGTTCCATTTTTACAACTGGACTGACATTTATCAAAAGGTCGCAGACAAAAGTGAAATGCTGTGATGTTCAAGGAGATCCAGAGGTCGAGGAGAATTCAATAATTGGGCATTAAATGCTTGAAATGCTTTAGTCTCGCCAGCAAACCGCAACTGTATAACTACAACAAATGTCACAAAAAGTCTCATATTTAGTCTCCTACGGCCTCTCTGTCGCTCACACGCCAGTGCTGGACGACAACGACGGGCTGTTTGTCACGAAAATCTGTAACGACCAGAAACAGTCAACAGCATTTACGGACCCACAGGCATCCTAACAAGTCTGTGCATTGTTATCATCTGTTTGCCGAACTGACCCAAAGAACGGCTCTGTCAAAAGATAAACCCTAATTACTTTGGCTATCAGTCTTCTTCTGTTTGTCCACATTCTCCTGGGCTTTTCTATTCAATCTAATTGAACAAAAGCACCACATGTAAAGGCCATAAACATGTCCTCTGAGTACACGCTCAGGCCTAATGGTGAGCTAAACGGCTCCCTTGTAGCTCATTAAGTGCTTAACAGCCAAAACCAGAATATAACGAGAATAAAGGATGCCTTCAATCTAAATCGAGCACGCTTTTAAAGTGAAAATACATCTCTGCTGTAATTCACGGTTCAGTTCAATTATATGGCCGAACAATTGGGCTCTAATGGTCCATCCAGAGAAACTACTTTGTAATTCTTGTTCTAAAATGAGGTCAGGCAGATAATAATGATTTTGCGTGTTCATTACTAAATTAATAATACTTTTTCAGTGATATTTCAAGTAATTCTAACCAAGTTATAAGTTGATAAATACATATCTAATTTTTATCAGTCAGTTAAGCATTTTATTACTTTTTTTTTATTAAATAAAACGTTTTTCCAATTTCCTTTGTTTCTACACACACATATTGTATTTTACTGCCACATTAATCATGCCCTTTTGTTTCTACATATGTATAAAATAGACCAATCAAGGAACTAATCAAGGTCTTAAAAAGGGTCATCCGCTACATGCACTTTTTCAAGCTGTTTGGACTGAAATGTGTGTTGGAAGTGTGTGTACACAACCACCCTACAATGATAAAGATCCATCAGTAGTTTTCTTTTAATTTCATAAAAATAAGTTGCCCCTTCTGAAATCAAGACATTCTCAAATGCATTTCGGTGAGGCGTCACACAGACAGATGCCACACCCACAACAGATGATTGACAGCAGCGTGTCACACAGACTGAACTGGTGTCTTACCTCAGACCCGCCCTGAGGGATCCGTCATCAGACCGAGACGTAGAGACAAGCAAGAGTCCTAAGAGATTGAGGTGTTTTGTTGTTTAATGTATGAATGAACATAGCATTAGTGATTTACTCCCAACATCTGACTGACTGAAGACGCTGAGGATTAATGTTATATTTGGTGAATATAATGTCTTTTAATGAATCTTTGCAAATCGCCTTTCCTAATAATGTGCTAATTAGCAAGTTTCATTATGAATATATGGCTAAAAAAAGATCCCCTGAGAGCGCCTTGGAAAAGAGGGGCGGGATCAGTGGAGCTCGTGAAGATTTAAAGGGAAAGTACACAGAACAGACGGATTTCTAAAAAGCAGTTTTTGACAGGGTAAAATTAGCGTTTTTTGTTTTTTTTACTATCTTTGAGAAATTTTAAAACAAACTGTATTACAAAGTGTACATTAAGAATCATATTAGCTTGTGGAAAATTGCCTTTGTTTGACTCCATTAATGCCATTTCACACCAAGCTAACTATAAAGATAATGATAACTATATTTGAGTCAACACAAGCGAGCTATAACGTCTGTTTATTGTAAGTTCAACCGCGTCTGTCTCTTTAAATTCTCAGGCGCGTGATAGCAGGATTGATTCTGATTGGCTGCCAATGTTTCTATCGTTCATCAGCTGGAAAAAATATAATTCTGAAAATGATTTCAGCGATATTGTTTCTCTGTGCCTTTATTGTTATAGTTGTGGTGTGGACGCTGCTATTCTTTAACATTAAGAACGATTTTTTAGAACTATACCTTAATCATCATCTTTATCGTTCTCGTGCTTGGTGTGAACAGGGCTTTACAAAGGCATTATCCGATTCATCTAAACTGCGGGAATATTGTTATTAATCAAATTTTGCCACCAGATCATATTTGGTGGTATTTGTACAGCTGATATGTAATTTGTTTTGAGTTAAATTATTATTGTTAAGCACTTTGTGACTCTATGCCTGTGAAAGGTGCTATTTAAGTACATTTTACTTACGTAGAAATCAAAAAGTGTCATTATAATACATACATTCCTTGCAGTCCATACCAAATGCTAAATTCTGAGAACAACAAAAGAAAAGGAAAAGTGTTGCAACTTGGTAGGACTTGATCCGATTTGCCCAGAAAAGAAATACTATATATTATGATGATATCAGAGCTTTAATGCTTTTTACACGATCTTCATAATTTACAGAAGCAACCAACCACACTGCACAGAACAGTGTGCCACCAGTGTTTCCTTCCGGAGGGAGTTGGAGTGACCATACTGGAACGAGCTAGTTGGTGATAAGCTTTCATTAATGCTGAGCAGTTCAGCGGGGTTTGTCAAGCAGGGGATAAAAAGCGATCAGATGCAATTAGGCATCAGGAGAGCTCCGGTTATTGTATCATTTTTATCGTCAGCATGCTTTATTGCCCCACGTTTCTGAAAAGCAAGAGTCTGCAAATTACTGCATTAGAGCCGGTACTCATCTCATGGCCTGCATACTGCTTGCTTATTAAAGTACCGTCAGTGCAGCCACTCAGCAGGCACAGTTGATGAATCACCAGCTAATCACCTCCCTTTGCCCTGCTCCTTCATCTCCATGCAGATTCCATCTCCTTTCCTAAACAATCCAGCTGTTTCTGTCTTTTCCCCTCAAGCATCCTGTTCTCCACATGATACCATGCAGCATAAAGCAGCAAACATGCGATAAACTGCTGTTTCTCCACAGTGACAACCGAGGAGGTCGATAATGACCTCCAATGCCAGTTGCTTTGCAAAACTGAAATCTACTTACTTTAATATAAAAAAAAAAAATAGAAATAAATATACCTATTGCTTCCAAGCATTCTCATTGGTTTTGCTGGAAAACAACCCAATATTTAAACCGGTTGACAGTAAATCACGTAGGCAGTTATGGCTCTCTTGTGTGCCATCACAGTCCAAATTCAGCAGGTAGCAAAAATGTGCAGTTTTTATTTTCCTCTGATGCAATTGCCAAACCAACTTAAAAGGTCTGTTTTTGTCATCTATTGAACTGAAGTGTCAAACACCGGATGCTTTGTGCAAATATACTGTAAAATTAGTAACATACTAGGATTTTGTTTTCCAAAAATCAACAGCATTTGCTTCTTTTGAGTGCGTTATTAATATCCCAATGAAATGTAAGAAGCAACATATATTTTCTTCCATTTTGCGACTTACATTTCGGTTCGAATCATTGGTTGTTGACTGGATGTTAAGATGCACATGTTTTGCTCAAAAAGTATGCAACAGAGGATTAAGGTGTAAATATTAAGAGGTTAAAAAACATGTGCACGGATTAACAAAAATTGCATTTAAAAAATATATAGGGGGAATTTCATTTCATGCCAACTTAAAGTGATAAAGTCAGTCACTATGTGCTGGTATTGTATTAAACTCTGTAAAAAGTAAAATCACTAAATGATCTACTTTTGTGTTCTGCAGAGAAAAACTATAAATCAAAGTAAATAAATGTTCACAGAACTTAAATTTGAAGTGAACTATTCCCTTGAAAACAGTAATTTGCTAGTGAAAAAAAAAATCTACAAAGATCTACTGCTCTGGTAAAATATAAGTAATAAAGACATTCAGAAGACAGGGCTATTTTTAAAGAAAAATGCTTGTTTGGACCCAACATCTGGTGTAGTTCCAACATCTACCAGCAGGGGCCAACGGAGGCAGTGTTAATAAACCAAATCTTGAGCCCTGGTGACAGCAACTACAATGTCAAGTTACATTGTTCTAGTGACATGTAATACTTCTAATCCAGTCCTAAGGGATCAACCAAATGGTGTCCCCACAAGGGGGCGAGTGCACGAGAAACCCAGTCTGGACGGTGACTCATAACTTTATGAAAATAGGCAGCGGGGAGACCTGGGGAGAGGAAATGAGATTTCCTCAGTCTGTCACCGGATAGACAGGGTCGCTGAGAGGAGAGCGGGGTTATGTTTTATGAGGCTTTCTTTTTCTCCAGCTTTCATCGCTCATGTGTCACTGTTGAAAGAGTTCATAAGAGCTGCGGCTTCTGAGTCTAATGTCCCATACACTGCCCTCCGCTTCCAGTAATCCTTGGGCCATCTGTCCAAATCCAACCAAATGCAGAATCAATCTTGGGTTTGTTTAACGTGTTTTTGAGCGATATAAACAATGGTACTGAAAGTCCCCTCTTTCTCTCGCTGTTTTGTTTGTTCTGGCACAATTCAGTGCAACAATGTGTTATTCATATGGAGAGATTGAGTAAGTGCATGGGGGAAAATTCATCCCCCACAAAAACTGCCGAATTCCCACCATATAAAACAGAGCTTTCATTTTGATTTCCATCCTGTCAGAGGAAAGAGCTATGGTGTTATTTCTACAGTCGACTTTTCCTTTGGATTTCTGTTTTGGATGAACAGCAAACTCTTTTTATTTTTTTTGGGTGAAATTAGCTCAAAGAGCAATGGCTGCAGGTGCTGGCTCCCGCTGACAGTGACAGGCCATTTCATCTTACGCACTCCTGCACGTTCCTTGCAGTGGATGAAAGCATCATTTTCGACGGCCATCCATTTGCTCCGAGCCCTGCATGGTAAGCGCACCACTAAAAGGCTCTTGAAAACATTGGAGCAAATCAGAATCAATCTGTTTGTTTACTCTGGGTATGACAAACATGAATTCTGGTTTCCAAGCAGTGGGATATTTTTAAGTGTATTTGTCCTCAACAAATAACAATGTCGTGGTTACCTGGAGGGAATATTTCCCTGAAAGCACATTATGAATATCCAAACTAAATTTCAGATGGCAAGTAATTACACAGGCTGGACTACGAAGCCAACATCAATATAAAACTGACCTATACTCTTCAAAATGTCAAATATTTGCCATTAAAAATGTGTCTAGACAAAATTGCGCCATGGACATGTTTTATAATCATATAAATAATGAAGTAATCAAATAATCCTACGGCATGTTTACTTACATTAAAGGTCAAAAATAACATTTAAGAAACGCATTGTTCTTTTTCAACCCACATCTGTAACTACGGAATTGAATAATAAATTATTTTACATTGTCATTTCTGTTTGCTTGTTATATAAACACTGATATATGAAATTGGATTGAAAAAGAGCCAGTCCGTTTATACAGTCACATAAAGCGACCGCAAGCTTGCAAACACGCGATTAAGAACATTCTTCACACATTTTATATCTTGATCTTGCATTTGACCTTGTGTGAACACGCCACAGGACAATAAAGCTGTGCATAACAAAACCTAGGCATCATTAGTCATGTCTGCTTTAATGAATCTACAGTTTATAGTTTGTGCACAGCAATGTCAAACAAAAGAAAAGAACCCAATTCGACTTCGATTACTACAGGATTGAACAAAAATCAGCCGCAGCATAAACAGACCTACAGCTGTTTGGCTTTGCTAAATACTATATAAATGACAGTCTGGGGTTACACGACATCATCAGTCATTAAAAGAAAATGACCAATTATGTGACCGCGCGCGGACATCAAAGAAACGATTCATGCCAAAGTTCATCGCTTTCTCATTATTGAGCTGAACCTGTCCTGTGATTTTTCTCATTTCAGCAAATGAATCATTTGCGCAGATGTTTCATGCCAATATTCATCTGCAGAATCTTTCTTCACGAGGACAATGTAAGTCAACAGACCTGAAACATCGCTTTCAAAAGGTATACGTTTGTTATGTAAATTGAAACAAACGGTTTCTGATGGTCTCATAGAAGAAGTCGTCTTCACCATGCACATATTCTCCATTCAGCAGTCAAGCGACTACAAAATTGACATCTACAGGTTTCCAATCTTGCATTCATATATAGCTAACTATATTTGTTTCAATCCTTTGTTTACAACATCTTTACTTCAGATCAAATGTGAATAGCCCACATTAGCATTTAATCAGTTACTCTGATTGATTGGACAAAATCACTTTAATGAACTGATTCAATCAATGGCCAAATCAAATCTAAAGCTAGATATTTATTTAAATGCAGCTTTTCATTACTGTTTTTGACTTAAGGTTTAAATCTATTGACATATAACTGAATATATTAAAAACTCCAAAATGGTTCTTATTAGATAATTACAGATTTTAATATATATTGCACTTTCTTCAATGTATTTAGCAACCTTTCTAACATGAGCGGTTTATTGGTAAAGCATGCCTGTGGTCATACTTCATTACATCTTGCATTTATCTGCATTTTATTGTTGGTTATTGTATGTATCTTTGCAGTTTAGAAAATAAATAGCTGGTGAGCAGGGCACAGATTAGTTGTGTTTGAAAAGAACACACCACCTACACTAAACCTAACAGATAGTGTTAGCAAGAGCAAATGCGATAAAGACAGATTTGCTGAAGCAACCATTTCATTTTAGCTTGTTTATTGTGACTCGAGTTTCATGGGACTCATACCAGGGGCCTGTTTCATAAAACAAGTTAAGCCAGGTTTATTTCAGTTAGTCTGATTTATTGTCGGTTCATTAGATTCAAGATGATTCAGAATAGCTGAAATAAGCCTGGCCTGTTTGGTAAACTTGTTTTATGACACAGCCCCAGGTGAGCGGTTATGCAGTTACTTTAATCACAAAAGCCAAACTTATGGAACTGGATATGTGGTATAAAGGTCAGAAATGTGTTTGTTTCTTTGT
>JAUMHP010000078.1:7659637-7698945 GCA_032361065.1 Enteromius trimaculatus | reverse complement strand
CTAAAGGCTTCATAGGAGGTGAATTAAATCAAACAAAAACATCACTTTATTGTAAATGTGTTTATAACATGACAAGTTAGACATAAAATTGTATTATAAATATAATCTATGTTAATTTATCATACACCTCCAGCAAATGCCCTTTCATTTATACATTGTATTTTCAAACTAATATGTAAGGGACATTTAATATATTTTAGTGTCATGTTCACTTCTGTATGCGTTGTTTAACATTATTTGCACATGTTTCATGAGCTACCCATAATAAAGTTTGGGCCCTAAATCACACCCAGTTTGACCACTGCATAAGACTTTTAACACGAGAGAAATGTGTCACAGCTCACGTTCGGTCACTGCCACTGTGTCTCTCAAACTCTCTCTTTCCCCTCTGGTCAAATCCATCACTGGATCTTGGATATCCTGGGCCTCGGGCTCCTCGTCCTCTTCCTGTTCCTCTTCCTCTGACAGGCCTGTCCAGCACATCCACAGGCCTACGCGCAGATGAAGACAGATCGAGTGGCATGCAAAATAAATTGAGGAAAATGAATAAAAAATAAAGACATTTATTAACACGTAATTAGAGACGCTTACCTCTCAACGGAGAAACTGGGAGGGGTTTCAGCATCGCTGAATTTGCGCTCAAAAGTCACGCGTCTCTCTATTCGCTCCTCAACTTCTCCACGAGCAAGACGAACTTGGCCTAGAAATATGGACCAAAACACACACACGTCAACACTTTAAAAGCTTAAATCCTCAGCAACCAGGCCCAGGATACCTCACATTTAAACTCATAATGACTTCCTGGGGTCAATTAAATTAGTCGATAATTTGTTAACAGTAAAGCTTGTTGCGTCGAAAAAAAAAAAGAGCCCGTCCTTCACTTAACTTACCTTGTCCACCCCCACACCCTGGAAGAACGATTTTCCGGTCCCTCTGAGACTCTTTCTTTCCAGATTTAGTCGTGGTTGAAGTTTTCTTTGGCTCGTCTTTCTTCTTCTTCGGTTTCTTTTCATTCCCTGCCGCGTACAAAATGTCGAAAGGGTCGGATTCATCGTCCAGCAGTTGGCCGAAACGATTAGCAACGGCGCATCCGTATCCCTCATCAGGCATCTCCTCTACTAACGTTAGCTCCTTCATTTTATCGACTATTGCGATGGAAACGAAATAATCGAGTTGCTGTCATGGAAGAACTACAAATACAGCAGAACTAAATTCTGTTTATCCCCTAAAGAGAAAAAAAGTGTGCTCCGAGACCGAAATCTAGTTTGTGGGCACAAATTAAACTGGTAGCAGTCAGATGTGACGTTCAGTTAATTGAACTCAGGTTCATATGTAAGCAATTAGTCTCCGCCCCGGAAGTCAACCAGCTCCAAAACGAGCTCATTAATATTAATTACGTACGTTCTACTATTATTTGTCGTCATATCAGTGAAAATACCTGTTGTTGTTTTTCTGGCCTGTTTTATTGCGACTGGATATGCGAACCGAACTAAAAGCTGTATTTATCATGATAAAATAAGTACAACATTTTATATATTTATGCTTTTGAATATGTGTATGACTTTCTTGTTTCATATGCTACTCTTACTAAAACATTTCAAAATATAGTGAAAAAACATAAAACTATAACTCAAGTTTTGTTAAATAAATTAGATCTCTCTCCATCTATCATTATCTATTTATTAGGTGAAAAAAAGACAAGTGGTTCTTCAAGATGTTTTTATTGCCGTCACACACAAGCATTGATTCCCAGTCCTGGTTTGAAAATATAATTGCTTACACAATTAATTAAAAATACAGAAGCATACAAACGCTTATTTTGTTCAGCTTGCCAAATAAGACTACGGATCATTAGCTATGAACATAATGCTATGCATTACAGAAACTATTTCAAACGGCCCTGAACAAAAGATGCAGTGCTTAATTCTGTGTAACCTTTGGTCTGCCAATTTACATGGTGTATTTACATTTATGTTGTTTAAGATTTCTGAGATCTACAAACTTCTTCCCACAGCTCTCGCAGCTGAACGACTTCAGACCAGTGTGCACTCGCTGATGGGTCCTCAGATGCACGGCCTGATTGAACGTCTTACCGCAAACATCGCAACCAAAAGGTCTCTCCCCCGTATGGATTCTCATGTGCATCTGAATACTGCTGGAATACCCAAACCTCTTTCCACAAACCTCACAACTATATGGCTTTTCCTTTGTGTGGACCCTTTGGTGTACTGTAAGGGCGGCTTGTGAGTAAAACTTCTTTGGACAATGATCACAACTGAACTTCTTCAACAAAGGACTGACCAGTCGCTCGTGATGCTTCTCTCCTGTATGTACGAGCATGTGCTGATTAAGAGAGCTGGGGAATATGAAGGCCTTATTACAGATGGAGCACACACAATCCCTTCTTCCCGCGTGAATGATTCGCTTGTGCCTTTTCATGTAGTCCGAACTGGTAAATCCCTTACCGCAAACGTCGCAAAGAAACGGTTTGCTCGAAGTGTGTTTGTGCGTGTGCATCTTCAGGGCGTACGCAGTGGTGTACCTTTTCAAACATATGGGGCAGCCGTACAGCTTCACTCCTGTGTGACCGGCTTTGTGTCTGTTGAGGTTTCCAGAGGTGGCAAACTTTTTATCACATACATCGCAAGCGTAGCGCTTTTCCCTCGTGTGCACGAGCATATGCGCTTGCAAATGTTTGCGAGCGCTGAAGCGTTTATCGCAGAGTTCGCACGGATAGTCGTAGGTTTTCTCGATGTGACTCTTCTGGTGATTTTTCAGATATCGCTCGCAGCTATAAAAAGCGCCGCAGATCTCGCAACAGTAGGGCTTTTCGCCGGTGTGCAGTGTTTGGTGGTCGAGCATGTTTTGTTTGATTTTGAACTGCTTGTCGCAGACGGGACAGTTGTAAAGCGTTTCCACTGCTTTGCATCTGTGTCTGCCGAAGGAACGCTTGCCGGGAAAAACCTTCTGACAGTTCGAACAGGTAACCGTCTTTTCTGCCGTGTGAAGACGCTTGTGCTTTTCAAGGGAGGCCTGAAATACAAAAGACTTGGAACAAATATCGCATTTGAATAGCTGAGCTCCAGTGTGCATCGCTGCGTGTCTGATGAGGCAGCTTCTCATAGTGAAGCGCTTATCGCAGTGAGAACATTTGTAATGTTTCACATGAGCCCGTACGTGGTTAATGAACTTCCACCGCAGTTCAAAACACTTCCCGCATGTTTTGCATCGGAACATACCGTCATTCGGCTGCTTTATGATATCCGTGTTAGGTGTGGGGTTAGGGATGTCTGCGTTTTCGATGGTAATGTTTAAACCTTGCACAAGCGTTTCGGTCGCATACTGACTGCTCTCCAAAACAGCACAAGATACATCGTCGTTATCCAAGTTACTTTGGAGAATTTCTGTAAGGTGAAGAACACAGAGCATGTTTAAGAGAAATATATTAAATTTTAAATAATTATTTTAAAATAAAAAAATTGGTCATTATGGTCATTACTCAGTAATTTTTCACTCAATGCATTTTACAAACAACAATAAAATAAAGGCTGTTTTTAAATAAATAAAATCATTTTACATACACTACTCTTTACAAAAGTTTGTGTTTTTTTATTTATACTTTTATTTAATAATACCACCACATGAATTTGACCAGATAAAGTGGAAATTATTACATTAACAATTCTACAAGACAATCTATTTTAAATGAATGCTGTTTTTTTTTTTTTACTTTCTATTTTTTTAAATAATGGGGGGAAAAAAGTCATTTTCCAAAAAAGTATTGAGCAGCACAACTATTTCTAACATCATAAAAAAATAAAAACATTCCTTATACCAAATAAGCATATTAGAATGCTTTGCCATCACAGGAATAAACTACAATAGAAAATAAAATTAAAATAACAAGTATTTAAAAATAAAAATGTATTTACTGTATTTTTGGTTACATAAATGCAGGCTTCATGGGCATAACATTTAAAAATGCTACAGACCCCAAGAGTTTCAATGGTTATAAGTATTTATTCATTATTTCTAATTTAAAAATATATATTTTTCCACTCATGACATAAATTTCAGTTCAGATTTGTGTCAGTATACAGTCCAAAATGACTACCTTAGTGTACAGAAACGTATTTCTAAACAAACGTTTTAGCACTGCGTTTGAAATCATGCCTTACCTTGTGTAGTGACCTCGAGTGTTTCCAGAGATGTATTGACAGTATCACAGGTTTCGAGCTGCACGATGAATTCTTCTTCATTCAGAGTGGCTTCGAACTCGATACTCAAATCCGGAGTTGAGTGAAATCTCTGGTGTTTCATCAAGCATTTCATCATTTTGAAAGTATTTCCACATGTCAAACAATTGAAAGGTCTGTCTTTGTGTAAAGCATTGTGAAGGTTTAACAGAGCCATGTCATTGAAAGATACTCCACAGGACTCACAAATGAACGGCCCCTGTCTCTCCTCAGCAACTGCGTTAGTGCTTGTGGAAGGCTGGCTTTCACACAAGCTTAAACTGCTTGCTAGAATATCAGTGGGTGCAGATGACAGCTGATAGTACTGAGGATTTGCAGCTTGTATAGAGTTTTCATGATGTTCGGATTCCATTTCATAGTCCTTGTTCGGTTCTGGCTCGAGAAGCACATTATTTTCAGGCTCAGATGTGGCTGCTTGATCCTCTGTGAGAATGTGAGAAAAAAAGGTTTTGTTTGTTTTTAAATGTCACTCTGAAAACCTTAAACTCAGAATATATACAAATACGCATTATAATGATAATAATAAGGAATAAACTGAAGTTTTCTAAATGTAAACAATGATTTGTATTAGCAATAGTTCAAAGTTTTTTCATTTATTTTACAAAAAAAAAACTGTATTTTCTGATCAGACTGCTCATAATTTTGTCATTATCAAATGTCTACAGATACATTATTCGAGCAGATAGAAGTCTTATTTTCTGTGAAATTGATGAAAATGAAATAAGATTACAACAAAAACAAGAATAAATATCTGTCAATGGGCTCAGAAAAATCAACTTAGAAGATAAAATAAGTTTTCATATACAGCATTGCCACTTTTGTCATGAACATAATTTTGATGATTTTTCAAATTTGCATCTTATGAAATGAAGACTTTCTGCCCTGACCTGAAACCTTTTTAAGGCCTGTTAAAGACCCAAAGAAACCCTGGATGAAATATCAGCAAATTAGACCAAAACATTTATCAAACTGTCTTAAATGTATAGTTCACCCAAAATAAAAAAACAATAATTTGTGTCACTATTTATTCACCTGTTTCAAACCGTGTAAGTTTTTTTCTTCTGTTGAACATAATAGTAGATTTTTTGTGTGTGTGTTGATAACCAAAGGGTTGCTGGCCCCCATTAACTTAAACAGTATGGGAAAAAACAGTAAGCAGGACTCGAAATTGTAACCATTTTGGTCGTACCATTTATATATATATATATATATATATATATATATGTGCGTGTGTGTGTGTTAAGTCAAGACACACACCAAATATTTGAGTGATTGCTCAGGTTTGTATTCAAGTTGGTGAAGCATAATGACGTACCATTTAGATTATCTTGTTTTGAGAGCTGAGACTTTGCTGTAGCGTACAGTACTTGAGCTGAGATGCGATCATGAATCAGTTTCACCATCGTCTCTACTGTGGCTTTACTCAACAGCTCCATGAAATCAGCAAACTCCTTCTGAAACACAAAAAAGATGAAAAGATCACAATTTCCTGTGTCAAAAACAGGTTTGTTCCATTAAGTTAATTAACTGAGCATATTAAAAACATACAGTAATAATCTTATCTATACACAATCATTTCGATTCTTTACATGACACGTTTTCTTATGCCTGTCATATGTAAAACTACTAAGATTTGTGTCTAAAAAGTAAAAATCTGTATCAATGCAAACTGACTTCAATCTGAATCTGAAATAAGGTTACAAAAAATATGGATAAGCATTTAATCAACAACAGCTTGTTTGGAAATGTTGGTGGGCGTTCCAGAGTTAGCAGGTTCATTATATTTAAAATATAATTACATTCAGTGTGCACTTCTAAATATATTCTTGACTCTGTTCGCTCAAGGCAGTTGTAAGTACGATGTAAACAACTGTCAACAAACATTCAGAAGCGTGTTATGAACAGGAATGGACACTGCATTAGTTCCTCTACTTAAGAACTTACAGTTTTGGCTTGATTGGCCTGTTTAAGTCTGTTTTTGTTCACTGCAGTCCCCTTGTTGCGCTTCCACTCCTCAGACAAGACAGTCGTGAAGTCAGAGAGATGTTTGCTCAACTCCGACACGACACTCTCAACTAACACCCCCATAACGGAGGACAGCAGCTCGTGAATTACTACCGTCATGCTCAGGGATGATTACGCGGCGCCTTCCTCCCAAAAATATGCTTACTACCACATTACATACAAAACCGCAGGTTAAAAAGTACACTAGCTAACCATTCGCTTATTAGTGGCGGGTCAACAAACGGAAGGATTTTTTTTCTGTCACAAAATTTGGAATGGAGTATGTATTGATAAAGCAGCACTGCCGCCTAGAGGTTTGGAGTGATTAATACTTCCTCCACTTGGAAAACGGAGGGGGGTTAATATTTTCAGGTCAAAGGTCTGTTTTTATTGCTTCTGTAATGGTGAGCATGTTCAATTGATAAATATTGAAATTAGCTTATTTTTCCATCCCCAGAAAACACAATATTTGTGTATTATTGACACAAAAATCAGCATTGCGTAAGAAAATTTATTTTTAACGTACAAACCAATTTTTTAACTTGTGACCTTTTTTTATTTTTTCAGGGACACAGCTGAGCTTTCATTTTAAAAAAATGTTTTTAAATGTCAAACATTAGAGAGCTGATTTATGATCATTTGTGATTTTACTACCCAAAGAAAACCCCAGAATTTGTGAATTTTGCATGAAACAACTTTTAAGACATTCCTAATAATTGAATGCATGCAAACATTCTTAGGAATGTGGAAATAACAAAAAAGGGAGATTAATTTAGTAAATGAATAAATGCATATCATATCATATTTTGTGTAAAATTGTGACAAATTACATAAACATGTTAATGACCCAAACTTGATCATTTTTTATTTTTTATTTTATTGGATATATTTTTGTCAAAAACTAAAATAAAATGTAACAATTTAACAAAAGCAAATGTTGAAATGAAGTAACTGACTTCTGAATCACAATACAATTAATAAAATGTTAATACAATTCCACAAAATGTAGGACAAATAATGATCTGTGACAAATTTTTGTTATTTTACAGTTTTGTAAGTTCAATCCACATATGAATGTTCCATAGAGTCATTTGTTCCATTGTGGGTTATATTGTATTGATAGAGGCAGAGTTCAATTATCTGTGGCCTCTGCCTCAGCTGCTTGGCTCTCAGGTTGAGGTTGAGGGCTCTGAGGACCAGGACTTTTCACAGCAGGAGTGTATGCAATGGGAATCACTCTCTCGTTGCTCACAGCATTGGCTCCTTTAGGTGCTTGTATCTGTAGCTGGCCATTATTCAAAGAGCAGGTCACCGTCTCAGGATTCACTCCATCAGGAAGGTCAAACTCCTGTCTGAACTCTTGGCATCTGTACGAGAACGATCCTTTCCCATCATCCTGCTTCTTCTCTGTCTTGCCGCTCACCCGCAACTTCCTGCCCACTTGTTTGACAGACAGCTCCTCTGGAGTAAAGTCCTTTGTATCTAGTGTCAGTGCATATTGGCTTCCTTCCTTTCCGAGCTGGAATGAGATGGGTTTGAAAGTCGTCATGGGTGAAACATGGTCAATCTCGTCGAAAATCCTTTGATGCAGGCGTTCCATGAACTCCAGGTTGTGCCTCATCTCCTGCATGTGTCTCATCATTTCTTTCTCGATCTGAAAGAACAGAGGTCTGGTTTCTGGCCACAGACTGCGCACTGGCCAGTGGAAGTCCATGAGTGGGCTGAGGTGAGGCTGAAATGTGCTTGGGCAAAGCATCTTTGGTGGATTTTCGTTGCTGTGTTGAGCTGGTCGAGTTCTTCTGTGCTTCTGTCCCAGTGAACAAGACCTGAGGCTTTTATACGCTGCCTCAGAACATTCCAGTAACACTCCTCTATTAGCACAGCAGTGTGTGTCAGCCTGTCGAAGAGCTGCTATGACTGAGCATTTGCTGTCATGTTCCAAAACAAGTCGGCTGTATTTTTGTGATCCATCTGTTAAATACCAGAGATGTACATCATTGTTCTATTTCCAGTGACCGCTCTAATGGGTCTGCATAACTTTCTATTAAAGGAAGAGGTTAATGCGAGAGGATGATACCAGGTTTTCTTATCATATAGCAACATAACATATTGAAAATAAAAAAAAGTACTCCTGAAATATTTCAACGTCACATCAGGGCATATTTCATTTGTGTGTCAGAACTTAGTTTATATTCTGTCTGCTGTGGAGATTTAACGTACATGTGTTCCAACACGCTTTCTAATCCTGCAGGTTTCTGAAACTGATACCATGTTGGCAGTGTCTCTGGCCACGTCACCTTCGGAAATAGATTCAAAAGGAAGGAACAAGTTTAACTCAGGTGGAGACGTAGTATCTGTGGATATAAATAAATATGTCGTCACTGATAAAGCAATATCTATTTAGGATGTATAATGGAATCATAGCCTATAACCACAACTGCTTTGTCTAAGAATTTGTAATTATAGTTTGGTTTCAAAGGTTTACACAATAGTTGTATTGTAACTCATTACATAACACGTCTAAATGAAATGGGCACTTGACTAAACTAACTTCTCTAAATCTACTTCTAATTAAATAAATAAAAACTTACTGTATGGAATAATTATAGCCTACTTTAAAATACTATTTAAGTGAACCGATTATTAAAAGATAGATAGAATATTTATACGTATTTGTCACTCTGTAAGACTAAACTGGATGTTAAAACGGTGGTGAATAATAATAATAAACAAAACGGCAACTAAATAAATGAATACTGAATATTAATTGAGAGGGTGTATGAAATGTTTACCAAAATAAATAAATAAAATATGTTGAATGGCAAAGTCACACTGAATAAAGTATTATTGATGTTGTTCATGATAATGCTTATGATGATAATAGACCTATCAAATTAATACATGAATTTATGAATAAATGATCCATATGAACTGAGAGACTGTATGGAACATTCAATCTATACTTTGGAATATTTAACGTAACTGCTAAAAGGGTTCGTTTTTTATTTAATTGAATTACTTTTCTTTTATTATTTAAAAATGGGGGGAAACTGTCACAAAAGCTAACGGACATGTACTGTGTACTGTGTAGCCTACTGACAGTAGGGAGAATCAAATCAGAGCAGATAGGAGCCGACTTCCTCTCGTGAAGAGATCCGTTCAATCATGGTTCCTCCCGTCCAGGTCTCCCCGCTGATCAAGGTACAGTTTCTATTAGGAGTATGACTCTCAAATTGTGTTTTACATGCTGAAACATGTTCTATTCTTGTTAGCTTATATCAGCGACCTTCATTTATCCTCAGCAAGTAGCTCGCTAATGTGTTAGCTTAGCGTAGCCGGTGTATGAGCTAATGGTGTTAGCCTGTTAGCATGTCCACAGCACTGCAAGGTCAGTAACTTACCTTATGGGTATAATGACGCGTTGCGTAGAAAACAGCGATGACCTGTCAAATGTGAATAAGGATTATTGGCTAAACGTGTAACGTTACACTGTCTGGTGTAGGGTGAATTGATAAAAGTGTAAGTAGTCCTTGTAGTCTCTAAATGGATATGGTGTATACGTACTGTATAAAAGCTGTACATTTGAAAACATTTAGTATTTAAAGCCGACTATGTATGAATAATATCACCCGTTAACAGGCTGTGCTTTGCATGCTGTTGTCCAAAACTTCGACCTAAGTATCATAGCAACTGTACATTCTCATATAGATTAGTTATATTCAGGAAAGTTTGATTTGTAAAAATATAAGTGTTGCCTGTGAAATCTTAACAAACCAGAAGGGCTCTTTTTCTGATTTCAGACAGCAAGATGGTCAGCCTTGCTATTTGGATTAATTTATGGGAAACAGAGATATGGTAAGTGTATGGTGACAGTATTTAAGTTTGTATGCTTTAGTTGAATTCTGTTTTTTGTGCCTCATTACATGTCTTTCATGTTTTTTTTTTTTATTCATTCTGCTGATCAGATTATCTGAAGCCCATTGCTGCTGAAGAAAGGAAGATTGAGGAGGAAGAGAAGAAACTCAGGGAAGAGCAAGAGCGTATTTACAAACAGCTTTCTGAAGGTCTGTAATCCTTCTCTCTATACACATTATTCTGCAATATAACAAGTGTATAATATAACAAAATGTATCTGATTTAATTCCACCTGACCATTTTGTCTATAAACAGACATTTAATATGAAACATTGGGTAGATACAATAATGTTAAAATGGCATCTGATAAAATAAATTAGTCCTTTTTTTATTTCGTGATGCCTCAACAGGATCTCATGATGCCAGGTTATCTTTCATTTTGGAGTTATTGAATGAAAATATTTAGTGAAGCAATTTTAAATTTCAGGAGATGCATTGCAACAGTTTATAATCTAGAGAAAGTTATGAAAGTTCATTGTATACACATTTAGTGATGCAGGGTGCTACTTAACTGCAAATATTTCCGAATGTAAAACTAAATCACTACTGTTTTTTTTTTCTCCACAGCAAACTCCGACACCATTCTGAAGTAAATCTCCATGATGTATCCATTCCAGCACCAAATGAAATAAATCACAATTAACTTTATTTTATTTTCAATAAAGACAAAAGGTAAAAATATTCTTGTATGTTGTCATTCTCAATGCTATTATTCAGGTAATTGAGATTATATGCATCAAAGAGATGTCTGCATACGTTTTTTTTTTTAGCAAGAAAAGAACAATTTCATTTGATTGATTATATTTATATGCTCTAAGTGCATCTGATAAGCCCATATCGTTCTCAGAGAATGTGTTGTAGACTGTTTTGTCTTTTCTGCAGTTCCGTCGTCACGTTTATAGAGGGAGGACGGTTGTATAACCAGACCATGGTTTAGCATAAATCCCAGGATTTAGGTCAAGCCAATACAGCACAAGTGCTGATTTTGCACAAATGCTTTGCCGCTACTTAGCTGTGGTGCTACACTTCATTAGCCATTTCGATAAGTGAGATTAATATTTGTTTTGAATCTTCGCTTTCATTCATTAATACATAACGTTTTGTTCCGAGTTTATCTAAAAACCCCAAACTGTTGTGACTTTAACAGAGACAAAAATACTGGGAGTTTGTAAGAATATTATCAGAGGATTTATTGGGAAATGGAATATGTAGGGATGTTCAGATAACCTTTGCAGACCTAATTATCTAGGAAGGGAAGGGTGGAAACTGCTGATAGTTCTCATGGGATAAGAGGCTTTCTTATCGAGTGAGTCACCGAGCAGATATGTGAAGAGAATCAAATCCTTTGTAGTTTTGAAGAGTCCCAAATTAATGTTAATACACTGTTTGACAAAAGTTGCTCACCAAGGCTGCTTTTATTTCATTAAAAATAAAGTAAAACCTGTAATGCTGTAAAATAGTACAGTGTAAAATACTTGCATATTAATTTTAATATATATGTAAAAGTGTAATTCCAGTGATGATGTAGCCATTACTTCTTCATTTGTCACATGATCCTTTCATTCTGATATGCCGATTTAAAAAAATCTTTTTTTATTTATTTATATATTTTTTTGCAGGATTCTTAGAGAAATGGCAAGTATAAAATAAATGATTTATTTGGAATAGTCAATTTAAATACTAAGAAAAACACAAAGTTCATAAAAATATATGCTTTAATTGTCATGATATAGAGCATACAGAAATGAATCTTAACATATTTACCAATTTAATTGGAATCGCCCATATTTGATCCTGTATTTTTGATGGTTTGACAGCATCTTATTTTTATGATGAATCAAAATCAAATTCATGTCAAAAATGCTGAAACTTGCTCTGCAAGTAAATCACATTTGTGTCAAATTCAAAAGTCTTATTACTGGGCCCTCACTGACAAATTGATTTAAAAATCAGTTTTCTTTGCTACTGCCTGATCCTTCGCTACTTAAATTAAACCTTTTATAATATCTGAAACCGAAGCAGCAGCTCTATGTAATAAGCTCGTAAAATTAAGTGTGCTAAAACACACCTTCACAGTATTTAATTTAACTCTATGTAAAATCACACCTCATAAAATTTACAAATAATTTTGTATATTTACACAATTCGATTCACAGCTGATGTTTTACAGACGACCAGGTGAAGCAGAGACTCGATTCCTACAAAAAAAAAGTCAGACGCAAGAAGAACAAAAGTGCCTGAAATGGAATACCTTCATGAATTGAATGACTTGAATGAATTCAATCATTTAAAACTTCTCAAAGTTCAGTGTGATGACAGGTCAGCTGAGAACAGATGAATAGTATCAAGGCCACTGGAATTAGTTTTCTCTTTGAACGCATGTCCCAGCAGCGGAGACACTGAGTAACGGGACATTGCTCAGTAAAACACACCCATGACAGCACTTGAAGTAAATAAGTCTGAGGGACAATTGCGCATTAACAGTTGGCTTAAGTGAAGGAAACTCAAACTATAAAATCAACTATAACTTTATACCTTATGACAACCTCTGTACTCTGCCGTCTGAAGCTATATTTTGTTGCGCACTTCCTGTTACCTACCTTCTCACATTTAGCAACCTGAACGTTAGCTTTCGGCTGTACAATTTGGGAATAAATTACAAAGATAATGGCCTTTTTTTAACAAATTGTCAGACATTATTATAGTTACAAAACGGAGGAAACTTTATTTTGATATGACGACAACTTATCGTACGTGTTGTTTTGATTCCTTTATTAACTTGTCATGGACCTGCTTGATATTGAAGAGCAGCTGATCACCACTGAGTAACTTAATAAAAACCTAGGTCATACTAAAATTCCTGGATGACTACGTTTTCTTGTAGTACATTGTGCTTAATGGAAACCGATTACCATCCAATGAAACTGCTTAAACACTATGACCCAAAGGAAACACAATGGAACAGTGATGCTAACTGTAGGCAGGATCCAATATGTGTGTGTTTTGGTTAGCAGATGGTTCTGTGATAGCATATAATGCATTGATAGCGTTTTCCCACTCACTCTTGATCAGATCCTTGGGTGAGGTTGATGTGACATACTACTTAGAGGCTAGGTTACATCTCAAGCTGCCTTCCCCTTGTTGTCTTTTCTCTAGCAGATGGAGCAAGTCTTGGATCCTGATCCTGATCCACTGGTGCTGTTGGAGTTTGCAGCTGTAGAAAAAACAAACACAAAGAATACAAATTTAAGAAATGCATTATATCATGTGGACTCCTATAATTGGCTATTCTAATTTAGGTCTGGCCTTTTTGACGACTGCTCTAGTTGCTTGTAGATTAATGAACTATATGTTTCAAATGTCTGGGGTCAAGAGGTTTTATGGGTTTTGCTGGAAGGATAAATTAAATTGTTTAAAGTGACAGTAATTTATAATGTTACAATAAAATCTGATTTCAAATACATGCTGTTCATTTGAACTTTCTATTCATCAAAGAATCTTGACATATTTTAAAACAAGCTGTTTTCAACACTAAATCTTGAACTGCACATAAACATTAAAAGGATTTCTGAAGGAAGATGCAACACTAAAGAGTGAATTAATGGCTGCTGAGAATTCAGCTTTGCTGTCACAGAAATAAATTACAATTTATATTCTAAAAAAAAAAAATTAAAAAGTATTTTTACTGTCTTTTTGTGCATTAGAGGCTTTCAAAAACATAAAAAACCCTGCAACAACCCCAAACCTTTATCAGTATATCAGTAAGTGTTAACCAGAAAATGAGTAATATGAGGCTCTGATTGTAGGTTCTGTCAAATTCAGTACAAATACGGATATAGACGAATAGAAATTAAAAACAAAAGACTAAAATTCAAACCATTTTTGGTAGCTGCTTCCTGTCTGGCCTTAACTGCCTCTTCCATTTCCTTTAGCTTTGCCTCATATTCTTCCTGCCTTGCTTTCCAATTCATCCGGTTGTTCAGAATGCCATCATACATTGGCTGTATCTGGGGGTGAAAACGAGAGAATTCCTGCCAAAAACAAAGCGGGAATGATTGCTAATTAACTTCAATAGTCAAAACATTCACATTTTGTTTTTAACATTCATTTCTTGAATCAAAAATAACAATCGATAACAAAAATGATCATTCATAGGGGTACCTTGTAGACAAAAGTGCAGACAAAGTCGATGAAACCACACTGAAGCTTTGGCAGCTCTGCGGCTTTGTTCCTGTCCATCATGGGCTGGATTAAAAGACAAACACCACATTAAATTTTTACATTGTTCTTTTTTTCCCCAAGCAGCCCAACCAGTAATATTAGATTCAGGTACTTACAATAGGTTGTTGCTCGAGAACAGTCCTCTCAAGATCACCCTGCTCCCAGAATTCAGCTGCTACAGAGAGGGCAACCTAGGACAGGACAAATTTCACTTTGTACATTGCTGAGAAACAAAACTGTAGACATTATTCAGTTGACATCTCTTACCTTGCTCTGCACCTCCCATGGTTTTGTGATAGCTGAGAGGTCACATGCTGTCATCATCATGGCCCTGGTCGATTATTAAAAATATAAAAACAAACAAAGCAAAACATGATTATTTTTTAAGAGACGTGTTATGCTAAAATGCCATCGTAGTTAGAAATGGACACACTTACATTACAATTTCTTTCCTTGTTGTTTCAAGAGACATGAAGTCCACCCATTTCTTCTCTTCTTCATACGTCTCGGAGAGATCCACAATTTTCTGGAACATTGTTCTTTTTCTTTGAGGTTGATTAAAGCAGAAGTTTATGTTTAAAATCTTGTTTCTACATTTTAGCTTTAGATTTAGCAACGAGGAGCCATTGTCACTATAAACCGTCACTAAATTATATATTGTAAATAAAAACATCATAAAGGCAAGTGAAGAATGTATTTTAATTATGATATATCGTGGAAACTTACTTGAAGTACAAGGCAAGATCAGTTGCAATAATGGCAATGTCAATGAGGTGGAAGACATGCTCCGTTTGTCTTCTGTTGAGGTTTTGGAAGATGTTTAACGACTAAGAAAAAAACATATGTTAGGATAAAATCAAATTCACTTGAAGGCTTATATTCTGGATAGCTTGCTTATACCTCATCGCTTAACAAGAATTTGCCAAAATCCAAGTGATGCCTCTCTAGAATAGAGGATCCATGCAGCTTGGCTAGAGGATTTTGGGACCTAATCACAAAATTTGGGGTTGATTACTATTTGTAAAATCAATAATAATACAAGCACTAGTAGAAATAGTAGTAGTATTTACTGACTTCACTTGGTAGAGATTATTTGTGCCTCTGTGGTCGATATCATGCAGGAAGCCGGCAGTGATCATGGCCATCACCTCCAAATCTGAGTAATATCGCTTCAGTCTACCTGTCTGGCTCCATAAAAAAAATCATTCTTATTATGATTTTAGCATTTTTAGAATGCGTATGAAAAAACGTGTCAAGATGCAAAAATATGTTTGTTTGAAACTGGATTATACATACGTGTTTGGAAACAATAAAAAAAAAAATCAGTTTTATACATTACTTTTATACAAACATTTAGTTTGGACCCTCAACAAATAATTCAATCATTTAAAAAAACAGCATGATGCTAACACAAACATCAAGCAGGAAATAAATAAAATATATAATAATGCAACTCTACAATAAAATAATAAAAGTGGATTCCAAATGAAAATTTAGGGAAGTCATACCGTGAGTAAAGTGAACATGGTTTGCCCAACATTGAAGCCATGGCGCCAGTTGTGGTAGGTGATTTTCCTGTAGCCTTTGCTGACTGAGTACATGAATCTCACCAAAACCTAGTTAGAAGATAGCAGTCGATTTTAAGGAATTTCATGATAGTTCAGGACACAAATGGTGCCTCCGTCATTATAAACAAGCAGATTTACCTCCTGAGGGACCTGGAACTTTTTAACCACTCCGACTTCATAGTACATCTGGATCCCACACATTACAAGATCCAGTTCAGTGCAGTCAAAGTCTGAAAAACGGAATTCGTAGATCTCAAACTTCTTCGGGCCAGGCAGCTCTTTTTTCTGCATGAACAATAAGTCATAAAAATGCATTAACAGCTGAAACAGCATAAATGAAACATTAATTTATATAGACATATTTGAAAGCATCTGTAATGTTTTTTCTAGTAGATTCCTATTAAGGGCAACTTCCTTTATCTTTTAACATCAACCTGTGATTTCAAATATCTTTAATTAATAAGCAGTTCAGCGTACCAGTATCTCCAAAAGCTCTTCCTCCTCACAGTCTCTTGGCTCTCTGTCAAAATATTCTCTTGTTTTCTAAAAATGGAAATACCAAGGAACACAAAAATATTTGTAAGAGAATAATAGTTATAAAATAAAATAACAAAATATAATTTGCAGCTTAAAGGTATAAACTTACAAGGATGTTTTGAATCTCATCATCTCGACATTTGACATGGTACAGCACCATGTCTTGGGCAATGTCCTTCCTGTTCTCCAGCTTGTTCATTTTGTCATAGGTGTCTGTATTAAGGACTGACCAACCCAGAAACTGTGTCAAAGCCTGTCAAGACAGCAACTCATTATTCCTAAGTAAACAAGTATCTCTAAATTACCATTCTCTTTTACCGTTCCAATCAATTTGTCAATTGTACCTCCATGAGTTGTTCATCATGTTCATCAAATGGTTTGCCATCCTTCCTGTTGTAGAAAGTTGCAACACCAACAATTTCTTCTTTTTTGTTGACAATTGGCAGGGACAGCACATTCTTGATGGTCCATCCGCTGCTATCCAAAGCTTCCGTCTACAGAAACCCAAAGTCTTATTACTCCAAGCCAAGGGAACTTTTGACCATTAGATGCATTTGAGATCATTACAAATATACCTGAAATTGGAACATTTCATCTGCTGCTGCATTCATGATGTTGCAGATCTTAAATGCACCACAGAAAACAAAGAATATGTGTGTTGATACATATTTAAAAAAATCTCAAAAATCACCCATACTTTATTCCCAAAGTCACTTACAAATCCACTTTCTGCTACATATGTAGGTAATCCACTAGACAAAGCCCAGTGATCTGCTGTTGGATTTCTGAAGAAAAAAAAGGTGTTTTTATAATGCACTCGCGGATATAAAATGTGTGCTACTAGAAGGAAAAAAGAAAAACTTACGGTATGACCTTGATGTCCTCTTTTCCGTGCAAAATATAATCGATAACTTTGTAGAAAATGATTTCCTAAGTAAATAAAAAATACAAATTTGCTTTTTAGAGACATTTTAATGTATATTATTTCAACATTTATAACGTAATTTCAAATCGATATGACTTTCTTTCAGAAAAAAAAAGTAATCTAGCAAAGCTGCTTTCTTATATATATAACAAAAGGGAATAGTGAATTTGAAACGACATAATAATTTTAGATAATTTTTGGATAATTTAAATAGTACAAATGCAGCTTACTCTTCCATCTGGAGTAACAGGGCCAGAATAGGGTGCCTGCTCTCCCATCAACACAGGCCAAATATCAAAGAACTCCTGCAAGAGAATAAAACCACCAGGTCAGTCTAAGAGAGGGACAGGACAGGCTCTAAATTAAGCATTAAGTCTCTGTTCCTTCCAGCGATTGTAATAATAGACATACCTTTTCCTTGGTCATGTCCAGCAGGCCCACAGAGTACCTGTCACAGTTGAGATAGGCTCGTACTGTGTACAAAGCTTTGTGAAACTGTCGTTCAATGTCTGTGAGCTCTTCAAACACCTTGTTAGCTGACCACAACAGCAGCTATGCATGAGATATATGAAAAACGCATTTAGAAATCTATGCTTTTTCAGTTCAGTTTTACAATTTTGTCACCTGTTATGCAGACTGACCTGTCCTTTTCGTGTTTCGCAGTTATGAAGGTAGCTCAGATGAAAAATCTTCAGGTTCAGAGAGCCAACTTTCAGATACTTTAAAAAAAGCTTTAACAAAAGAGACATTTCGAAGTTTTTAAGAAAATAACATGATGCCAGGTATGCTTTATCGTATTTAAGTATGTCTTTATAGTCCTGTTTCAACATTTCATTAAAAATATGTACAGTAAGTCTTACTGTGAATAGAGTTGAAAACCGATACACCAGATAAAATGTGTTCACGTAAGTATTGAAATAATAATTCAACTTGTGAAGCAAAAACAAAGTTGTGCTAGTGCTATTTTTACTGGTTTTGAGGCCACTGTAGACTGTATTAGTACTAGAAGTGGACAGAAACAACAAACAGACACTCACATCCTCATCTTCATCAGTGAAATGGGGTCCAGTGGTCTTGTTGACTGCCATGATGATAGCAACGACATCTTTTCCATTCATGATGGGTGCCGCCAACATATTATTTGTGGTATATTCAGTAAGTTCATCAACGAATGAGCTGAAGTGACTGTCCTACAGTCAAAGCAAAGTCAGTTTGTCACGCACAATACACACTGTCTCTAAACAATATTTTTTAACACTTAGTACCAATTGATATTTGGCGTAGAATCAGACTGTGAAAAAACTTTTTATTTATTACTTTATTTCTTAATTTAGATTTAAATGTGTATCTTTTTGAAGTTAATGAAGCACAATATCTCATCACAGATAGGATAGATAAGAAAATAACCTTTTGAAGAAATATTTATGATTTACTGTGGCATTTATCTAACAGTAATAATTAAAGGAATAGTTCACCCAAAAATTAAAATTCTGACATCATTTAGTCACCCTCAAGTAGTTCAAGTAGGTCTCTATGCATTCTTTGTTCTCCCGAACACAAAGAAGAAAGTATGTAACCATGTTTTGAGTCACCATTGACTTCCATATAATTTTTCCCCTAGTAGTCAATGATGAGCCCAAAAAAGCCTGGTTACAAACTTTCTTTAAAATATCTTCCTTTGTGTTCGGGAGAATAAAGAAATTCATACAGGTTTGGAACAACTCGAGGATGAGTAAATGATGACAAAATTTTCAGATTTGGGTGAACAATTCATTTAACTGCATGTACTTAATTTATAGTAAGCATTAAGGTTTTGGTTTACATGTAATAAACGCATCATTTATTGTTACTATGTATAACAAGGACACCAGAAAATTGTAAGTTTTATAAAAGTTATGCAATATTTTTCATTGTTAGCTATGCAAACTAATGCATCTAACTAATGTTGTTTTTCGTCCTTTTTTAACAAGATAAGAATTGTACAAGTGATTAAACAAACAATCTTCTGTAATTCAACTACTCAGGGAAGATTTGGTCACTGCATAAATGCCAGAGGTAAAGTAATCCTTCATGCTGGACATGGGTCATGGCATATTGAAATAAATGGATTATGTCAAGAGGATTTGCCAAGCCTCAAAATATGCCCATACCTGCAGTCTAATAATGTTTAATAGTTAGACTAGTCTCTCTCAATCAGGTTTTACAGTCTGTCTGATCAGTTTATAGATGTTTTAAAAGCAATGTTTTCTTTTGTACCTGTGTAACATCCTTCACATTGATGGGCTTCTTGGTTTGAGCCACATATCCTACTATACCGATGTCCAGAGGGAAGACGATCTCAGAGTCTGGAGGCACCACGCAGTCGTCGAGTTCAGAATTTTCATTAACGTTGAAGAGACGTGTAGCCAGCTCAGCGATGCCGTTTCTCTGTCGATACATGAACAAGCTACACCTGTCGGCGTGGATCAGAGCGCTGATCCGCTTCAGAATCTTAAAAATCACCTTCTCCATATTGACGTTCTCCTGCATGTCTGTAATGAGATCGTAGAATATCGCTCCCTCCTCTACCGAGGATATGTCCTTAAAACTGTCCATATCCACTTTAGACTCTGGTATTCGCATGATGGAGGCCACGGCACCAGGTTTGAGCTTTTTGTCAAAATAGCTCCTGGCAAAATCTGGATTTCCATCTAGGAACTTCTCCACGTCTTCCTTTTTGACACTCATCTTGGGATCTTCTGCCTCAATCCCAGTACTGGCAGGTGATGGCCAAGGAATGAGAGTTCAAATGAGGTTTCAGGACAAAAACAGAATATTTACAGCATATAATCCTCAAATGGTCGAGAAAACGATGAACCGTGAGATGAGACGCCTGCCACAGCAGGGGCAACCCGTGTCCAATCTAACTGTCATCAGCAAGGTGTTTTCCTAATAGTGTTGAAGGTGAATCAGGATCTGCTCTAGTAAAACTGATCAGGTGACCTGCATCAAAGCCTGAGCCCAGAGCTGAAAGCGAACGGCGTCCTCCTCTGAACGCTCTCTGTGTCCTGGGAAAGAGAAGAGATGCTATTAATGACCGTTTTATAGAAAAAGCTATACGATCATAAAGTATGTGAGTGCTACTGCACAATCATATGCTTTGTTCCTTTATGTCTCCTCTCCCAGAAGCCTGGCCTTTGCGCTACAAGCTCTTTAAGTTCTTATTAAAAACACACTCCTCATTACTAAGCCCTATTTAACCAGGCCACTAGCTGATTATCTCAGCATCCCAGTTGTCTTCTTACTCACTGTGACTGCATCCATGAGAGCAGTGAAAGTGCTTTCCTAAAAAACCTACATGTGAAAATCAGTCAAAGAAGACCAAAGGATGACCAGACATATCAATAGATAAATATCATTTGCAGTATGTAACTGGTAGACTGTAATTCATATGCAAACATTATGAACGCTGTACACCAATCATTACATAATTGGTGTATATGGTGTTTACAAACAGTGGAATAAATAATAATTATGTTATATAATAATTATATTATAAAATAATACACTAAAATAGAAAATGGTCAAATAAAAATGCAAAAATAAAATAAAATCTGTAACTATTTTCAAAAAGTCAATAACTCTGCATTTCATTCTAATTTTTAAAAGCATAATACTGCAATTTTGAATAGCAGTAATACAGAAAGCCAGCATAAAAGTGGGACCATTGCAGATAAATATAATTTGAACAATGTAACTGGTAGACTGTGATTCATATGCCATTGGGTGCCAATCTTATGAACACCAATATACAGTATTATATTAATGTGTAATAGAATAGAATAGAATGGAATAGCATGCTGCTTATTTGGAAACCTTTCCTAAATCTGCTGGTTATGGTTCTGCTCCTGAGCTACACATACTGTATCAAATCTTATACATACATATAAAATAACAAAATCAAATAATAAAACGAAACAAAACATAATAGATCAATTGTGTCTATAATTAAGAAATTAGTTTTCCGCATCACATGTTTTTTATTTGAAAGAGACTCATTCTAAATACTCCTGATAAAAACTACTGAGGAATATGGGCCTAGATGGAATAACGATAAAGAGACTTATCATAGTTCATATCTATATAAAGGCCTCGTATCCAACTTAAGCAAAAGGTCATGAGGATAATCAGCATATTAATAGCTCCATACAGTACGTGCACAAAAACAAGTCAGAGATTTGGCTGCTGAGGGAAGGTCCTGTATGTATCTGTGAGTGCTGGTCTATCTCTATTGTTCTGGTAAACCTTGCTGTTTGTACATGATTAATAGTCAAATGTACACAGTGTAACTAAATCAACCTGTTACAGAGTTTCCTTCTGATGGAACGGGAATCAACTAATTTGTGAACCTCAACCTCTATATTAGCACCAACCACTGTACTGATAATAATCCTATGCACAAATTTCAATAATGTCTTCAGGTTTGTTTAAACATTTAAATTATAATATGCAAAACATTTTTGTTCTTTGACATCTAAATAAATATTTTATTTTGTGGGTGACTTCTTGACCCACGAAAAAGCAGTAATCAGAATCTGAGGCCTTAGTATTTTTTGCTATTGTTCTTTTGTTACTGTGCCACCTTGTGATAGGAATCAATCATTGTTCTCCACTCTTAGGTAAAAAAACACCGGTCACTGGGGCAGGTACCTTTTCAAAATCCACAAATATATACAGGGTTTCTGCAGGATTTTAAGTCTCTAATTTAAGACTTTTTAAGACCTGCAAAAATAAAATTAATACCATAGGGAAATGTCTAGTACCATATTAAACCGTAAAATTACTGTAAAATGCATAATTTACAATTCAGATTTTAACCTAAACAAAATCATTTTATATAATGATAAACTTTACATTTCAGCCTTTAAACCATTTTTTAAATGGGTGTCAAAAGTATTATTAGTACAATTATTATTGAATTATTATATCAATGAAATAACATGTATTAGAGGTGAGCAATATTGACAAAAAATAAATAAATAAATAAATGTTGAGTGTGTTATTGTGCTGATATCTTAAAGATTAGCATGGACAGCTGACTCCTGGATTTTTTTGATATTCTTCATATTCTGTGTGGTCAATTCACAGTGATAGAAATAGTGATAGTGATAGAAATTAATCTTCTTCCAGTAAGTTTTCTTTTGAAAGTGTGCATCATCTTTTGAATCAAATTTTGGCATTTTTGCTATTACCAAGCAAATGAAGTCAGTATCAACAAAATTAATCTCTGCAATGCATCTCAATTGGCATGTAGATGTATTTACAGTTTAAATGCAACTTGGAGGGACACAGAATCCTAACTTGCAGTTACAACTGCATAAATAACGTTTTTAATATTTAAACGTAAAAAGTTGAAAACTGATGTTTGAAATCTTTTTTTTTATTAAGATATTTTATATGTAAAAATAAAACTGCCAGTAAGAGGCAGCATGTCACTGTTAATAAGTGAGTCATTGCAATTGAACTGAATCATTTAAATGTAGATTCACTCAGAAATGAAATGCCTTCAGAGAAACAAAATAGTGCTGTTGCTGTGTTTTGGGTGATTTAGAGCAAAAACAGGAAATGTGTCTAAAACGTAAGTCTCTTAATAATAACTTGTTGTTACTTGTGGCTTAAAATAATTTGTAATCATGCTGACTTTTAGAAGAAAAACGGCACTCTTCGTATGCTATTAATTATATAAAATGTTATAAATATAGGCTGTACATTTTCTGCCACCGTATCTTAAACAACATGAACCGTGAACTCGAACACGCACTAGTATAACTTGTTAACAGATTCATTCGGACTCACTGGACTTGCAGCGCTCATGTATTTTTAATGAAATCATAGTCGTTTGAAATGTAATCATCTTTTAATCGCATTCAGCCATATCACAAATCTTTCCGTTTCCAAATTTAATATCTCTTGAAATCATAATTAAGACTTTTTTGTACAATTTAAGACTTTTTAAGAAACCCTGTAGATACCAAGATAAAAATATGTAACTGTTACACTTTAGGTACTAAGATGCACGTGATAGATTTAAATATAAAATATGTATATATTATGTAAATTATGAATATAAATTGTATAAATATATATACATTTTTTAACTATATACATATGTGTATTTATTTATTCATAATAAGTACACACACACATATTATAGTATGTGAACTTTTATTTTTAATGCAATTAATATCAATTAATTATTTTGCAGCCCTATTATGCAACCTTCAGGGATAAGTGAAATACAAAGGTGAACCTTTTGAAAAGTTTTTGCTGGAGCAACTTTTGTACCTTTTTATCTGAGTATTCTGTTCAGGAAGATGCTACACATTAACCTAATGAAAACTAATTAATTCTGAATCCCTTTTAAATAAATTACCTCAAGGTTTTATATGATAATTTAAACATTTTTTGTAATTGGCTAAATGCTTAGTCACTGCCTACAAAACCCACAAGGGTGCAGCATACTGCAGTTTGATTCGCTTCATAACAGCTCATTCGAACTCCTGTGAACTTACTGATCTCAAAATGCAAATGATTTTGCAATTTGCCTCAATTAATCTTGACTATTTTAAACTGGAGTCCTTGAATTGGCTGATATGAATGGTTGCTGGATTTTTAATAGTTAAAAACTCTTGAGGTAAAAAAAGGTAACATTTTCAGTTGTAAGTATGTTGGGGAGCTTTGTTCAAGAACACTATCTTGCAGGCATTAACACATCTTACACACAAACAGAGGTTTCAACAGAGGTGTATCATTACCTAAAAAATTGATTTTATATTTTACAAAAAGGCCTTTTACTTGCTAAAAAGTATAACCAATCAGTTTGAGGGGAGAACAGATTTGTACATCAAATACATAAGCTTTATTAGGGTTATTAGGGTCTTTGAACTGCAGCATGAAACAATGGATGTGATTCCAGAAAACAAGCTTAATCTACTGCATCAGGCAATGGGAACATGTGCATGGTCAGCACTGGTGTGTGAGCTCACACTAAGGAGTGCCTTTGTTTGAATAGTTTCATAGGTTGGCCTGAAGCAAACCTTGGGGGATGTGAGGGATTAGGATCAGGGTGAAGGTCCACGTGAACAACAAACTAAACAAGAGGGCCATAGATGCATTTCTGTAAGTGCTGATGCTTAAGGACAACAAGGTGTGAAAATAATATCCACTGCAGAACACAAAGTACTATAGATTCAATTTGTTATGCCAAAAACATTTATAGTAGCCCAATGATCTCAAGACCCAAAAAACCCAAAGAGACTATTCTCAAAATATCTTCTTTTTGTCCCACAGAACAAAGAAAAATCATTTTTGGAACAACATGAACGTGATTAAATTACTACAGACTATTAATTTTAATGTTTTTTTTAACCCATTTTAAAGTAAATACACTGCATAAGAATAACAACAACCAGGGACAAACAATAAAAAAAAATTTCTTTGTCATCTGTTTACATAGTATATATAGCTGAGAGCCTGACAAGCTGTGGCCAAAAAAAGAAGTGAAGGTCTTAAAAAAGAAGTGTACTAATCTCTGTGGAGTACACTCACATATAGATACTACTGAACGCTGCCTGGGGTGCCATGAGAGGTCAGCCAGTTTAGCCATATCTCATATAAAAAAATGGATAGAGATTGGAACAACACTGCAACTATAAGAGTTATTCAAGATGGGAAATAATCATGCTTTATGAAATGGAACTTGTCAAGCATACTGACACCTGTGTGAATACATATGATGGCTGAATCACCCCACCTGAGAGCAAAGTTCCCTGAGGTCACAATAGCATCTGAGCCAGATCTCAGTGCTGTAACGTGACGTTACCCGTGGCCAACCAATCCTAATACTGCAAATTCAGCAAATGTTGGCAACTAATGTTATGCAGATATGCATGGGAACTGGTCCCAAGAACAGCTCAGAAAAGTCTTACGGAGACAATCCAGAACAAGGCATTTCAAAATAGACACGACTTTACATCAATCATGTTGTACAATGAATTTCATGATTCCTGAATGAAATTTCCAAACAAAACTGTGATGAGAGTTATTAACTTTAAGATTAATTACCTAAACCTAAAATTGCTATTTAAAAACTGGGATATCTGATACTGAATGAGTTGCATATATAATACTTTTTAAATGAATGAATGAATCTTATCAAAGAAAATTAGTCTATAATTAATTTCTATTTGAATAATGACGTAGGCTAGGACCCTGAACAACATCATATTGAATAAATTCATCATGCAGTTTTATACATTGCTTTTATGTACTGATCTATAAGGTAAAGGTTTTATTTACATGCGATTCATAGCACACCAGTACTGTTCTCCTCTTAAAACCTGATGAATGTGAAATTAACGTGATCACACAAATCTAGAAAGAGCCACGTACATTATTACCTAATCGGTTCTCATAACGAATAAAGCTGCTTCCGTAATCACATCCATCTCATCAAAACAACACAAAGCCTCTAGGAGCCTATTGTCATCAAGATAACACTATAAACATGCACCCTCCCCAAATCAACTATCATCCCAACACAACAATTTGCCTTGTCTTGATTTCAAATTATTGGACAATTAGTACATCTCGCATTAGCTAAAGCTTGTTCATCTTTGAAAAAAAAAACATCTTTAGAATTTATTGGAGTGATTTTATAATTTAGACACTACATTACATTGATCGTAATAATACGTTTAACTAAATTTTAATCCTCTAGATCTTATATCTATTTGTTTCTCTTATAGTAGTTAATATAATAACATAATAAACATGAATATACAGCCCACCAAAGATACATGGATATGCAAACATCTTAATCAGTCTTTCCCAAAATAAGAACCATCCTTAGTCAGCAACATTCTAGCTTCAGGTAATAATCTGCCAAAGGATGATATGGACCAGTAACTATTTAGTTTGCTGAGAGAATATATACAAGAGTTTATTAGTTCCATTCTTTGGAGGTAAGCTATTCCAAAAAAATACCTAATAACATAACATACAGCAATAGGTGTTTCAAAAAAACCCGATTTGTTTCCAAAATTCCAATTTTTAGTTTTGTTTTTCTGGGAATTGTTTTAGAAAAACAAAACTAAAAATTGGAATTTTGGAAACAAATCAGGTTCTTCCTCACTACATTCAATAGTTGCATAAAGCTTTAATTGTTTTTTGGCGAGCATGGGAGGGTTCAACCAGAAGCCAGATTACAGTGAGGATTTCTACAACCGGATTAACCATAGATTTAGGAACCTTATTTAGTCACAAGAAGTGAAAATAATCAATAAGCCTGTCTGTGGAGTTGGTATAAAAGAGCCTTTGCTCAGTGTAGACAACACAGCCTTGTGGAGAACCACAAAGACAGATCCTACACTGAAACCTTCCTTTCATTCACTCCAAACAACAACAAAGCAAACAGGTAAGATGTAGTTTTTTTGGTAGGCCCTTAGGACTATGAGGTTAACTAAACTGCAACTAAACTAAACTGCAATGAGTTGATTTAGCAACTGTGATTGACTTCTCAGTTGCTCAGAATGGAATACTACAAGTTTGCCCTGCTGGTGGTTTTCCTTTCCTATGTTGAGCGCTGCTGGTCCTCCTCCTGCATTGTGGACAGTTTTACAGTCAAGGACAACTTTGACCCCAAGAGAGTATGTAGTATGCAGTAATGATTTCAGAAAGAATAAAAAAATTGTACATTTGCAATCTTAAAACAGACAGGCTGACCTAACCTGGTGTATTGCATCTTGTAGTATGCAGGCAAATGGTACGCTCAGCAGAAGAAAGACCCAGAGGGACTCTTCCTCCAGGACAACATCTCCGCCGAATACACCATTGATGATGACGGCACCATGACTGCCTCTTCCAAGGGCCGCGTAACTCTTTTCGGGTTAGTGATGAGTCTGAAAGTATGAATGTAACAATGAGGCAACAATGAAGAGTGTAACAATGAAGCATTGACATTTGATTCAGAAAGCTTAATAAGCTTAAGTAAGATTGCGATAATATCACATGCTAATGCTAATTCTGCTAACTCATGCTAACAGAGAATGTTCTCTGAACTTTGGAGATTCTCTCGAAGTTATGAATAAATATGTATCAGTAACATTAATAAAATGTTGCTTAATAGAAGTTATCTCTTCTTTATTAATGTTCTCAAAACGTTAGCACAAAAACGTTAGTTATACTAATGGAATGTTTCTTTGTGTAAGTAGGTTTAGAGAATACTTAAACATAACATGTTTGCAAAATAAAAAAATGGAATAAATGTGGTCTTTAACATTTACATAACCAAGAAACATGTTCTTCAAACAGGGAAAAACTGGACATTTTGATAGTTCTGAGAACATAAAGCAAGTTTGATAACAATGCCATCAAATGCTAATCTTAGCCTACTGCTTAAGGCTCCTAGGTTGATTCAGACCAGTTTAAATATACGGTAGTAATGACGTCATATGCTAATGGTAATCCTGCCGCTTACAAATTCTGTGTTGATTCAGCAATTGAGTTTAAATATATGACAACAATGACGTCCCATGCTAATCCTGGTTTATACGGGCTCTTGGTTAATTGAGAAATAAGTTAGTGATGATGTCACATGCCAATGCTAATCCTGCTAACTCTTTACAGATTCTGGGTTGTGTGTGCTGACATGGCTGCCCAGTACACTGTTCCTGACCCAACCACTCCTGGCAAGATGTTCATGAGCTATCAGGGCTTGGCTAGCTATCTGTCCAGCGGAGGTCAGAAGACACTTATGTACCCATTATCACATCTGTACCCATTACTGTCACATGAATCAGTTGATTTATTGCTTATTCTTTATAAAGGTGACAACTACTGGGTCATTGACACCGACTACGACAACTATGCTATCACCTACGCTTGCCGCACTCTGAAGGATGATGGCACATGCGAAGATGGCTATGCCCTGGTCTTCTCACGCAACCCCCGTGGCCTGCCTCCTGCAATCCAGCGCGTGGTACGCCAGAAACAAGACGAGATCTGTATGGCTGGTCAGTTCCAGCCCGTCCTGCAGTCCGGTAAGTTTACTGACAGAAGTCAGGCTTTCAATTTAGCTCCAATACAATAAAAGCACTCATCAATTCAGTTAATCATGCACATATGGATGGAGTTTGGATTTGATTTGTCTGTTTGATCTGATTTTTTTCATCTCACATTTTACAGGGGCTTGCTAAGCTGTTAGAGGACACAAAGAGCATGCTGGCAAAAGAAGCAGCATCTGGGGTCAGCAATGTAGAGATGCATTTGTGCATCAGGGAGACATCACATCATTGAAAGTCTTAACTCAAGGGAATCGTGTACTGTGTTAAGTGTGTGTGACAATAAATATTTTTTAAACAAAACTTATTGTTGGAGACTTTTATGGAATTTGTAGTGGTGGATGGTTGTGCATTGTTTTGCACATCATTGATATGTTCAGTATAACTGACAAGTCAGTGTCACCAAGGATGATTTTTTTTGAAGATTATTAGGAATTTGAAATACATTAGAATGGATAAACAGCAGTTTGAATGCCACATTTGTGTACAAACTGAAAGGGACGTATAATATTTCACAGCATATTTTTGCATTATTAACCAATGCCAAGAAGAACAGAATCAGCATATATAGGATATATCACATCACATCTTTTTGGGAAACATAACAGAGATTATGAGAAAACAGAAATGAGGACTAAATGAGAGCTTGCGAGATAATTCCTGTAAATTCACGTTATACATTCACATTAACTTCTGGTTCCAAGCAAATAAAAATACATTTTCAGATAATTTGACAAATTACAGTTACATTGTTACCATTTAAGTATTTCTATTATATTATCTAATATGTACTTTATAGCCATTTCATTTGCAGCAGAAAAATATATTTTCTCACAAGCTATTAAAAAGATGTAATACTTAACAACATTAATTAATTAATTATAATCATACCGGTCAAGAGTCAAATGTGTCTTGGTCTAAGAGGAACATTTCCATTGTCTATTTCTAAAAAAAAAAAAGCCCAATTATAATAGATTTTAACAAATTAAATATCAAAGTAAAATGAATAATGTTTTTAATGTTAATCAGGCAGTAATGCCCAAATAATTCACATAATCAGCGCAACAACCTTAAAAGATTCAAAGACAATAGGCTGGCCTAAGTAAGTGCAGTAGGAGCGTTATCAGTTGAATATTACATTGGGTCATCTAAGGTCTTGCCAATTTATCTACAATAGGTTAATACGTTCTGAAAACTGTTCTTGTTACGACTGCCGATAAGTATTCTCAAGCCAGCTGGTGTCTTGGATCAGAACAGATTGTCTGTACTGAGCCAAGTCTCCGTTAGAGAAAGTCAGGGTTAATGACATAAGGGGCTTTTAAAGCCTGACAATGTAGTTTAACAAGATGTAGAAAAGTCTAGACTCCAGACTGGGAGTCTGGCACAGTTTTTAGAACATGTACTGCTAAATAATAATACTTAGAATAAAAAAAATAAGATTTAAATTAAATAAAAACGTTTATATATTTAAAACCTATATTCTATTTTATATTTGTATATTGTATATATATATAATTATTTAATTAAGATCCAAGGCCTAAAGAATTTGATACTTTTTCAAAATTTATATTGAATGCAAATTTGATAACACCAAAAAAAAAAAAAAAAACCCACAACAACTGCATTTTCTAAAAACAATCTTAGGAAAACATAATTGATAAGTCATGGAAGTTAATTTGAGTATCATCACATAGCACATGCTTTTAGAACATTCTGATAAAAGCAATGAGTAGCCATGTGATACCCAACCACTCATGAGCATTAACAAAGTGACAGAATAACAGCAAATATATGAACACACTGACCTGAAAAGATTAACTTGAAGAATGAACTTAGGCTCATGCTTAGTTTGCTGTGGAGAAACAATGTTTTTAAAGGTCATAAGTAATGAGTTGTATTTACCAATGAAAAAAAAACAAAAACAAAGAGAACAAAGCAGCTAAGCAAACATTGATTATCCTGTGACGTTAACATTTCAGTAATACACTGCCTCACATACACGAGCAGTCACATAAGACGTCCCAATCGTTCCCATGAAGAATCCGAGCTTATTTAAAGATTTCTTCTTTTGTTTAAGATAAATGTGTTTTAAAGCGTTAAGCTAGTTTTCTGTTGTAGAACTGATAATTAAATATTTGTTTGTTTTTTCCACACACACATGATGGTTACTCCTCAACAGAATAAGAAATTCTGCACTACATTCACAGAATTTTAAATATTTCACAAATAAATATCATTTGTTCCATCTATAAGTGACTATTTTCAAACAGGTTTCCCTAAAACGCTCTGCCCCTCTACCCTTGGTTAGCCAAACAGGTGGCCACGCCCCAATCTCATACCATTGGCTGAGCTGTTGCTAGGCAGATCAGATGCTCAAAAACAGAGCAAGGTTTTGACAGCAACACAGAACCTCAGGTACAAACAGTGTTACACTTTTAGGGAGAACAACTTACACATTTTATATTGTGGGCCAATTAAAAGCATTTTAAGCAACAACACACTGAACATTTAAACATATTACATGAACTTTAAAGTATACATCCTGAATATATAGATATATAGCTAATCAGCAGATTTATACTATCTAGGTGTAAATATAAAATCAAATTCAAATACAATTGTATATATATTTCCCCCCCCCCCTCATGTGCTCATATGCACTACTCAGATGCTTTCAGCTACATACAAATTCAGTAATACTAAGTAGAGACTGTGGGTGGCACTGTTTCTATGGTGATCAGCCCACAGCCCTCCCTTCTCTCTCTTCCTCTATCTCCATCTGTCTATGATTGGTTGCTGAGGGTTAAGAAAGCGGAGCAACATCTTTACCCACAATCCTCTGCTCTATTCAGACAGCCAAGCTAATGCGCACCGGGAAATTCAGCAGTGAAGGCATGGCAAATGTATTCTCCATTCTACTCATCCGCTCCTTTGACAAGGGTGAGTCCCTGTTTCCCAAAATATTCATCCTCAGTCTTTATATGGTGGTGGGCTTCCTCTTATACAAAGCTTTTATATATTTGTATGATACCACTAGATTATTTAATAGCACATGAAGATAAAGCAACATGCCTTTTGACACATTCATGTCATGTAATTTATTTCTTTTTAGGATTTTAGACAATTTAGGACTTATATTTATTCACTGAACTGGTAAACAATTAATTTGTACATATTATCTGAACTCATACTGCGCTACTACAATTAAGACAGCCTTAAATCTTACATAAGCCAAACACCATATACAAAGGTTTGTGTGTCATTCACTCAGTCACTTATAAAGTATGACTCATAACTGAGTTCATATAAAGTGGACCGAGATCTCTGCCTACACAACTTGCCAGATCTGATAACAACAACTGTACTGTATGTCTACAATTAGGAAAAAAGGAAAGAAAGGACATTATTCTTAACCACACAGTCATTATTCTGCCAAATGACGGAGGCTCACAATTCATAAAATAAACAGAGAGATTGCCCGAACTGGCCCTTTGTTATTTATTGACACAATATTAATAATAAATATGAATGGAAACACACACACAGAAAACACTAAGGGACAAAACATACTATACAAAATCAAATTAATAAATATATATAAACCTGCACATAGCCAGATATAGTCTGTGAGTTATACTATAGTATAATAAAATTGTATAATACCACCATTGTCTGGTCTCAATGATAAAAACCTAACACATGATCTATGTGTGGCACCTATCATGTGGGAACTATTATTGAGCACAGAATATTTATTATAAATGAGTCTTTACAGAAATGAGTGTGTAAAATCGCATTTCACACAATTTTTCACAGTATAAATGCCATACATCCTGTAAGTAACATGAACAACAGCATCTTCTCAAGTCAGAGTGAATTTTTTAGATGTGCCTTTGAACATCTCTGCGTTGCCAGCCATAAACAAAATGATGATTCTAAAACTAGTTCACTATATAACTCATTCAACTAGTTCCGATGAAACAGAGATTCTACTATTTTCTGTATTTTTCAAGGAACGATCTGAAGGGTGAAATGTTTTGGCTCAGTTTTAGTTAAACTAGTAAAAGATTGACTACTTAAGCCTTTGCCCTGCGATTGCTTTTAATCTAAATTTTATTTAAATGAGCGCAGACAAATAAGAGAAAGCATTCACACTCTTATTTTAATTTAATTGAATATCTAATATATAATAAATCTTAAAACGTGTCTTATGTTATGCTATCTGCAGGTGTATAAAATCGAATTCTGCAACTGCATAAGCAAATGTCTCTTCTTTTCTTCTCATGTGGCTATAATTCAATTAACTAGTTCAGATGATTATAGTTCATTATATTTCCTAGCATGATCTAATGTGTGAACTGGTTTTGCTTCATAAGAACCAGTAAAAGATTACACTTTACACCTTATTGTCATGATGCCCAGATATTGCTTAATGCAGAGCATTGCAAACTAGCATATGTTTGACCCAGGAGGGACACAACACTTCCGCCTTTTGTTCTTACAGCCTATGAAAATGACTGATGTTGGAAAGGGGGACTGCCTGGAGGTTTTTCCATACTGAAGCATGGACCTACACCACTGCTTTTCGTTCAGGCGGTGGGAGGCGGGGTATAGAGAGGTTAGTAAATAATTCTAAGCAGTTTTGTTCATTTTATAGATTGTTCCTTTAAGAAGCCACTTATTCAGGTGAGTGTTGTACTTCAGATTTGCTCGTTTAGATTGTTATTTGTCTTAAAATTCAAAAACACAATGAGCATACATCTACTTTGGCAGAAGAACAACTATACAGGAAAACAAAATAGTTTGCTGATGTTAATGCCAGTTCAAATATAGACCTATAAACTTTATGGGACTCCATCGTGAAAAACAGTCTCATATCTAAGTGGTGATTTTATGACCATCCAATAAAACGCAATTAGGAGATAAATAGCATGCATACTTGCTTTGATTAGAGACCAATATCTGGCACATCCAAGCCTACATCAAGAGGATTTAATGAATCAAGGAATCAAAACTAAACAGTTTGTGAGATTTTTCTGTTAACTATTTAGTAACTGAACATTTTGATTCAGGAATTGCTTTGAACAGTGCACAGATGTGTATGCTGTGCTGTGCAGTACATCTGGACTTGTAATTCGTGGAGTTTTATTAATGATTATAAAAGGTCAGGGACATCATTGCCATCATAAAATAGCTGTATTAGAATAACACTTTGTCCTAATAATAATGAATGAGATGTAAGAACAAGCTTTTGTGTCCTGGTTTCACTCTAGTCTACCGATCTAAAAGCTGGAGAGGCTCTGATAAGAAAAGAATGTGAGAATCACTTCTAATGATTGGTAAATGCTGTGCCTAACATGTAACACAGATTGGTGTATAACCTTAGATAATCGTGTTAACTTGCATGACTAATTATTTACTTTCCCACAGAAACATCTAAAAAAAGAAAACGCAGAAACCGTTTTCCATTCACACTACCTCCAAGCACAATTAATCAGTTACCCCAATTTAACAGACATTCAGTTTGATCTTTAAAGGATATCACACACTGATCAAAGGTCTTTGTCCCTTTTTCAGGAGCTGTCTTAAAAGCCTCATCAGTCCATGGGTCCTTCATCACTGGAAGACATGGAGGACCTAAACTCTGTGACTGTGGGTCCACTAAAGCGTAGAGTGCAAGAGAGGAAACAGATTCCTGAGATTATCAAGACAAAGTTGCAGAGAAACCTCTCCTGCTCAGGACCTAAACTGAAGAGGACTCTAACAGGCTTCTTCCCAGTAGTGAAATGGCTTCCGAAGTACAAGGTGAAGGACTATATATGGGGAGATCTGATGTCTGGGATCATAATTGGCATCATATTGATCCCTCAAGCCATTGCGTACTGCCTGCTGGCTGGCTTGGAACCAATCTATGGCTTGTACACATCATTTTTTTCAAACATCATTTACTTTTTCATGGGAACGTCAAGACATGTTTCTGTAGGCATCTTCAGCCTCATGAGTTTGATGGTTGGACAAATTGTGGAACGAGAGGTCTACCTTGCAGGCTTTGATTTGAATGAGGACAGTACAAAAACCGCATTAGAGTTAAATGGTACTGGGGAAGCTAACACTACTCTGGTCAACTTGAAGATCATGGCACTTAATATGGAATGTGGAAAGGAATGCTATGCCATTAGCATTGCCACAGCGTTAACATTTCTTGCTGGAATCTACCAGGTACGTGCACATTCTTCAATCACATCTGGAAATTTGCTGTAACCATCAAACTAATAAATAAATGTATAAATGTGAGTGAGAGATTCAAAGGAATGACCAAAAAACTTAAAAAGCTTATCACATAGTTATCACATAGTTCGACCTGAATGAAAGAATCATGGGAGCGAGTGTCTCTCAGTTGTACACTTCAGAATAATTACAAAGTGTCCTCTGAAGTGGCCCATTTTGAGCTCTTTGGGCTGAAATGACTGCGCTTACTTCTACACTCTTAAAAATAAAGGTGCTTAAAAGGTTCTTCACAGCGATGCCACAGAAGAAACATTTTTGGTTCCACAAAGAACCGTTCAGTCAAAGGTTCTTTAAGGAACCATCTCTTTCTTACCTTTTTTATAATCTGAAGAATCTTCTTTTGCCACAAAGAACCTTTTATGATACATAAAGTATCTTTAGATGTTAAAGGTTCTTTATGGAACCATTTAGACAAAAATTTTCTTTTATGGCATCATGAATCACCTTTATAGAGTAAGCGCCCTTTGGAACATGCTGCCAATTCCATTTGTATTACATAATTAGAAATAAATAGCCTACATTTTACGAATAAATATGATGTCTTTTTGTGTATTGTATTTTCTTCTCAGGTGCTGATGGCCATTCTCAGGCTGGGGTTTGTCTCTGTTTACCTGTCTGCTCCTATGCTTGATGGCTTTGCCACTGGGGCATCTTGCACTATCCTCACAGTCCAGGCAAAGTACCTGCTTGGCCTTAAGATCCCTCGACACCAAGGCTATGGCACAGTGGTGGTCACTTGGATCAACATCTTCAAGAACATCCACAAAACCAACTACTGTGACTTAATAACAAGTGCCATCTGCATTATAGTATTGGTTGCAGCAAAAGAGATCCAGGATCGCTATAAGGACCGTTTGAAGATCCCACTGCCCACAGAACTGGTCGTAGTGGCAGTTGCCACAATAGTTTCCCACTTTGCTGATCTAAACGGACAGTTTAGCTCCAGTATCTCAGGTGCCATTCCAACTGGTTTCATTCCGCCAAAGGTGCCCAGTGTTGAATTGATGCCCCGTGTAGCATATGATGCCATTCCATTAGCTATCATCAGTTTTGCATTTACTGTTTCTCTGTCTGAGATGTTTGCTAAAAAGAATGGCTACACAGTTAGGCCCAACCAAGAAATGATAGCAATTGGGTTCTGCAATATAATTCCTTCATTTTTTCATTCTTTCACGACAAGTGCCGCCCTTGCAAAAACTATGGTGAAGGACTCAACAGGTTGCCAGACTCAGGTCTCCAGTGTAGTGAGTGCCTTAGTGGTCCTTCTGGTGCTTCTTTTCTTTGCACCATTTTTCTACGCCCTGCAGAAATGTGTCCTCGCCTGCATCATCATCGTCAGTCTGCGAGGTGCCCTACGCAAATTTTTAGACGTCCCTAAGCAATGGCGTGAAAGCAAGATTGAGGCAATTGTCTGGTTGGTGACCATGAGCTCAACTGCTTTAATCAGCGTGGAGATAGGACTGCTGATTGGTGTGGTCTTCTCTATGGTCTGTGTGGTGGTCCAGACTCAGAATCCTAAGGTTTCATTACTGGGACAAATTGAACAAACCAACGACTTTGAGGACATAGAAGAGTATGATAATCTTTCGCCTGTTCCAAAGGTGAAGATCTTTCGTTTTCAAGCGCCTCTTTTCTATGCCAACAAAGACTTCTTTTTAAAATCTTTATATAAAGCAACTGAACTTGAGCCATTCCTTGAAATAACCCGCAGAAGAAAACTTGAGAAAAAAACAAGAGAAAAGACAGCAAGGAAGACAGATAGAGTAGATGAAACCAATGGCGATGTAAGTGTAAACTTGATTTCAAAAAGCGTTGATTTTCATACTATCATCTTAGACTGCTCTTGCATATCCATAATAGACACAGCAGGAGTGAGCACCTTCAAAACGGTTTTAAAAGACTATAAAGAAGTTGGCGTGAATGTAATTCTGGCTTGTTGCAACACACCAGTGATAGATTCTTTAAGAAGAGGGGCATTCTTTGGGGCTGGTGACAAAGACATGGAACAACTGTCATTTCATACCATCCACAGTGCTGTTTGTTTTGCAACTCATACAACACAACTGGTTAATGACTCATCTGTGTAATATATCCACAAATGGGCCTCAAGAGCTGAAAAACATATTTTCTATTAAAACACCTGAAATATGATACTCAGCTAACAGAACGTTGAATATGTTCATAGAAATTACATGATTGCACAAAAACTCCACTCCTGTTTGAGTCAGTGCTGAATAGGAGCATTTTATATATTCTGCTAACCTGCTGTACAAACTCAGGGGTTGTTATTATTACACACTGGAAGACAAAACTGCATTTATGTGTCATATCAAGTTTTTTTTTTTTACTACAAGAGAATCAAACAAAATTGCAACATAACTACTTATGACATATTTCTTAGACAGACCACCAGTTTCACAAACAAGACTTAAGCCTTGTCCTAGATCAAAATGTAAAGATGAGCTGTTTTAATTGAAAGAAACGTGCACTGACTGATCTTAGAAGATGTCTATGAAACTATGACATCAGAAATAGATTTAATACAATTTTAAATGTAAAATATACCACCATACAGATAATTAGTTTCCTGTGATTGGTGCAAAACCTGCCTTTTAATTGCCAGAAAATCACAAAAGATTTGTAATTTATGTCATCTGTTTTACTGCCTTTAAAATGTGAAAAAAAAATTTTTATGATGTTCTTGAAAAAATAAAAGTGAATGACAAATTTCACCCGGAGATGTGATTATATTTTAAACCAGTGTCAATAGCTACTATTTGTACTTTGTGCCATCTGGATACGCCTGTTGCCTCAAGGTTCCTGCTTGTTTTCAGCTTTTTCAGATTTTGTTGTTTGCACCTCCATGGTTCATTATTTGTGTCAGTTTTGCAACACAAGTCTAAATTCTTATCTGTTATGTTTACTTGAGCAAAGTTACTCCAATAATTTATCGCACTAGCATCCTAAATGATAACCGTCGTTATCACAAATCACTACGAAATGTGTATGATAAGGAAACTATTTTGCTCCGGGGCGCTTGGTGGCGCAATGTTCGTGACGCTATAAGTCTCTTTTTACGTTATCCAATGAAGAAGACAAGAAGACGTCACGTCAGACGCGATTCAAATTTTACCCGCTCGTTTAGCAGAGCGAGCGAGACGACTGGTGTTTGTTTTCGTACTTCACATTTCATTTTTTATTTTTTTTTATCGTAGTTGTGCGTAAATACGGTGTGGCGATGTCTTCTCGCAGAAGGTAAGTGTGTGTAAGTCGAGAATGTTAAACTGCCAAAACAACGCTAGGTTTGTATTATGGCCGTGTATCTTGAGTAACGTTATATAATGGCTGGTAACTTAAGTTAATACAAAACACGCTAACGTTAACCTCTTTTTGGTTATGCAACGAGTTTTACTGACACTGTAGTCATTTTAAATGAGTAATTAAATAACTAAAACCTTGCTGATCTGATTTGTTGTCGTAAGCATTATTTAGGTGTTGAGGGGTGTTTGAGGTGTTAAGACAGTGTTAAAAATGTGATTATATTCTGTCATCATTTGCTAACCCTTATGTTGGTTTAAAGCCGTTTGACAATGTTTTCTTGAACTGAAAAGGTGATGTGTCTGTCACCTTTCACTTTCATTTATTGCCAAAAAAAGATGCAGTAAAAGCCAATGGAGACTGACACTGGTAGTCCAAACGCCACAAGATCCACCAGTATTTGATTAAGCTCATTTATTTTCTCATGTTTTCATGAACAGTAAAGCTCTGGCATCCTCTTTGATTACTGGGGTCAATCATGCCATGGCCAGGCTTGTGGACATATGGGACAGTATCGGCATAATGGAGGAACAGAGAGTAGAACGAATGCAAACCGTGAACAAACATATAGATGTAAGTTATTTCTTTGCATTAACCACATCTCCCCAATTTCTGATTGATGCTTACTCTGAATTAAACATGTTTTATAGGAGCTTTTGCATTCAATGATTATGGAGGAGGAAGCCTTAAGACAACGCATCAAAACCGATGTCCTTACCTTCCAGAAACAGTTAGATACACTGTGCTTGGAATTGGGACTGGAAGCATACAAAGTAAGACAAGAAGTAATGCCATTTAGTTATCAGGCGTTATAAACGGACGCTTAGCTAAAATTTAAGGTTTTTTGCTGTTTTGCTAAAAATCTGTTTTGCTAAATATCGAAAGCTCCAGATTTTCTTATTGTTATCCTGCAATATTTTATAGCTGGAAGAAAAACTTACGGTCCTCCAGATGGAGAAGAACCTTCGGTGTCGCGTTGAATCTCTTCTTACGGAGAAGAACGAACGCTTAAGAGAGCTGAGTGAGTTGAAGAAGAAGGATGAGGATTTGTGCGTGACTTTGTGCGCTACTCCATATTACATCCCATCAGGAAGTGTGCCTTCACAAACCCAGCTGCAGGAACTGCAGGACCATGTTGAAAAACTCAGCAATGAAAAAGTATCTATCCCCCCCCCCC
>JAUMHP010000078.1:7632447-7659537 GCA_032361065.1 Enteromius trimaculatus | reverse complement strand
CAATTAAAAATTTTCTATCCCCCCCCCCCCCCCCCCTTTTTTCTTCTTTTTTTCCCCCCCCCATTTCTGTCCTGGATGCTTTTGTGATTTTAAGTTCTCTGTTTGTAGGTGAGCAGGGAGAAGGTGTTCTCAGGCCTCAGGGAAGACATCAGGAGCCTGATGGATGAGATGGGACATGAACCAGAGAGCAGTTTGGAGCGGGAGTCAATCTGCCCTGACACTGATATTTTTCTGCTCACGCATGATAATATCAAAGCTTTGAAACTGTTGCTCAGCCAGGTGCTACATTTAAAAAAAAAAAAAAAAAAAATCTCTCTCTTTCAAAAAGCAGAACCAAAAACAGTGTGTGTGTTTATATGTAAATATATATATATAGATATAGATATAGATAGAGATATAGATATATATAGATATTATTTATTTATATAGATATCTTAGATATTGTAAAGGCTTTAAATAAGTTTTCGGAGAATAAATTGTCAAACATAATGCTACGTTGTCATTCAGTGTAACAAATATTTGTGTAAAAAAATCACACAACATGCTTATTCTGACCTGTACATATAAAAATATATAAGAATAAGGAAGCACATTAAAATTTTATGATTTAAAAAAAAAAAAGGTAAAATAGGATAGTGGCAAATTTAAAAAAATGTAAAATTACAACTAATTAGTATTTGGAGTGCAGTAATTAATCTTTTAATGTGTCATAAATATATTTTTTGTTGTAAATATGCCTGACAACATTGTTACACTGAATTGCATTTTAGTAGGTAAATGTAGTAAATCAGGGGAAAATGTTGCAGTTAATTTAAACTGTTTTGGTTATAGATATTTAAAGCAGTATTACACATTGTTTTTATGCTTAATCCTTTACCCATTTATATATGTGTCCTACGGTGTGACAACACAACAAAAAAACTAAATTATAAATCTCTATATAATCTCATATAATCTAAATTATGTGCTTGTATTATACAAATATTTGTTTGCAGCTTCTAAAAGCATTGCGTGAGCTAGTGGTGTCATCTAGTGGCTGTGTAAGAGAACAAGTATAGCATCTTAACTAGTTTCCATAAGTAGATTTCACCAAGCACCAAATGAGAATAAACATTGATACTTGCCAGCTGTCTGATAACCATCATTATTATCTTTTATTACTGTACTAATCATTAATATTTATTCAACACAGCTTAAAATGAAAAAGGAATCATTGATTTCAGCCCGAGACAAACTCAAGGAGCGAGCTACGAGCCTGTGGAATCGTCTGAGTTGTCCTGAGCCAGAAGGCAAGGCGTTCCGAGAGGCTGCCATGAGCACTCTTTCTGATGATATCAGACGGGTGAGAGCTTTTGCATGTAGCCCACAGGATGTCTGATCAGGCATCTTAACTCTCCTTGTGGTTTATCAGCAAGTGCTAATGGAGTACATTTCCTCTTGCAGTGGCAGGGCTATGTAGAACATCTGGAGGAGCTGCAGATGGCTCAGCTGGAGGAGGTGGTCAATAAAGTCCGACAAGAGCTTGTGGTCTTGTGGGAAAAGTGCATGTTTGGACCAGAACAGAGAGAGCCATTCAGTGTTCACTTCTCTGATGGTAAGTTGCCTGAACCTTGATATTCAAACTTAAAAGAAGTCGGGTAAGTTTTTTGTAACTGATCTATGAATGAAGGTATAGCTCACCCAAAAATCCAAACTTATTTGTTCTTAGGCCATCCAAGATGCAGATGAATTAGTTTCTTTATCAGAACAAATCCCTCCTGATGAAGAAACAGGAATATTCCTTTTAATTGTAGTTAATTTATCATAAATGGCTAAGCATTTATGCACCAGAAATTGACTGCCTAACATGGTTTAAACCAATAAATAACTTGAAAAACCTATTTTTTGCCAGTGGAAAATGGCTTTAACTTTGTTCTGGTTGAACAGATCATTATACAGAGGAGCTGCTGGCCCTCCATGACACTGAACTGCTGAAAATGAAGACTCTCTATGAAGAAGCACAGCCCATACTGGAAGACCTGGAGAAATGGAAGAGAAACTGGGCTCTATTTCAGGAGTTTGAGGTTCTCACGGGCACCTCCCATGTCCCATGCTTGAAGTGAACCTTATGTGGTTTCACCCATGTGATTTTGTTCTGTTTCACTTACCAGAGAAAGGCTGCAGATCCCAGTCGATTCAGCAACAGAGGAGGGTCTCTGCTAAAAGAGAGCAAGGATAGAGCCAAAGTGCAGAAACTGCTCCCAAAGGTACTTGCACATTGGCTGCTAAAGGCGTTTTTTTCTTAAAGTAATATATTATGCAAAATCATAAATTCGGTCGTTAATAAGTCGCCCTCATACTATTCCAAATCCTTAAGACCTTGGCTCATCTTTAGAACACAAATTAATATATTAGAGAGCTTTTTGACCTTGGATTTAATCAGAAATATCTTCATTTGTGTTCTGAAGAAGAACAAAGGCCTTACAGGTTTGGAACAACATGGGGAGTTGAGACACGTTGTGGTTGTAATGTCAGTTTGCCTTTGTATATGTACACAAACAGCTGGAAGAGGAGTTACGAAGCCGGGTGGAAGTGTGGGAAAACAATCATGGGACTTCCTTTCTGGTGCTAGGTCAGAAGATCATGGATTACATCTCCACTCAGTGGGAAGAGCATCGTTTGCAAAAAGACAAGGAGAAGAATGAACGGGTGAGATTCCCTTGGCGCTTCTCAGTTCTTATTTGGGCACCCTCATTTCCTTACCTTATGTCTTAGCTCCACCCCCTTAGGATGAGAGGGAAGGATGCCAGGAGAGAATACGAGAACAGAGCCATTAAAGAAAAGCTTATATGTATATTGGAATATTCTTGATTACTCGGGCGTCAGTAATCTGCCCATGTGCTGTTCATATTAGGTTATTTAATACGAAGCGTTGAATATTTAATTTGATTTGAATATTTAAAAAAGCACCCATAGAATATCAGATGGTTATACACAAAAGGAAGGTTTTTTTTGTAGCATTTACCTACTTTGTTCAGGAATGTTTTAAAAGATTTATTTTGCTAAACTTGTCTTCCAGATGACAAAGAAAACCGACTCCTCTCAGTTTAAAACTCCGACTAAGAGACCCCACGGATCAACATATACCACCCCCACCCCTAACAAAATTAAAAAGGTATCCATTTTTTAACTAAACATGGATGGGCAAAAACAAGCCTTTTATCAAAATCTTCTAATTGTTTCAGACACCCAGTATGTTGGCACCTCGCACTGCCACTGGGAACAGCGTCAGCAGCACCAGCAGCGGCAGCGGTTCATCCACTACATTTCTGTGTGTGCCAGGAAGACCTCAACTCTCTGCCAAGGTTAAAACCATCTGCCTGGAGCATTTAAACTCAATTCCAACTCTCTGATCAAAGCTTTTGGCTTGAGACCAGTCCAAAAAGGATTGTGGTTAGACACAAGCTCAGTGTTAAAATAGAGAAGTCCCAAAAGCTAACACTAGATGACGCTGTTACATCAACAATAATCAGTACTTGGTGTAAAACTGTAGGTCAGGTTCTGTAATCTGTACGTCTTCATATTAAAGATCATTGATGTTTCTTAATTGATGTGGGTTTTTTCTTTGCTCTAACAGAGGACCAAGACTACAGAGGCCAGTTCTGGCTCACGTGTGCCGCTGCAGGAGTACAACAGTGACAAGAAACCGGCTACTATGAGCTACACTGCTTTTACCGTAAGCCCAATAACTCTGCATTTGACCACTTCCCCGGATGCTTATTAACTCCAAATGGAGCATCTGTGATAAGAAGGATGCTCATTTGTGACCGCTTATTCTCCTGAGAGAGATCATTAACATTTTAAGGCTCACAAATAATAATGAATCAGTAAACATGTTTTATCTTGTTTCCCATTACAGAGCGAGCTCTCCAGGAAAGCCAACACTGATGCTTTTCTCAATTCCACCGTTAAAGACATGCTTTGATTGGACTGTCAACGTTCGATACCTTTTTTGATTATTTATTTCAAGGCTTAGGTCACATAATTGTCATGTTTGAAACTGTTCAGGAGACATATATTCTCAGGAGTTTATTTTATTTACCTTTGACCAATGCATGACTTTCCAGAGACAATGATTTGTTTGTTTTTTAAAAAACAATTATATATATTTTTATCTTGCTTTATTTTTTTAGCATTTACTTGCCGTGTCACATTTTGTATATATTTGCCCATAAAAGGTCAGTCATTTATTTCCTTGTTAATATACAGTACTTTTAATAAAATGCTTTTTTTTTATACAAAATCTAATTTTGTGGTGATGTTTTTTTGTTTTAGATTGCATAGTTCTTTAATTAAACGCGTCTCTACCCTGAATTACTAGAAATTGTGACTGTACACTACTGCTCAAAAGTTTGGGCCTTTATTCAGCTAGGATGCTTGAAAAATAACTGAAGTGGAGGGATAGAGACATGTCTATTTCGATTTAAAATAAATGCTGTTCTTTTGAACTTTTTATACACATCAAATAATCCTGTAAATGTATTTCTGTTCCACAAAATTCAGCTGCTTTCAAGATTGATAATAAATGTTAATCGAGCATCAAATCAGCATGTTAGAATGATTTCTGAAAGATCATGTGACACTGAAGGCTAATAATGGCTCCTAAAAATGTAGCTTTGCCATCACAAATAAATTACATTTTAAAATGTATTAAAATACAAAACAGCTGTTTTAAATGGAAATATTTTTGCTGTATTTTTGACCAAAAATGTCTTTGTCATGAGAGACCAAAATGTACCGGCCTTAAACTTTTGAACAGTAGTGTGTATTATGAGTGATTCAGAGTACTTTAGAGATCTTGCCATAATTATTTTTCGTGAGGTTAATATAAAACATCTGTTGTGTGGCCTCATGCTTCACGTTTGAAATCATCTTCACATTTGTTTCACAAATGGATAGTAATTTAGATCTTTGATGGTCGAGTTTGCATTTTTGAGTGGCACTCGATGCCTCGACATGTAATTGGCTCATTTGGGCAAAACAATGTAATGGCTTGATCAAGCTAATGCTTTCAAGGCCATATGAAGCATTACACAATTAAAATATTTCAGCATTTAGCTGTCTCCTAGGAACCTCCATCGAGCTGTCTGGAGCACAATGGAAAGAACAATGGCACATCAATCAAACAGCAGCTTTTATGTAATGGATGCAGTGCCGAACACGTGGTACGGAGTAACAATGTAGTTTTTATATAGCTTTATGAAACTTTGACAACAGATTTTTTCTTTTTTTTTTTTAGATTCATCATCTAGATACACTGTACATTAAATTACGTTTGATTACACAGATATGCAAATGTCACACAGTGACAAGCCACTACTTCTTTTCACAGAAGTCGAAACTGTACATGTACAACATAAATACGTTGATGAATAAAGAGGGAGTATTGACCCCTTAGTCTGAAAATGAGCATTTTGAGGTTCACTGGATGCAAGAATAACCGCATGCTTAAATGACAAGCCTGTCTGTTGAGCAGTATATATTTATCATTGTTAGCCTTTACAGCTGAAGCAGAAATGTTCCTCCTAACAGATGAGAACAACTACACCAATAAGAAGCAGTAAGTTGACATCCCTGTACAGGTTGAAAAATGTTCAAGGGGACGAAGAAAGATGTCTTTGAAGAAATAGTTAGCCTAGATGTTTAAGTCACTCTCACGCTGCATGCTGAAGATGAGTTTGTTTCTCCTTCTAAACTTGAAGAAACTTAGCATTAGATCACTTGCTCACCAATAGATCCTCAGTGAATGGATGCCAACAGCTGATAAAAACATCACTGTAATCCCACATTAAAAAGTGAAAGCTACATGTTTGTAAGAAACAAATGCATGTTTTATATGTTTTTAACTTCAAACCGTTGCCTCCGGCTAAAAAACTCATCAAGCTCCGGTCCTGGAGGGCCGGTGTCCTGCAGAACGTAGCTCCAACCAGCTCCAGATTCTGCTCCAGCTCCAGCCCCCGATTAGCTGCTTCAGGTGTGTTTAATTAGGTTGGAGATAGCTCTACAATCCAGTGGTCCTCTAGGAACTGCATTTCAGTTCCTGGAGGACCACTTTACACTTTCTTTTTCATGGCACCCATTCCCAGCACAGGATCCGTTTGTGAGCAAGTGATGGTCTTTTCGTAAGACCTGAGGGTGAATAAATATTCAGTTATTATATATTTGAAAGTGTATTTTCCTTGCTTTTTTTTTCCTTTGCTGTGCTTTTCAAATCTTACCCATCTCCTTGAACATTCCTGGACATTTTATCTGATTGCATTCATGAGGCTGTCTGATAAAATACCTAAGTTCTATAAGACCTATAAACTTTCTTTGTGATTTGTTATTTCTCATCAAAAGGAAAATGCAACGAAGTCTATTGTTTTGACACATATTTCCTGTATAGGCTTTATGTTCTCCTCAGGCTTCATCTGTAGGCATTAAACTTTTGGCTATGATGCACCAACAGACTCCTGAGATTCTAGCTCACTTGACAGAAATCGACGGGAATTGTCGCTGTACCTTCGGTTTTGAAGAAATGACAATCTGAAGACAAAAACAAACAGAAATACCGTTAGATTCTGCTTGGCTGGAAAGAAGCAAATAAGCCTACTTGGAATCTAAGCAAAATGCAGCTCAGTGAAAATTTCTTTCTTTTATTGCTGTAGGTTTTCTAAGAAAAGGAATGTATACTGTTAATGTCAGTGAATGAAAGCAGATGTGAACAGGAGAAAGATAATAGACCAGACACATCTAACATAACAGGAATAGATTCTTTGAACATATATAGAGCTTTTCGGGACGGACTTTGGATATGCAATTTCTAAATATCCCTGTTATGTCTTAGAAACATCAAAAGTTATTCTTCAGCTAGGATATATAGGAATCCTTAATGGCTTCAATCCGTCAGTGCACTTTTTAGTTGTTCTTAGATTTGTTTGAGCTTCAGAGAAAGTGTGGTTTCAAAGGATCTCTCTTAATGGTTTCATAAAAAACTTGTACGTCAATCAAATGCATTCCTCTGACCAAATTTAGACATCCATTAACATCTAATTAAACCATGTTGAAGAGTTTTTGCACAATTATGTTGCACATCCATTAATCCATTAAGAGTCAAAAAGCAAACTTTCACAACGCTCAGTTCTGTGTAACAGCTGCCATTTAGATAACATCTGTGACTAATTATTAATTATAGAGAAAGCAGATTTCATCCAAAAACTCCTAATAGGGCTGATTTACCTTCATTTTTAATGTTTTCTTAATACAGAACACATACATTACTGCATAAGAGTTAGATTTTTAGGTTTATTTGAATAAAATATAGTAAAAATGTGATCCGTTATTACAAATTAACATAATGGTTTTCTACTTTTATATATTTTAAATGTAATTCACTCATGTAAGCTGCATTTTCAGTGTCCATGCTTCAGAAATCATATTTGGGCTCAAGAAAAATTTCTTATTATTTATTGAAAATAGTTGCGCTGCTTATTTTATTTTTATTTTTTTATTTGATTTATTTTCATGATTAATAAAACAAAAACAGCATTTGATTTAATGCGTCCTTGCTGAATTACAATATTAATTTCTTTTAAAACATTGTTATGCAACTCCGTCGCATTACAATTAAAATTATGACTGTTCTAAATTCTTGACTTTAAGTATGTTGTTTATATTCCATACTAATATCTGATTTATAAAGCTCATGCAGACATCAAAACTAGAAACAGCAGTAAGTGCATTCGCATGGACTTTCAAAAAAAATTGCTTTCTTCAGGCTTCAGCTAAAAGCTAAAAAGGTCATTTCTGGCACTGTTTGCCACTGGGCAAATGTTCCTACATCTCTGTTTGAAAGGCCGTAGCTGGTGCTTAATGTTAAAACAGAAACCATCATCATGGAGGAGCAGAATGTGGGGCAGAAACTCTAAAACTAGCACTTGATCTGCATTATCGCAGCACTACAGCAGGTTTCGGTGAACCTAAACTCGCTGCAGATCTTCTCAGGATGGAACTTCGCAATTTTTGCACATCTACACGCATTATCACGCATTTAAGCTGAGCCCCACAAAACTCTTCAACACGGACAGAATGAGTGTCACATCCCGTTTGTCTTGCTTGAATGGGGCTCCACAGGGTTCTGTCCTCAGCATGTTGTTCATTTAACCATGATACAGCACAACAACAGCTGTTTGGTGGAGCTGAAAGAATGTGTCTTGGGTTCAAGTATGCTGGGGGAGTATAGAGTGATTGACTTATGTGAGCTGCACTCGAGCGAATCTTGGCTGAGGGTCGGCAGGGTACGATTGAGGAATTCTCAGCCTGACTGTCACACAAGCCACAAGCTCACTAAGTTCCTCATCACTTTCTCATCTCTCCAACTGGCTTTCCTACCTTCTTAAAATTTGACGCAAGACTTGACCTCTCAGTGTACTGCACAAGTACATGCAAATTTTGTTAAAGGGATAGTTCAAGATTAATTAAACTTAAAACCTCATGTTGTTTCAATGCATTGTTTACCATTGTAAACAAAATGACAAATTAATAATTTGAATAATTTAACACATTACACATTTAACATTGCTGTAACAACTTTTGCATACAGCAATATTTTATATTGAACACATCCGTTGAGGGCCAATGTACAACTCACAATTCTCATAATTCAGAGAAAAATGTCAGAAATGCTAGACATAAAATCAGACCATGTAAACTCATATTTACATATATTGCTGTACTAGACAGTCTGAATAAGGTGAGACTGCTATATACTGTACCTAATGTACCTAAAAATACACATAATTTCATGTTCACATAGATTGGTCCAAAGTTCTACAATGCAATAAGCAAATTAATTTGGTTCAAAGGGAAATGTTATTTTTTAACTGATACATTTGCTTTGTAACTGAATGTTGATTTATAAGAAAGTAATTGTGTTTCTGGTGCCCAGAATAAAATGAGATTAACCTTGAATGTCAGAGTGAAATCTGATTAAATTATGCTTATCAAATCAGCTGTCAAAAATGTAAACCTTGTTAGCTTTTACTCACACAATGCTTTGCAACTCTATGCACCAGGACTGCTATTTGTTGTCATTATGTAATACGGTGCATAATGTACTAAAATATGAACTTTTCTAAGGTCTTCAAAAATCTAGGAAGATTTGACTTTTTAAAGAGAAACTCATACTCAATCAAGTTTGGAACAACATGAGGGTAAGGAATTTTTTTTTTTTTGGATGAGCTACCTCTTTAAATTATATTGCTGACAGATGTTTTTTTTGACATTCTAATAAAAAGATTAACTTTAAATAATATTGCAGTTAGCACTCTACAATCAGCTCTAACTATTATTAATCTCCCAGAAAAAAAAGAGGAACCCTTTTTTTTGACAGGCATGCCTTCAAACCTTTTTCAGGCCTTTCTCATGAACTGTTCTATAATAAGACGGAGATTGATAAGATCAGTAATCCAGTTCAGAAGAGTTCCCTCCTTTATGAGCTACATTATACTCCTAATGTCCAATAATTCTCCCCATATGCCAAAACAGATTCCTACAACAGGCCAGACAGGCTTTGAGCTTTGAAAACTTTGTAAAAAGAGCAGCCTGTCTGTCTCAAAGCTTTCTTCTTTGACTGATCTCTGTCCTCATCTCGTTTCTGTCCTTAGCTCGAAGCTATCAAAAAAATCGTTCAACATCCCCAGAGAAGAACACAAACGAAAGATGAGGGGGGAAAAAAAGAAAATAAATGAAGAAAAATATACTTGTATTTAAGTGGCTTGCTGGAATATTTATTTCTGATTCCATATCTGCTCTTCCAGGTAAAAGCACATCACATTTGCAAAACTTTTGCAGGCAAAGATGATCCACTATTTACAGTCAATATTCTGGTGATACATTGAACAATGTCTCAATTACGCACATACTGGCTGGTGAATTGTGTGAGCAGTGCTACAAATATCTGTAAACTTTTGACAGTTATTCATAAAATTTTGCTAATATATCACTACGTCCGAACTGAAATGGCTGCTACTTTCATGTATTCGTGATCTTAATTCATACCAACGTAACTGCTGCTGTCTATCATCGTTTTTCTCAGCAGTAGAAACAAAAACATGGTTGGCAGCCGATTTCCTAATCAAGCACGTCCAATCATATCACCTCCCTTTACTATAAAAAGCTTCTATGTTCCCACATCTCGCCTTGATTGCATCCCTCCTCCTCCCCTTCTCCACCTTCTTCCTTATACCTCATGCCTGTAGGGCAGGCGGCGAACGATCCAAGCGCCGAACCCTCACCCTTGCTAGGGTTATATTCCCTAGGGTTCGGAGTCCGCCGTTCTCCCGGCTCACTCCCCAGACAGCTCGCCAAATTTGCGCTATGTTTTATTCTATTTGATTACCAGGAAACGTGAACTTTTGAAACACTGTTGCAGCGATCATTTTTTTTCTAGTCTTTGGTTTCCTCTTTTTGTTTATTTAGATGGAAAATGTGCCTTTTAATTGTGAGTGTCACTTGTCAAAAGTCGCCAAATAAATGCTAAAAATAGCTAGATTCGTTGCTTTTTTAAGAAAAAGTTGCAAAATTTAACAGCTAAATACGCAACACGTTCCTGCTATCTATCGTCATTTTTCTCAGCTTTAGAGAAACGACCTCAGATGATCCCAGTTTAACTACATTATACATTGCTGCAGCGATCATCTGTTTGCTAGTTTGATTATTTTCTACATTGTAAATGTTTTTTCTGGTCTTAGCTAAAGCTAAGCGATTCTCTGGTTAACTAGAATGAACATTTCAGGTCTTTCACTCTTCTTCTGCGTCCTAATTACCCTGCCAGGGTTTATTTTGCAATAATATCTGACTGACTGTACATTAACAGAGAAACACCGTCCTCTATTATTCGTAGATATTGATTGGAAACAGAATCAAGCGGGCAAATAAAATCCAACTGGTAACTGCCGAGACCAATTAGTGCCAGAGAAGAGGAACATCCGTTAACATCACTCAACCTTCTGCTTTTAAAGTAATTAAGTCTGAGTGCAGTAATTAGTCTATCTCAAGTCATCTGTAACTGTGCCTGACATATAAATTACACATTTAACATTATCCAGTGTTCTTTCCTCAGTACTTCTTTATGAAAAGATTATTTAGATTTTTTTTTTGTCCATGATCAATTTCCGTTTTGCCGTACAATAATAATAAAAGTGTGACTTGAAACTGAGCACACGAGTTTACTTTCACAGCAAACCGCACTGTGCTTACTGTGAACATCGCTTAAGATAAAACAGACAGTACGGGTGGTCAAAAATAAGAACAGTCCAGAGAATGTGTGCAGATATATCTAACCAAACAAACCTTCATTTTGATATCCAAATCAAACATAACCACATCGAAGTAGTATGATCACTTCACCAACATCTGTATTCAACATTCATCAACATTCACAAACATCTGTAACAAATCAAATCGCAAGAGGTCACAGATTCCTCACTTGTATATCGGGCCGCATTTTAGAGTAATCCGTGCACATTCTGCATGAGAAAAGAAATCATACAAAACAAAACATTTCAGTGAAAATTAAGAAGAGGCCATATACTGAAATTCCAACTGGCCAAATATCTATTGTACTCTTATGTTTAAATAATCATTCCTGACAAATTTGGCACTGTCTTTACATTGGATCCATATGTTCACACGCACAGCAGGGGAACAAACTCTCTGGACGCCTGAACAATCTGTCTTTGGGATTAAAACAAGAAATACAAAACAATGTCAGAACTGTTTTTCATGCTGACTGGAGAGATATTTTCAGCATTTAAAGATCGCAACTTCTGATCATTTTATCAGAATTTTGCACTTTTAAAAAAACAAACAACATTCTGAATGCTCACAATTAAAAACGTAAGCCAAAAGAAACTAACAGGGATTGTAAAAATATCTTGAAAAATGAATCACAGATAGAGAGTGCAATAATCAGTGTGACTCCCTGTGAACGTTTTTAAAACCACAGGGGAAATGATTTTAAATAGATATGCGGGCAAGACCCTACCCATTAGTCTGATGACCAGCTCATAGCCTGACCTGACATTAACCTGAAACTCAAGGATTTGGTGCAGCTGAGAGTGAAACTGGTGCAGTTTTGACCAAACATGGAAGCGTGTGGGTTATAGTGGATACCTTTCAAATGCTCAGCCGAGCCTTTAGACTTCACAAGAGAAACGGTAGAGATAAAATGTGTTCAGGTTATTGCCAAAGCATCAGTGATTACCTAATTATATTTTGATCTGACTTCTTTACTAGTTGTGAAAGAAAAATGGACTTTAAGATGATATTTAAATGTACAGTATTAAATGAATAGACCCAAAATTGAATAATCTGTAATTGATTCACTCTCAAGTGATTTCAAACCTCCGTTACTTATTTTTATTCCACTGAACACAAAAGTAGATACCTGGAAGGACATTTCCGCCGCTGAATAAAAAAATCAACAAGGTACTTGCGACTTTAGATCAAACTTTTTTCTTAGTATTCTGAGATATAAACTGGCAATTGTGAGACATAAACTATTTTTTTCTCACAGTTGTGAGAGGTGTGTGATTTTTTTTAATATATTAATTGTGAGTTATTAAGTCAGAATTGTTAGATATAAACTTGCATTTGTGTGACCATATGAGGTTTTTTTTTCTTTGTTAGATAAAAGGTCACAACTACCTTTTTTTTAATTTTTTTATTTAGTGGCATAAAAACACTTCCATATGTTTAGCACAATGTTCATACTGCTCTTTTCCACAGAATAAAACTCCAAAACTGACAAAAAAAAGTATGATTTAGGCAATCTATTCCAAATCTTCTTAAGCCCTGGAATAGTTTTGTGTGAGGAACAGACCAAAATTCGAGCTTTTATTCAATAGTAATCTTTCATCTCATCTCTCAAATATCTTTACACGTGCGTATATTCGCATATAATCAGTTCTAATAGTTTTAGTACTTTAAACTTAAACAACATTTTTCATTTTTAAGCTTTTAATTCATGATTTATATTTCATTTCAGCTTTGATTGAGGGTTAAGGTTTGCTGGATGCTGGCCATTAGAGATGTCTCTATGGAATATTCTAATAATCTATTTTTAACAGTTTTATTTTTATAGGTAACAATAACACCACTGATGATTGAACGTTTGGATGAACTACTCCTTTAACTATTTAGACATAAGCTCAATGCTGAAAGTCAAACATTCCAGCACCTTTTATAATATGCTATATCTAATCAAATAGTTTATAATCGCAAGATAATGAATAATGATAACTATTTATTTAATAGTTATGCCCTCTTTTTGCACGGTCGAGGAGGTTTGCTCATCACTGGTGCTATTTGTATAGAGGGTTGCTAAAATAGTGCCACTTCTAAAATCAATCTGAGCTAATAACTACTTCGGCAAGGAGGGAAAGCCTGTAAAGTACATTGTAAAATCAATTGGAGACATTAACCCATTGCTCCTGTTAACCCGCTCTAAGTGTCTGCGATCTTAATGGCAGAAACTAAAACTACACAGTTATTATAGCTGACATCCTAAAACAGCCGAATCAATATTAAAGCCTTTACTGCAATGTCAAATTATTCGCAAAGCAGAGTTAGCGTTCAATCACAGGTTGGATGCTTGTTTAAATATGCGTTGCGGCAGGATTGAATAAAAGTGATGTCACGGTGCAGGGCCGCAGTGCCATCAAATTGAATTTCTCTCTTTAACGGGACGTTTTTATAGACAGCAATAACAACAGTGTCCTTAATCTAAGATAGAGTCATAAAACATGTGACCACCATCATCTCAGCTTCTATTCAAGACGTTATCAGCGAGAGTAACGCTATCAGGATGTTCTCATTCCTCAATCATGCTCCTTGTTAGCTTGGAGAGCAACAATAAAACATTGTCTCTTATGCTTTGCTTTTATTTCTTGGCTTTGGGTTTCACAGCTGTGTGGAGGATTTGATTTGACCTTGGCTGAACCTGAACGCTGAGAGCTTGCTATCATGTACATATCATGCTGAATAGGTTTTGGACACGGTCCTGCATTATTAATTCTTGGAAAACTGCAGCCCTTTGCCGTACCTGGTTCTGACTGAGCCAAAGGTCCAAAGTTCCTCTCACAAATGCGACGCTTTTTCAGGCACACCGAGCGAAACGTGAGTCTGGCTGCCACTGAAAGGATTCAGAAAGCTCAACTCAAAGCCCTCCGCAGAGAGCAGACTTAAAGCGCATGGCTAAGTCATCAACATGTTCCTTGGTAGGGGGAACGACACATTCCAGACACACCTCTGGAACGTTAAAAAAAGTGTACAATATGGAAAATGTGAAAAGGCTGTGATTGACGGTTAAGGTTTGCTGGATGCTGGCCATTAGAGATGTCTCTATGGAAACAGAAGCAGAGAGAGCTGTGTCTTCTGACACCTTTTCTGCATTGCCAATCATCAGTCTGATAACGAACAAAGTGGGAAAAATGCGGAGCTAAAATACTTCATGCGGGGATCAAGGCTGTAGCTTTCAGACCAAAAAAAAAAAAGGAAAAGAAAAAGAAAATCACTTTTCGCTGCGTATTCGCTCGTGTTGCACAAGGACAGATTCTGCAGCAGCCCCTAACAAAAGGGACGAAGTGTAACTCTAAATCCTTATATTTATAGCACTTGAAAGCTGCTTTAAAACAAAACACTGAAATAAGTGGAGACCTTAAAGCAATTAAGCGAGCTGAATGCGTATTATTAATTTGGATACGATGATATCAACAGGGGAATAGATTTCAGAGGCGGGTAAATCATCCTTCTGAAACTCCCCCGAGATCATTTTTGACATAGGCTGCCTTGGGAAAATAAAGATTAAATCAAGCCTTTGAAAAACACTACAGTTAAACGAACTACATATGAATCAAGCCTCTTTTCAGTGGAATTGATTTATTAATCTTAAAATATATATCTAGTCACCCCTAAATTTAGTAAACTATGTGTTTGTACTGTATATATTTATGGGTTATATTAGGGTACATTTCACGTCCACTGATTACATTTTTTTTAAATAATGATGGAAATATCAAATTTTATCTTTTAAGAGAATACATAGCATAATCTCACATATTTATTTTGTGCACCCATGCCTTAATGTTCTTATGTGCTTTGAATTGAGTCTTGAGTTCAAAATGATGAATAAAAAATTACTTAATTTATCAAAATACTGTAGATTAGAATAATAATAAGCCATTGTAAAACACCTCCTGAAACTTAAAAAATGGTTTAAGTTTTACAAAAGCATGTGTCTAACATCATGTGATGTTATTTTAAAAACATTGGCCGTCATCTATGTTTAGCAGATTGTTATGGTTTTGCAATATTTTTATGATTTTAATTCAAAATAATGAGGTTGATGGGAACTGCCCTGTTCCATAAAACAAGTTTACCAAATAAGCCAGGCTTATGGCAGATAGTCTGACTTATTTCAAACCAAATTAACTGGCAATAAGTCAGACTAACTGAAATAAACCTGGCTTATTTGGTAAACTTGTTTTATGGAACAGGCCCCAGGTTTAGTTTAGTTGATCTGACTTTTCATCAGTTGATCTGGATTCAAAATAAACCACTAAAATTATGAGTCAAAACATGTTGTTATCTGATTATAATTAATTATTTCCCTCAAAATACTAGATGTGGTGTGTCAGATGCTTTGAATTAAGCTGTGTCTGTGGTTCATCTAATACAATTCTATCATCAAATATAGAAAAAACAATTACAACTGTTATTGTTATTACAAATTATATGTAAAAAAACCACATCCTGAATAATATACAGCAAAATAATACTTGAAATAAGATGCCGCATAACTGGCCGAGGGCTTTGTAGCACACTAAAATCTAAAAAAGGAGACTACTCATGCAAACCAAATATCATGGTTAGCCTAGAGCCACTTTACAGTAATTTACAAAACATCATTGTAGCAAAGCAAATCATAAGGATACACCCATTATATTGGTGCATAAAACTGCCAGTATTTTGTTAGGACTAGACGGCAAACCACGGAGCGTAGACGTTCAGAGTACTGGCCTAAAGAGTCAAAACATCAATGAAGTAATTCATTTGCCTGGGGTGGAAAACACACACAAATAATAGAAATGCACAAATAAAAGATGGGAAAATAAATCGTGGTGTATTTAAAATGCCTCTGTTGTTTTACGCAGATCATAAAGTTTCAGAGCGATGAACATTGCATTGTCACAACCATGGGCTTTTGTTTTGATCGGGAGCCACAACGTGATGTCATCTATACTTGTGCAAAACCAGTGTGAGGGTAATTGCCTTTGTAATGGCAGAGCTCACTTAAAACAGTCTGAAACTATGAGGAGAAAAACAACTGGAATCGTGGAAAGACTCGATGCTGAATATTCTACCAGCTCTTGCGGCTAAACACAGCTTTTCACTTTCAAAGTTATAGAGCATATTCCAGCTGATTATGTCATTTTTAAGTGTCTTGTAAAAGCCTGCATGGTATTAGCATGTTTCTAAATGGGTTTTATAAACATAATTTTTGTGACTGAGATAGTCTAAGATTACTGTGGCATTATCATTTCTATCATTTTCAGCATTTTTCAGGTCAAGGATAATAAGGAGCGGACCCTTTGTTACATTATGTACAGAACTGAGGCTTGCATATTAAGCTTTATGCTATGACACGTACATTACATAACCATTAAAACAATTATTATTGATTAGTTATATTGGCACATTGCAGTTGCATTTTACATAATGTATTTTGTGAGAGGGGCAGGTTTACCACCCATTGTCCTTTTTTCAATGTCAAAAATTGCAAATTGTTCAAACATTCTTAAAAGGAAATTAATGTTTTTTCTGCAAGGATGTATTAAATTAATCAAACCAGATAAATACATTTTAAATGCCTAATTTATAAAGCCTCATAAAATATTACTTTCTATTCATCAATGAGACGTAAACATGTAGCAGTTTGCATAAAATTATTAAGCAGCACAACCAATTTTACCATTGATAATAATATTTATTTGGATCCAAATAAGTATATTAGAAGGATTTTGAAAAATCATGTGACACTGAAGAATGAAGTAATGATTTAGAAAAATCTGTTTTGAAAGAATAAATTACTTTTTAAAACATAATGAAATTGTAAATATTTGTACAAATATTACTGGTTTTAAACTGAATGTTAATAATAAAATGAGTAATAATAATAATAATAATTAAAATAGATTTTTGAACAGTGTATACAGTATGTATACATAAAAAGTTTATGTTTATACAATAAATATGTGCATACTGTGCATATTTAGTATGAATATATACTGTATGTGTGTGTGTGTTTATATATACATAGTAAATACACACACATATATTCTACAAACAAAAGCTTTTATTTTGTATGTGATTAATCACGACAGCACTAATATATGTACTTGCTTTTGTATATATGTATGGCCTTATATTATAAAGAAAAATTACCTAATAATGATGCAGTGTGTCTGACCAGAAATTTCCATCAAAAACCCTTTACCAACATTTTTGGGTGCACTTTTCATCTAAGGTTGTCTTTCATCTCTTTTCTCTCAGAACTCATTTCTGAAAGCTCAGTGTGTTCAAGGGGACTAACTGTACCTGAGAGAAATGGAGGTTCCGTTGACAGACTCTGAGTGCCGTCTGCTCGGACTAAAGCCCCCCTGCGGGGCATAGTGCTCATTTCCACAGCACAGGATCCTAAGGAAGGCTCTCCGAAAAGCCCGGTTCAGAAAAGCATACAAGAACGGATTCAAGCCCGAGTTGATGTAACCCAACCAGAGCCATGCGGTCCACATCTGCCTGGGCACGCTGTAATTGATGAAGGGATCCACCACGTTGGTGATGAAGAAGGGCGCCCAGCACAGACAGAAGCAGCCCATGATGACAGCCAGCGTCTTGGCCGCCTTGGTTTCATTCTTAATGCGGTTGGAGCCGTGTTGATCGTGGTTGGGGTAAGTTGAAGAAGGGGCTGAGCCGGCCCGATGCAGCGAGCCGATTCGCCGAGCGTGTCCCATAGCGGTGATATAGATTCGCTGATATGCGAGAACCATTAGCACCAGAGGCACGTAGAAGGCCACGGCCGAACACACTAGAGCATAGGGTCGGTTCACCATGAAGACACATATGACAGATGGAGAAGTCGAATTACTTGAGTTTAATTTTCTTTGTTCGATCTGAGAAATCAAAAAAAAGAGAAAATAAATGAAGGATGCATTAATATTAAAATTGTGGGTGATACCAAGAACTGGGAATTATTTTCATTTTATGATTGATAACTCATAAATGGTTGATATTGCAATTCTATACTGCTTTGTCGCTAAAAACTAAAATTAGCCATTTTAATTGCTACAAGTGAATGAACAGTATTAACAGTGGATATGTTGCTAAAGATTACATTTACTAGAAATTACCTTAGAAATTAACCTTAGATTAGGCTTAAATTATTGTTAATGCTATAAAAGCTCAGCTACACACACACACACACTCATAAATGCATGTATAGTAAAAAAAAGCAGCCACAGTGAAATATCCAGTATTGGCCTGTACATAATAAACCATACTGACATTAATAAAAAACATTTACTACTTACCTACTATAACGATAACAAATATTATTGATAACCAATATTGTACTGATTTACCACCTGAGGTCTTGACCTTCCCTTCATCTAACAAATAAATTCATACAACATAATTTTATACAACTAATTTTCACAATCGTTCCTGTTCAAACGTTTGCAGTAAGTAAGGTTTTTTTCAAAATCTACAAAAAATCTATTTTTGAAATATAAATATATATTTATACATATTGTTTGGAGCTATGTACAAGTCTTTACCAACACTTTAAACTATTTTATTGCATCCTTTTTGAATACAAAAACATGTTATAAATGCTGACTTCCAACCTTTGACCAGTGTAATTTGTAGAATCCATATTGAATTTTGTAAAATATATTTTGGTTAATATTTTAATTACCATAAATGTAAGATTCCTTAAAATGTTATAACCCAAGAAGTACCATCATTTCTTTCTACAATATAGCCAATCAACTTTTATAGTGGCATTTAAATTTTTTTTTTACACAAATCTAGCAGAAAGACTTACAAAGCTCTCGATTCCAATGGTATTCCAACTTTGCATAATGGGAAGAAAAGAGATGAAAATGGGGATGAGCCAGCATCCAATCAGCATCAGTGAGACTCTCACAGGTGTCATCTTGTTATTGTAGACCAGAGGCTGACAGCAAATCGCATAGTACCTGCCCAAGAACACAACAAGAATGATTCATGGCCTGTACGGTGTCTTTCGTAATCAATACATCTCTACATACTGTACAATCATATACCCAGATGATTCTGCTGATCTTTCCTCGAAAAGCTAAAGCTGTGAAATATGTACATCCAGAAAATACACGCTCGCTAGAGACTGTAGAAGCAAAGACATCATGTGTCATGGGAATCATACGGATGGAGAAAGGACTTGGTGACACAGTGGAACAGATAAACAGAATATGTTACTCGAAACAGAGAGAGAGAGGCTTTGAGAGACTAAGAATGAGTCATGTTACTGCCATATGGACCAGGTGCGGTGCATAAATCACAGCTGCTCTCTTACGGGCCAAGAGAGCTGTGTGAGCATGAGAAAATCTGCATACGTAATCCAGCAAATTACACATAATTAGCTGACACGCTGACAAACCCCTGGAGTTAGTGTCAAGACATAAACTATGTGTTTCTTTTTTTGCGAATAGATTTACGAATGTACAGTTCACTGGGCGTGAATCGTTGTACATAAAACACATCTTTACAATCAAAGAAACATAACAATTAGGAATCGGACAAAATATAAATTAGACATAACAATACAAGCCGGACATCATCTTTGCTATAACACAGCAGGGTCCCAGAAAAGCACTGTAGCACATTGTAATTTGGTTACGCATGATTACAGGGCTTAAACCTTTCAGAGCGCCTCTGGATGCCAAAATGCAAATCCTGCAGTTTAGAGGAAAAACAGTCAATAAACTGTATGAATAAATAAATCCCAAAGATTGGAATGATCAATCTTTTTTTGGAAATACATCTCTTATGTTGGCTGCATTTATTTGATGAAAAAAAATTGTACTAAAATTGTACATGACAGGTTTCTATTGAAATATATATTTTAGAATATAATTCATTCCTGTGATGCAAAGAGGAATTTAACAGCCATTACTCCAGGCTTCATTGCCACATGGTGCTTCACAAATCCTCGGTTTGTGCTTTTAATTCATGACGCTCATCACTAATCACGTGACACAATGTGTCTTACGTCATCCGCCTGGATGCCCCAGACGTGAGAGAAAAGTGCTTATTACAATTGAAATATGGTTATTTATCATACAAAAACCCATGGATTCGCTACAGGAGGATTTTATTTATCCCCGGAGACACACGGGGGATGTTTTATTCCAAATACACACGCTATTTCATGTATTTCGAAACCTCATTCATAGGCTTGGAGGGGTCTGAACAATTTTTATTATAACTCAGATTGGATTCGTCTGAAAGAAGAAAGTCACATACACCTAAGACGCTTCAAAGGTGAGTAAAAGACAGGATAATTTTAATTTTTGGATGAACTATCCCTTTAAAAGACTTCATTAGAAAATCTTAATCTTTCCAATTATTTGACTGTTAATGTATATCTGTAGGAAGAAAATTATATGAACCAAATGGGTTTTAGAGAGAAAAAACATGTAATCAAATCTAGCAAAGAAAACTGCAGTCCCAAAACTATTACGCAGATGATAACATGTTCTAATTTAAGACCTCTATTCTCAATATTGCCATGGCAACACAAGCAGTTATTTGTGTTGAACAACATTAGTCATTTTTTGTTTCTATATTAGCCTCATGAACGCACTCACCTGTCCAGTGCAATGCAGCACAGATGCAGAATAGACGCAGTGGTTAGCAGCACGTCCAGTGAGGTACGGATCAAGCAGAACATATCTCCATATTCCCACTGACCTGTGGTCAGCTCTATGGCTGCCAGCGGCATCACAACAAGGGCAACTAGAAGGTCTGCAAATGCCAGTGATACAATGAAGAAGTTGGTCTTCTTCTTCCTATATATATATATATATATATATATAAAACAATAAATAAACAAACAGTAATAAACATTAGTTCACAGCAGAAAATGTTTTGGTGTCTATAGACAAAAAATACTGACGTTTAAGCTTTCACGATACTCTATCAAACTTAACCCTCACACACTATGATGCATTTCCAGGTATTAACATCATAAATTTTATTAATACAATTTATGTGCTGTTTTATCACTGTGCATCTTGTTATATTACCCTGCCAAGTAATTACAGGAAACTAGTAGTGGTGGGCATGTACATAATCAGAGCTGAACAGACATGCGACATGGTGCACGTGCTACAGTATGAAAAAACTGATCTGTGCGATGAAAAATTTACCTCTGTAGCACGCGTGCGATCCAGTTTTGCACGTTCATAACACAGCTGCATAAAGTGATTTTGCTGTGCTTGTTTGTGTGTGTGATTATACTTGGTAGTTAGGGGGTGTGCGATATGATTTTTGAAATTAAAATTATCAATAATTATCAATTATCATATTTAAAATCATTAAAATGTCTCCACGATCAGCTTTCAAAGAAATATATCGTGCTGCAGCGCACGTTCTATCAGCTGCATCAGCCGTATCAATATTCTGCACAATGCAGCATACATTCACATCAAAAGTTACATCAGCTGTAGAGTTACACTTACGGGCACTTATGCGCAATCTCAAAAGTGCATTAATTGCATGTGCTTTAAAGCCTTGCCGGTAAAACATTTAATTTGCATGCTTTTCTGACTCGGTTCTCTGCACGCACACATAAAACGTGCACACATTTTGAAACCGCAAACAATGAAATAACTCATCAAGATTTGGTGTCCCCACAAAAACAGTCAATATTTTTATACTTTTTTTTCAAATGGTTATATTTTTTGTTATTTTAATGTATTAATTGTTCTTTATGATTTACAAGATGTACAGTCCAAAACAATATAATAATGTATTTTAAAAGTGTCAAATAGCTAAAAATCATGATTTCTTGCCCACATTAGTCAGTGTATCAATGTTTAATCAAATTGTTTTTATAGTACTTTTCTTTTGGCAACAATTTATTTGTTTTATTTATTAAAGCCCTAAATAGTCACTTACTTAATTCTACAACATTAAATTATATATAAAAAAAAAAAATTCTTAGGAAAAAAGTGTGTCCCCAAATTCCGTGTCAACTCTGTTACCACACTATATTTTTTCTTTAAATTGGTGGAATTATCTCTTAGAATTTGGTAAGTTACAGGAAACGAAGTCACTTTCACTCACTGATAAGATCTGAAGCACAAAAAAGTATCGGTGCTCTCTCTGAGAAAATATGAAAAACGGCAAGAGATTTTCAGAACGTCAACTCTGTTACCACAATATCAAAAGGAAAACAAAATTTATAAGTGATCTCACATTGGGTTATTTAAAGGTCTTTTAAGCATGTTTTCGTTAGTGTCATGTCTTCTTAGCATTTATGCCAGCAAATGGAGCTTTTGGAAAAAATGAAAGAAAAATGTAAATTCTGTTACACTGTTGTCTCCATTGTAAGTCTACCTAGGTAACAGAGTTGACAGTGACAGACGGGGACACCAAATGTACCTGCAATTATAGAATGAGTTCAGTACTAAACACACTGCTGGCTGTTATTAAAGGGACAGTTCACCCAAAAATATACATTTCTATCAATAATTACTCGCTCTCCTCTTCGACAACACAAATTAAGATATTCCCTGCAAGACCCCAGTTCAAGGTCCAGAAAGTTTGTAAGGATATCATTAAAATAGTTCATGTGACATCAGTGGTTCAACCATAATATTATGAAGTTACTTTGGTGCACAAAGAAAACAAAACAACTGTATTAAACAATTTAATTAAAAAATGTTTTTAATTGTGTTCCGAACTAGGGTGAGTATTTCATGACAGACATTTTTGAGTGAACTAGCCAATAGTTTATATTTATTTTAACATCAAAAATGTCCACTGACCCAATGAATTTAAATGTAGATATATGATAGCATTACCTTAGCTGTCTGTCTTTACAGAGAGCCACCATCACAAGCAAATTACCGAGTGCAGTCAATATAATGATGGTCACCAGGAGGATAGACAGCGTTATCTTCGAAGCGCCTTTACCCTCTGAACTGTAGACAAAAACATGCAGCCAATTATATTCAAACAGATAAGATCAATACTTTTATATGTAATGAAATATTTTGAGGTGGTTCTTACTCTGATGCTGTGGCCATCACTGGTCATCTGTCTGGAAATGGTCAGATGGGGTTTTGTTCACACAAGACAATACAGTCCCTCTCCTGTGGGATAAACACAACTGTTTTGCGTTCTCACATCCCAAATTCAATCATATTCTTTCAGCATGAGCTTCAAAGTGAGAGCACTGAGACTAAACCATCAGCACGTTTGTAAATGAAACACAGGCTTGTGGGATATAACAAGTAAATATGAGCCATGATGAGTGTCTGACCATCTTCCTTTCTAAGAAAAAGTACAGGCTCACAAGAACTAATCGTTGCATGCTGTCAGTCAGCATTTTGTTGACTAAATCGATGACAGAAATTAGAACCAAAAAAATATTAGAGTTTCTAATAAACTATGTGCTAATTTTATGGGGGAAAAAATTCATGTGTATTTATATACAGTATATATATATATATGCTTGCAGTATTCATAAAATGAAGCCATTGTAAAATTATTTGGAAAGTGACTTCTCTGAATTTTTCTTCTAACGTGCCATGTTATGCATTGAGCAGACGCTTGTATGTAAAAAAAAAATAGGACAATAAAATATTGATATGGATAATCAAATTAAATAATAATATAAACATTCTAAAATAATGCTTAATAAATAATATTAACAATAAAATTGTTAATATAAATATATATGGAATATTTATTTAGTGTTGTCAAACGGTTAATCGTGATTAATCGCATCCGAAATTAAGATTTTTCCTTTATATATGTATTTATGCTGTGTTTATTTATTATGTTTATATTAAAATACACCTGTCCAGTATATATTTTGAAGGTATTTGCATGTAAATGCATTTATTTTCTTATATTTTATGTTATATCTAAACATATTTAATATATAAACATAACATATTTTCATTAAATATATACATGTATGTGTTTGTATTTATACTGTATATACTTAATACATATACACAGTACATACAAATATATTATGTAAAGAAAAACTTTTATTTTGGATGCAATTAATTGCCATTAATCATTTGACAGCACTAAATATAGATAATTATTTTCTAAGCTGTTTATTTGTGTGCGTGTGTGTGTGAGTGTTTATGTGTGTGTGTTAATATAACTTTCCTCACACTTTATAGACTTAATAGATGTTTTTGCAAACACATTTCAGATTTGATGTCAAAGAAGGAGTAATTGAGCCTTAAAACAAAAAAGGTTGAAAAGTACTGGCCTAAATTGAAGTCATATGTATTATTATACCCTCGAAACACATCAAATATTGAAGGTAAGGCACTGAAGATAGAAAAACTTCAACACAAAGTGCATGCACTCCATCATCACACTGTTAATACCCACAGTGGCCAAATCACACCCTGTGCCTGTGGTGCTGGAGCTATAACTCACGCAGAAGTGGAGAGAGCCCTCACAGAGTAAACACTGGAAGCGTGTGATGTATTTGCCCAGCTGGGAGGCTCAAGTGGGTATTACAGAGACAGCTTGGACGCTTCTTTCCTGTTCTGTTGCTTTCGTTTCAAAAGAGCCACATGATTATTATATCCCTCTATCAAACACGCTAAACAAAACAGGCTATTCTAAATGGCTACACAGAGAGGACAGCTGATTTACACATGATTCCTGTGTAGGACAAAGCAGAAGGGCCATTCTGCAACACAGGTGCCCCTTGTTTCCCTCGTTATGCATATGTGTTAATTACTGTAACTATCAATATCTCTAGGCGGCTTTTACTATGTTTTAACACAGAATATTGCTGAGTGCCCTAAGACATAATGATGAAAAAGAATATGAAATTATGAATGTATTATGAAATGTATTTATTTGATGAATTTCATACAGTATTTTATAAGTGCCCTTATTATAGATTTTTGAAAATGAGCTTCTGAGTAGTGTGTAACACAACTAAGCAAATGAAAACATCCTGCAAAGTTTTAAATGTGATAAGTGCATAAAGTTATTCTCTCAAAAAAAAAAGAGTCAACTCTGAATTATTAAAACGAGCCGTTCTTAAAAACAAATCCCAAGCCGTTTCATTTTAATGTCAACATGAAACATTAGCATGTGGTCTTTTCACGTTGGTCTGAATGAAAATGCAAATTCATTCTTTGCCACTGTGTGCCGCTTTTGGAAGGTTAAAAGCTCAAAAACACTGCTTTAAATGAAATCCACTGATCACCGGAAAAATTCATCCTTGAACGAATAATTTGGGAGTCATTGAACAAATAAGGTACATTATACATTATGAGAAAACTGTCAAAAGTGTTTTTTGACCTTGCATGCCGGTCAACCTGTTGTTTGGGACTCCCGAAACCAAAATATGATCCTTTCATAACACATAATAAGGGCACTTTAATTCTCTTGTTATCACTTGCAAATTTTTTTGTTCACCCAAGAAACTGTACAGTATCAAAAGTTTAGTATTCTTTGAGCGAAAAAAAAACTATTATCTCAAAAAAAAAAAAAAAAAAAGCTTTGTGAGAGAACACAAAAGCACTACACTATTTATTTTTGTATATTAGAATTTAGATCTAGAATTTTGTTTGTATTCCTTTTTTTAATTGGCATATTTTATCATTCCAAATCTTTAGTAATGTCTCTATTTGTGTGTCAATCCTGTTACCATCATACAATACTGTATATATTATAATGCAATATTTTTTCATAATTCACACTTTCAGTAAGTACATTTTAATGGAAATGAAAGTTTCTTCCTTTTACCAATTTATTCGTGATTTTTGTTTGTCTGTAGGTGACAATCTTAAAATGTCAACCCTGTTACCGTGAAAATGCACAAGTATACACTAAAATAAAAACACTACTATTATCTTTCTATGAAGCAACATTGTTTCATGATCTTGAGCACAAGGCACGTCAAACTGTAACTGTCAACTCAGTTACCTTTCCAAATCTATGCAATTATTCTAAAATGCATTAATTAATATAATGCAATGAACTAATCTAAACGCACATTATTTATCTAAAAAAACCTAATCTTATGAAACGTCAAAATCAAACTGGAACAGGCACTCGTTTCATCAGCTCCCCCAAAAACACAGCTGAGCTGAAGTATGAAAACTGATGCCATGTGACACAACACTAAATTTCACTAATTTTGTCTCATAAGGTCTAAGAGTTCAATATTCCCTTTCGGCTCAAGGGACTTCAAACATAGGTAACGGTCTGAAGCGTATAGATCTACTCTAAAAAAAGGAATCCTGCTTGTACAAATGTATTAAATTAACTGGGACTTCAAACTCTATTTGTGAATAAACATTCCTAATAAACATGTTATACTTGAAACCGTACCCAGAAGTAATGCATCAGAAGCTGAATGCTTCACTATCCAACAAAGGACAACGATAAAAAAACATGGTTATATAAAAAAAAATAAACCAACATATTACAATAAAACAGGTAGCCCTATAAGATTCAATAAGGATTTACCTCATTATACACCCATAACTCTTGGTAAGTTACTGTCACTTTAATATATTGGTAAAATACTCACTGGCAGTGTTTCTGATTTGATTGATTCCTTTTATATGAAGGTTAACGTGACATACTTGACATAATGAAAAGAATCTGCAATGACAAACGTCTAGGTTACTAACGTAACCCACGTTCCCTGAAGGAGGGAACGGAGACGTTACATATGGGATCTCGCATGAG